>CANJKZ010000570.1:20000-22500 GCA_947471745.1 Closterium sp. Naga37s-1
GAGCTCCTCTTGCAGGAGATCAGGTCGCAGTCCCCTCCCACGAAACTAGCTCAGTAGGCCCGCCATCCCAAAGGCTAGTAGTGATCGGGAGCGAGGCAAGTCGCGAGTACGGTCGGTTTGGGCGGCGGGGTGGCACCCGACGTCCTCTCCATCCCGGATCTCGACGAACCTCGACACCAGGGAGCCTGCTTCCCGGCGGCACCGGGCGTCCATGCGGAACAAAAAACAAATCCCTTTCCCCCGATGGTAACAGATCGGACTCCTCCCAAAAGCGGAAGCACCGGGAAGTTCGATGCCTGACCTAGGACGTATCCTCATAAAATTGGCTTGTTGGAATCCTCCTCCTACCTAGCGTCCCCCGCCACCGGTGCTCCGTCTCTCTTGGCACCGGCTGGTGTGACTGCGGGGTCTTGCTCGCCCGGCCTTCCGAAATCCTCTTCGGTTGGCTGGGAAGGGGCGCCCGTGGCAATGGCAAGGGACCGTTTCTCAGCCGGGTCCGGTCGCAGTGCATCAAGGAGCCGCGAACGGGCACGGGATATAGACCTCTCCGCGATCGGGACTGGCCGTCCGATCGCAAAACCCTCCCCTTGAGCGGGGCCCCCATGAGCCCCGGCACCTAATAAAAACTGGGACCCCACTCCTGACGATGGATATCTTGGAACCTGGCTCGATGAAGAACGCAGCGAAATGCGATACGTAATGCGAATTGCAAAACTCCGTGAATCATCGAAACTTTGAACGCATGTTGCGCCCGAGGCCTCGGCCGAGGGCACGTCTGCTTGAACGCCACACACATCCAGGTGGAGCCACGCATCCGCACCCACACCCTCCGCACGCGGCTACGTGCGGCGGGGTGAACGGGACGGAACTGCCAAAATGCGTGGCATACGAGGGGCGCTCGGGTTTACCCGAGACAATCGCCCGTACCTGGGAAAACGAGATGGCCGTCGCAACCCGTGCACAACGGGGGGCAGTCGGCTGAAATCGCAGGGCCGCCACAAGCCCGTCTCCTCTCCGTCTCGACCCCAGTGCAGATCCCCGGATGCCAACCGGGAGGACGCGAGCGGGACGAGCGCGACGAGGCGGGTGGCGACCCCGCTGGGCTCGGTGAACCCAGCCGGCCAACGGACCCCGTCCGGACCTCCCAGCAGGTGGGGGGGTATCGGATGCCAAACCGGTCCTCTTTTCCTCTCCCGAGAAGGCCGCGAAACGGAAAAATGGAGCCGAGGGTGTGGCAACCCTCGGTCTCCGCCCTCCAAAGTAGCGCGCACAGACCGGGCGAGGGGCGGACGGGGCTCGTACTAAAAATGGTCGGACCGGGGAAGAACCGGGCAAACCCCCAAACGATGGCTTCAAGTCAGGCGAGACTACCCGCTGAATTTAAGCATATTACTAAGCGGAGGAAAAGAAAACAACCGTGATTCCTTTGGTAGCGGCGAGCGACCAAGGAAAAGCCCAGGCTTGAAATCCGAGGGCCTCCGGCCCTCCGAATTGTAGTCTGAAAAGGAAGCGTTCTCTGTGACGGGCGCCGCCTTAAGTCCACTGGAAAGTGGCGGCAGAGAGGGTGACACCCCCGTCGGGCGACGACCCGTCACTTCACGAGGCGCATCCGAAGAGTCGGGTTGCTTGGGAGTGCAGCCCCAACATGGGTGGTAAGCTCCATCCAAGGCTAAATACGGCCAGGTTTCCGATAGCGAACAAGTACCGCGAGGGAAAGATGAAAAGAACTTTGGAAAGAGAGTAAAAAGTGCTTGAAATCGTCAGGAGGATAAGCGCATGAGCCCAAGCAAACCTGCGGGACCCGTTCACGCGGGGCCCGGAGGTACGCAGCGCCGGTCGATGCCGCGGGAAAAGGAGCTCGCTCCCACCGCGGCGGAGACCGAGGATGGCCCTCACGGGTCGGCGCTGGCGAAACGGGCTGATGCGACCCGTCTTGAAACACGGACCAAGGAGGCCAACGCGGCTGCGAGCCAATGGGTTGAAAACCACAATGGCGACAGTGAAAGCGACCCGTGAGAAGGCGGCCTCGTGCTGCCCGCACCACGGACCGCCCCGGGGGCCTCGGCGCCCGGGGTGCGTTGAGTAGTCGCGTTGGGACCCGAAAGATGGTGAACTATGCCTGAGCAGGGCGAAGCCAGAGGAAACTCTGGTGGAGGCCCGCAGCGCTACTGACGTGCAAATCGTTCGTCAGACTTGGGTATAGGGGCGAAAGACTAATCGAACCATCTGGTAGCTGGTTCCCTCCGAAGTTTCCCTCAGGATAGCTGGTGCTCGATACGTGGTTACGTCTGGTAAAGCGAATGATTGGCGGGCTCGGGGGAGAAGCTCCCTCGACCGACTCTCAAACTTTAAACGGGCGAGGAGGGCCGCCATCTTAATTGTGGCTGGCTTTCAGGGGTGCTGGCTGACCCCACCAACATGAGTGCCAAGTGGGCCATTTTTGGTAAGCAGAACTGGCGAGGCGGGATGAACCGAAAGCCGGGTTACGGTGCCTAACTAC
>CANJKZ010000570.1:25000-35000 GCA_947471745.1 Closterium sp. Naga37s-1
GCACACTGGAAGGGCTAAGGATCGAAGGAGATTCTCCCTTCCGATGGGCGTGCCCCGGGCCCCCCGATGGATGTATATAGAAGGGGACACCTTCTTTATAAATCCATCAAAACGGTCTAGACGGACGACGACTGACTCGACGAAGACGGAACTAAGGACATAAGGACATAAGGCAGGGGAACCCATGCGTTTTTTTCGGCAAAATTCTAGGGATTCTAGGGGTCGCGGAGCCGAAATGCGAGGCCAAATCGGATCATCCGGGTCATCCGGGTGGAGAACCGGATCGTCCGGGTCATCCGGGTGGGGAACCGGATCGTCCGGGTCATCCGGGTGGGGAACCGGATCGACCGGACCATCCGGATGGGAAACCGGGTCATCCGGGTCGGGAACCGGACCAACCGGATCATCCGGGTGGGGAACCGGGTCGACCGGACCATCCGGATGGGGAACCGGATCATCCGGGTCATCCGGGTCGGGAACCGGATCGACCGGACCATCCGGATGGGGAACCGGATCATCCGGGTCATCCGGGTCGGGAACCGGATCGACCGGACCATCCGGGTGGGGAACCGGACTCAACCGTACCATCCCCGTGGGGGACCGGACCCAACCGGACCATCCGGGTGGGGTGCCGGGTCGGGAACCGGACCGACCGGACCATCCGGGTGGGGAGCCGGATCAACCGGGTCATCCGGGTGGGGAACCGGATCGACCGGGTCATCCGGGTGGGGAACCGGATCGACCGGGTGGGGAACCGGACCAACCGGACCGACCGGACCATCCGGGTGGGGTACCGGGTCAGGAACCGGACTGGGAACCGGATCATCCGGGTCATCCGGATGGGGAACCGGATCATCCGGGTCATCCGGGTGGAGAACCGGATCAACCGGACCATCCGGACGGGGTACCGGGTGGGGAACCGGACCAACCGGACAGGGAACCGGACGGGAAGCCGGATCATCCGGGTCATCCGTATGGGGAATTGGATCGACCGGGTGATCCGGGTGGGGAACCGGATCAGCCGGGCAAGCCCGATGGGGAACCGGGTGGGGAAACGGACCAGCCGGGTAGGGTACCGGGCGGGGAACCGGACCATCCGGGTCATCCGGGTGGGGATCCGGATCGACCGGGTCATCCGGGTGGGGAACCGGACCAACCGGACCATCCGGGTGGGGAACCGGGTCGGGAACCGGATCAACCCGACCATCCGGTTGGGGAACCGGACCAATCGGACCGTGCGGGTGGGGAGCCGAATCGACCGGATGGGAAATCGGACCAACCGGGTGGGGAACCCGGTGCGGTTCCGGGTCGGGAGCCGGGTCAACCATCCGGACGGGGAACCGGATCATCCGGGTGGTCCGGGTGGGGAAGCGGACCAACCGGACCAACCGGGTGCGGTACCGGGTGGGAAACCGGACCAAACGGGTAGTGATCCGGACGGGGAACCGGATCATCCGGGTCGGGAACCGGATCAACCGGGTCTAGGGTGGGGAACCGGACCATCCGGGTGGGGAACCGGGTCCGGGTACCGGGTCGGGGAACCGGATCAACCGGACCATCCGGACGGGGAACCGGATCATCCGGGTGGTCCGGGTGGGGTGCCAAATCGACCGTGCGGGGAGTCGGACCAACCGGACCATCCGGGTGGGGAACCGGGTGGGGTACCGGGTCGGGAACCGGATCAACCGGACCATCCGGACGGGGAACCGGATCATCCGGGAAGGGAACCGGATCGACCGGGTCTAGGGTGGGGAACCGGACCATCCGGGTCGGTCGGGTCGGAACCCGGATCCGGAACCGGGTGTTGAACCGTATCAACCGGATGGGAGCCGGATGGACCCAATCGGACGGACAAGCCGGACCAAAAACGGGTGGGGAACCGGATCGGAACCGGGTGGAGAGCCGAATGGGCCGGTTCGGTCGGATCAACCGGGCCGGAAACGGGTGGGTAACCGGATCAGCCGCCCCAGCCGGGTGAGGGATCCGGGTCGACCCGGTAGGGAGCTGGATCGACCGGGTCGGAACCGGTTGGGAAACCGGATTCACCGGACCGACCGGATCGACCGGATCAACCGGGTGGGGAACCGGGTCAACCGGACGGGGAACCGGATGGACCGGACCAGCCGGATCATCCGGGTTGGAACCGGGCGGGGAACCGGATCAACCGGTTGAGCCGGGTCGGTGGATCCGGATCCCACCACCCTAGGCGGGACTGGATCCGGGTCGCACCCCCCCGGTTGGGATGGATCCCGATCACCCCTCTCGGGATGGGATGGATCCGGATCACCCCACCCGGGATGGGATGGATCCGGATCTCACCACCCTGGACGGGATGGATCCGGATAACCCCGCCGGGGGTTGGGATGGATCCCGATCACACCACCCTGGATGGGATGGATACGGATCGCACCTCCCTGGTGGGGATTGATCCGGTTCGAAACACCGCGGGTGGGATGGGTCCGGTCCGAACCACCCTGGAAGGGATGGATCCGGACCGGGCCACCGTGGATGAGACGGGTCCGGTTCTTTGCCGGCTCCCGGGTGGGTGTGGGTCCTTGGACGGGCCCACACCCTCCCTAGAGCCCTTTATTCTTTGGGTCACACCTTCGTTCTCGACCGGGGTTCTTTGCGGGCTCTAGGGTGGGTGTGGGTCCTTGCACGGACCCCTACCTTCCCTAGAGCCCTTTTTTCATTTGGGCCACGCCTCCGGCTTCGACCGGGGTTCTTTGCGGGCTCTAGGGTGGGTGTGGGTCCTTGCACGGGACCACACCCTCCCTAGAGCCCTTTCTCCTTTGGGTCACACCTTCGATTTCGACCGGGGTTCTTTGTGGGCTCTAGGGTGGGTGTGGGTCCTTGGACGGGCCCACACCCTCCCTAGAGCCCTTTGCTCTTTGGGTCACATCCTTCGTTCTCGACCGGGGTTCTTTGCGGGCTCTAGGGTGGGTGTGGGTCCTTGCACGGACCCCTACCTTCCCTACCGGGTCGGGAACCGGATCGACCGGACCATCCGGACGGGGAACCGGATCATCCGGGTCATCCCGGAAGGGAACCGGATCGACCGGGTCTAGGTTAGGGAACCGGACCATCCGGGTGGGGAACCGGGTCCGATACCGGGTCGGGAACCGGATCGACCGGGTCTAGGGTAGGAAGCCGGACCATCCGGGTGGGGAACCGGGTCCGGTACCGGGTCGGGAACCGGATCGACCGGATCTAGGGTAGGAAGCCGGACCATCCGGGTGGGGAACCGGGTCCGGTACCGGGTCGGGTTTACCGGATCGACCGGATCTAGGGTAGGAAGCCGGACCATCCGGGTGGGGAACCGGGTCGGGTACCGGGTCTAGGGTAGGAAGCGGGACCATCCGGGTGGGGAACCGGGTCGAGTACTGGGTCGGGAACCGGATCGACCGGACCAACCGGATGGGGAACCGGATCATCCGGATCATCCGCATGGGGTGCCGAACCGTCCGTGTGGGGAGTCGGACCAACCGGGCCAACCGGGTGGGGTACCGGGTCGGGAACCGGATCAACCGGACCATCCGGACGGGGAACCGGATCATCCGGGTCATCCGGGAAGGGAACCGGATCTAGGCTAGGGAACCGGACCATCCGGGTGGGGAACCGGGTCTGGTACCGGGTCGGGAACCGGATCGACCGGGTCTAGGGTAGGAAGCCGGACCATCCGGGTGGGGAACCGGGTCCGGTACCGGGTCGGGTACCGGATCGACCGGGTCTAGGGTAGGAAGCCGGACCATCCGGGTGGGGAACCGGGTCGGGTACCGGGTCGGGTACCGGATCGACCGGATCTAGGGTAGGAAGCCGGACCATCCGCGTGGGGAACCGGGTCGCGTACCGGGTCGGGAACCGGATCGACCGGGTCTAGGGTAGGAAGCGGGACCATCCGGGTGGGGAACCGGGTCCGGTACCGGGTCGGGAACCGGATCGACCGGGTCTAGGGTAGGAAGCGGGACCATCCGGGTGGGGAACCGGGTCGGGTACCGGGTCGGGTACCGGATCGACCGGGTCTGGGGTAGGAAGCGGGACCATCCGGGTGGGGAACCGGGTCGGGTACCGGGTCGGGAATCGGATCGACCGGACCATCCGGATGGGGAACCGGGTCATCCGGCTCATCCGCATGGGGTGCGGAACCGATCGTGTGGGGAGTCGGACCAACCGGGCCAACCGGGTGGGAACCGGGCAGGGAACCGGATGGGGAACCGGATCTAGAGGACCGGCCGTATCGACCGGATCAACCGGGTGGGGAACCGGGTCAACCGGGCGGGGAACCGGATCAACCGCCCCAGCCGGGTGAGGGACCGGTTCGACCCGGTAGGGAGCCGGATCAACCGGGTCGGAACCGGGTAGGGAACCGGATGGGGAACCGGATCTACCGGACCGGCCGGTTCGACCGGGTGGGGATCCGGGTCAACCGGACTTGGAACCGGATGGACCGGACCGGACGGGGAACCTGATCTACCGGACCGGCCGGATCGACCGGGTGGGGAACCGGGTCAACCGGACGTGGAACCGGATGGACCGGACCGGCCGGATCATCCGGGTTGGAACCGGGCGGGGAACCGGATCGACCGGGTCGATGGATCCGGATCCCACCACCCTAGGCGTGATGGATCCGGGTCACACCACCCCGGTTGGGATGGATCCGGATCACCCCAATCGGGATGGGATGGATCCGGATCACCCCACCCGGGATGGGATGGATCCGGATCTCACCACCCTGGACTGGATGGATCCAAATAACCCCACCCGGGATGGGATGGATCCGGATCACACCACCCTAGATGGGATGGATCCGGACCGCACCTCCCGTGTGGGGATTGGTCCGGTTCGAAACACCGCGGGTGGGATGGGTCCGGTCCGAACCGCCCTGGATGGGATGAGAGGGGTCCGGCTCATTGTGGGCTCTAGGGTGGGTGTGGTTCATTGGACGGGGCCACACCCTCCCTAGAGCCCTCTATTTTTTTGGGTCACACTTCCATTCTCGACCGGGGTTCTTCGTGGGCCCAAGGGTGGGTGTGGGTCCTTGCACGGGCCCACACCCTCCCTAGAGCCCTTTACTCTATGGGTCGCACCTTCCTTCACGGCCGGTTGTGGTTCGAGGGCTCTAGGGTGACCGGTGGGGAACGCTAGACCAGGGCGGGGGCAGGCTTTCTACGAGGTTCCTATCAACCCAGAGGGTCCTTTTGACCGGCTGGAATGAGGCAAGCGCTCAAATCAACCGGCCAAGGTTGAATTCCACCCTTGCACGGGCTCGGATGGGCTCCGGGACCTCTTTTTCCCGGTGCAAAGGCCCGGATGACCGGGGGGAAGTGTAAAGCAGGGTGGGAGCTTCCTTTGCTCGGGTTCCTATCCATCCCAAGGGTCCTTTTGACCGGCTGGAATGAGGCAAGCGCTCAAATCAACCGGCCAAGGTTGAATTCCACCCTTGCACGGGCTCGGATGGGCTCCGGGACCTCCTTTTCCCGGTGCCAAGGCCCGGATGACCGGGGGGGAGTGTAAACCAGGGTGGGAGCTTCCTTTCCACGGGTTCATATCCATCCCAAGGGTCCTTTTGACCGGCTGGAACGAGACAAACGCTCCAATGGACCGGCCAAGGTTGAATTCCACCCTTGCACGGGCTCGGGTGGGCTCCGGGACCTCTTTTTCCCGGTGCAAAGGCCCGGATGATCTGGGGGAAGTGTAAACCAGGGTGGGAGCTTCCTTTCTACGGGTTCATATCCATCCCAAGGGTCTTCTTGACCGGCTGGAATGAAACAATTGCTCCAATGGACCGTCCAAGGTTGAAATCCACCCTTGCACGGGCTCGGATGGGCTCCGGGACCTCTTTTTCCCGGTGCAAAGACCTGGGTGACCGGGGGGAAGTGTAAACCAAGGTGGGAGCTTCCTCTCTACGGGCTCATATCCATCCCAAGGGTCGTTTCGACCGGCTGGAATGAGTCAAACGATCCAAAGGACCGGCCAAGGTTGAATTCCACCCTTGCACGGGCTCGGATGGGCTCCGGGGCCTTCTTTTCCCGGTGCAAAGGCCCGGATGATCTGGGGGAAGTGTAAACCAGGGTGGGAGCTTCCTTTCTACGGGTTCATATCCATCCCAAGGGTCTTCTTGACCGGCTGGAATGAAACAATTCCTCCAATGGACCGTCCAAGGTTGAATTCCACCCTTGCACGGGCTCGGATGGGCTCCGGGGCCTTCTCTTCCCGGTGCAAAGGCCCGGATGATCTGGGGGAAGTGTAAACCAGGGTGGGAGCTTCCTTTCTACGGGTTCATATCCATCCCAAGGGTCGTTTTGACCGGCTGGAATGAAACAATTCCTCCAATGGACCGTCCAAGGTTGAAATCCACCCTTGCACGGGCTCGGATGGGCTCCAGGACCTCTTTTTCCCGGTGCAAAGACCTGGGTGACCGGGGGGAAGTGTAAGCCAGGGTGGGAGCTTCCTCTCTACGGGCTCATATCCATCCCAAGGGTCGTTTTGACCGGCTGGAATGGGCAAACGATCCAAAGGACCGGCCAAGGTTGAATTCCACCCTTGCACGGGCTCGGATGGGCTCCGGGGCCTCCTCTTCCCGGTGTAAAGGCCCGGATGACCGGGGGGAAGTGTAAACCAGGGCGCGAGCTACCTTTCTACGGGCTCATATCCGTCCCAAGGGTCCATTTGACCGGCTGGAACGAGACAAACGATCCCAAGGACCGGCCAAGGTTGAATTCCACCCTTGCACGGGCTCGGATGGGCTCCGGGGCCTCCTCTTCCCGGTGTAAAGGCCCGGATGACCGGGGGGAAGTGTAAACCAGGGCGCGAGCTACCTTTCTACGGGCTCATATCCGTCCCAAGGGTCCATTTGACCGGCTGGAATGAGACAAACGATCCAAAGGACCGGCCAAGGTTGAATTCCACCCTTGCACAGGCTCGGACGGGCTCCGGGACCTCTTTTTCCCGGTGCAAAGGCCTGGATGACCGGGGGGAAGTGTAGTCCAGGGTGGGAGCTACCTTTCTACGGGCTCATATCCATCCCAAGGGTCCTTTTGACCGGCTGGAATGAGGCAAATGATCCAATGGACCGGCCAAGGTTCAATCCCACCCTCGCACGGGCTCGGATGGGCTCCGGGACCTCTTTTTCCCGGTGCAAAGGCCTGGATGACCGGTGGGAAGTGTAAAACAGGGTGGGAGCTACCTTCCTACGGGCTCATATCCATCCCAAGGGTCCTTTTGACCGGCTGGAATGAGACAAACGCTCCATTGTACCGGGGGATTTAGGGGCCAAGGCTCAATATCACCCTTGCACGGGCTCATATCCATCCCAAGATGGCCCCAAATGATGGTAACCCAACGTTATCCGAGTGATTGGCCCTGGAATAGGGTAGGGAATCGGGTATGTTGCCCCTCCCCAGCGCCATGGTGGTGGATTTCCGTTTGCCCCAAATGATGGTAACCCAACGTTATCCGAGTGATTGGCCCTGGAATAGGGTAGGGAGTTGTTATCTTCTCTCCATTGGGCCCTGGTGGGGCATTTCCAAACGCCCCAAATGATGGTAACCCAACGTTATCCGAGTGATTGGCCCTGGAATAGGGTAGGGAGTTGTTATCTTCTCTCCCTTGGGCCCTGGTGGGGCATTTCCGAACGCCCCAAATGAAGGTAACCCAACGTTATCCAAGTGATTGGCCCTGGAATAGGGTAGGGAGTTGTTATCTTCTCTCCCTTGGGCCCTGGTGGGGCATTTCCGAACGCCCCAAATGAAGGTAACCCAACGTTATCCGAGTGATTGGCCCTGGAATAGGGTAGGGAGTTGTTATCTTCTCTCCATTGGGCCCTGGTGGGGCATTTCCAAACGCCCCAAATGATGGTAACCCAACGTTATCCGAGTGATTGGCCCTGGAATGAGGAAGGGGTATCTTGTCTCTCCCTAGGACCCGGGCTCTGGTGGGTCCGGTTCCCTCCCGGGCTGGGTCCATCCGGTCCCCAACCGGGATGGTCCGGACCCCCACCCGGCCTGGGTCCATCCGGTCCCCACCCGGGTTTAGGGTCCGGACCCCCACCCCTATCCTGGGTGGATCCGGATCCCACCCGAAATGGTCCGGACCCCCACCCGGCCTGGGTGGATCCGGATCCCACCCGGGATGGTCCGGACCCCCACCCGGCCTCGGTGGATCCGGTTCCCACCCGGGATGGTCCGGACCCCCACCTGGCCTGGGTGGATCCGGTTCCCACCCAGGGTGGGATCCGGACCCCCACCTGGCCTGGGTGGATCCGGTTCCCACCCAGGTTTAGGGTCCGGACCCCCATCCGGATCCCACCCGGGATGGTCCGGACCCCCACCCGGCCTGGGTGGATTCCCCTCGGTGGGGAATTCATAAATGACTAGAATGATGGTAACCCAACATGATCCGAGTGATTGGCCTAGGAATAAATTAGTGTCAGCTCTTCTTTGTCCCTCTCTAGGACTTAGGCTCTGGTGGGTTCGGTTCCCACCCAGGATGGGTCCATCCGGTCCCCACCCGGGCTGGTCCGGACCCCCGCCCGGCCTGGGTCCATCCGGTTCCCACCCGCTCAGGATGGATTCGGTTCCCAACCGGGATGGTCCGGACCCCCACCCGGCCTGGGTGGATCCGGTTCCCACCCGGGATGATCCGGACCCCCACCACCCGGCTTGGGTGGATCCGGTTCCCACCCGGGATGGTCCGGACCCCCACCCGACCCGGGTGGATCCGGTTCCACCAGGGTTGGGGTCCGGACCACCATCCGGGCTGGGTGGATTCCCCTCGGTGGGGGTTTTTCAATTCCCCCAAATGATGGTAACCCAACGTTATCCGAGTGATTGGCCTAGGAATAATCCATGAGTACTTCTTCCAACAGTCTTTGTCTCCCTAATGCCCCGGTAAGATTAGTTTTGAGCCCCGTATCAAGGTAACCCAACGTGATCCCAGTGATTGGTCCACGAGCACGGTATGGTAGCGTTGTGGTGTCCCTCTTTCGGGCTTACTTTATGTATTGGCCGCAAATGTTGGTAAGCCAACGTAATCCATGTGATTGGACTAGGAGGAGGGCGTTGCTTTTATTTTTGTTATCACACCCGCCCTTCTATGTTCCAAAAGCCTATAATTGCAGGTAATCCACGGTGATCGAGCTACTTTCTGTAGTAATAATACGTGGAAGAGGAGGTAAAGGACCCTCTCCACAAAGGTCCGGCGGATTGCCCAGGCAATCCGTCGAGCCTTCGAGGCCTCTATGATTCACCACATGGGGACACGTGAGACGTGGACCGGGACGCCCGAATGTTTTGTGTGCGTCGACACTCTTCGGAGGGTTGGCGTGCACTTTGACCCCCAGAGGTAGGGGGCGGGACGTACTTGTGGTGCGGAGGGCCATCTGGGAGGCGGGGGCTCTGGCTAAAATTAAATGCAGAGCCCCAAATGTGTTGGGGAGGGGGGGCCGGGAGGGCCCGTGGAAGAAAGGGCAACGGGAAACCGTTGCAGGTTGGCAAGCGCTGCTACCCCGGACCCTCCGTGGAGGTCGACGGGAACCCTCGTTTACGGGGGCAACCGGAGTCCACCTAGGAGAGACCGGGGAAGATGGTGTGCCTCTCGGGCCGGAGGCAAACCAGGTCGATTGAGGGACAGCGAAGCCTCGTTTTTAACGGGGCCGAGCGGGGACCTCGGCCTGGAGGGAGGGACGGAACACAGCCTCCTCGTGCGGTTGGCGTTGCCGTCTCGCCGCGGGCGGGCCGCCGCGGCACATGGGAGAAACCGAGGGATGGCTGCCACCTTGGGGCCAATCCATCACACCCAGCTTTGGGTACCCGGGATCGAGGCCCGGAGCCTTCCGCCAGAGGCTCTGGGCCGAAAATGGGAAGAGATGACGGCAGGCGAACAAGGGACGGGCACGCGGGCGGCACCGCGGGCTCTTCTCGGGTTCGGCTTGCCACGAGCGTCGCGAACGCGGACGAGCCTCGGGTCTTGCAGGGAGATAAAGGGTGAATCCACTCCCCGC
>CANJKZ010000570.1:45000-47284 GCA_947471745.1 Closterium sp. Naga37s-1
TCGACCGGGTCTAGGGTGGGGAACCGGACCATCCGGGTCGGTCGGGTCGGAACCCGGATCCGGAACCGGGTGTTGAACCGTATCAACCGGATGGGAGCCGGATGGACCCAATCGGACGGACAAGCCGGACCAAAAACGGGTGGGGAACCGGATCGGAACCGGGTGGAGAGCCGAATGGGCCGGTTCGGTCGGATCAACCGGGCCGGAAACGGGTGGGTAACCGGATCAGCCGCCCCAGCCGGGTGAGGGATCCGGGTCGACCCGGTAGGGAGCTGGATCGACCGGGTCGGAACCGGTTGGGAAACCGGATTCACCGGACCGACCGGATCGACCGGATCAACCGGGTGGGGAACCGGGTCAACCGGACGGGGAACCGGATGGACCGGACCAGCCGGATCATCCGGGTTGGAACCGGGCGGGGAACCGGATCAACCGGTTGAGCCGGGTCGGTGGATCCGGATCCCACCACCCTAGGCGGGATGGATCCGGGTCGCACCCCCCCGGTTGGGATGGATCCCGATCACCCCTCTCGGGATGGGATGGATCCGGATCACCCCACCCGGGATGGGATGGATCCGGATCTCACCACCCTGGACGGGATGGATCCGGATAACCCCGCCGGGGGTTGGGATGGATCCCGATCACACCACCCTGGATGGGATGGATACGGATCGCACCTCCCTGGTGGGGATTGATCCGGTTCGAAACACCGCGGGTGGGATGGGTCCGGTCCGAACCACCCTGGAAGGGATGGATCCGGACCGGGCCACCGTGGATGAGACGGGTCCGGTTCTTTGCCGGCTCCCGGGTGGGTGTGGGTCCTTGGACGGGCCCGCACCCTCCCTAGAGCCCTTTATTCTTTGGGTCACACCTTCGTTCTCGACCGGGGTTCTTTGCGGGCTCTAGGGTGGGTGTGGGTCCTTGCACGGACCCCTACCTTCCCTAGAGCCCTTTTTTCATTTGGGCCACGCCTCCGGCTTCGACCGGGGTTCTTTGCGGGCTCTAGGGTGGGTGTGGGTCCTTGCACGGGACCACACCCTCCCTAGAGCCCTTTCTCCTTTGGGTCACACCTTCGATTTCGACCGGGGTTCTTTGTGGGCTCTAGGGTGGGTGTGGGTCCTTGGACGGGCCCACACCCTCCCTAGAGCCCTTTGCTCTTTGGGTCACATCCTTCGTTCTCGACCGGGGTTCTTTGCGGGCTCTAGGGTGGGTGTGGGTCCTTGCACGGACCCCTACCTTCCCTACCGGGTCGGGAACCGGATCGACCGGACCATCCGGACGGGGAACCGGATCATCCGGGTCATCCCGGAAGGGAACCGGATCGACCGGGTCTAGGTTAGGGAACCGGACCATCCGGGTGGGGAACCGGGTCCGATACCGGGTCGGGAACCGGATCGACCGGGTCTAGGGTAGGAAGCCGGACCATCCGGGTGGGGAACCGGGTCCGGTACCGGGTCGGGAACCGGATCGACCGGATCTAGGGTAGGAAGCCGGACCATCCGGGTGGGGAACCGGGTCCGGTACCGGGTCGGGTTTACCGGATCGACCGGATCTAGGGTAGGAAGCCGGACCATCCGGGTGGGGAACCGGGTCGGGTACCGGGTCTAGGGTAGGAAGCGGGACCATCCGGGTGGGGAACCGGGTCGAGTACTGGGTCGGGAACCGGATCGACCGGACCAACCGGATGGGGAACCGGATCATCCGGATCATCCGCATGGGGTGCCGAACCGTCCGTGTGGGGAGTCGGACCAACCGGGCCAACCGGGTGGGGTACCGGGTCGGGAACCGGATCAACCGGACCATCCGGACGGGGAACCGGATCATCCGGGTCATCCGGGAAGGGAACCGGATCTAGGCTAGGGAACCGGACCATCCGGGTGGGGAACCGGGTCTGGTACCGGGTCGGGAACCGGATCGACCGGGTCTAGGGTAGGAAGCCGGACCATCCGGGTGGGGAACCGGGTCCGGTACCGGGTCGGGTACCGGATCGACCGGGTCTAGGGTAGGAAGCCGGACCATCCGGGTGGGGAACCGGGTCGGGTACCGGGTCGGGTACCGGATCGACCGGATCTAGGGTAGGAAGCCGGACCATCCGCGTGGGGAACCGGGTCGGGTACCGGGTCGGGAACCGGATCGACCGGGTCTAGGGTAGGAAGCGGGACCATCCGGGTGGGGAACCGGGTCGGGTACCGGCGGATCGCCGACATCCTGATGGGACCCGGGTGGCCGAACCGACCGTGGTGTGGGGAGTCAGGCAAAACTGCCAACCAGTGGGGGTACCGGG
>CANJKZ010000571.1:5000-7500 GCA_947471745.1 Closterium sp. Naga37s-1
AACCACGTATCGAGCACCAGCTATCCTGAGGGAAACTTCGGAGGGAACCAGCTACCAGATGGTTCGATTAGTCTTTCGCCCCTATACCCAAGTCTGACGAACGATTTGCACGTCAGTAGCGCTGCGGGCCTCCACCAGAGTTTCCTCTGGCTTCGCCCTGCTCAGGCATAGTTCACCATCTTTCGGGTCCCAACGCGACTACTCAACGCACCCCGGGCGCCGAGGCCCCCGGGGCGGTCCGTGGTGCGGGCAGCACGAGGCCGCCTTCTCACGGGTCGCTTTCACTGTCGCCATTGTGGTTTTCAACCCATTGGCTCGCAGCCGCGTTGGCCTCCTTGGTCCGTGTTTCAAGACGGGTCGCATCAGCCCGTTTCGCCAGCGCCGACCCGTGAGGGCCATCCTCGGTCTCCGCCGCGGTGGGAGCGAGCTCCTTTTCCCGCGGCATCGACCGGCGCTGCGTACCTCCGGGCCCCGCGTGAACGGGTCCCGCAGGTTTGCTTGGGCTCATGCGCTTATCCTCCTGACGATTTCAAGCACTTTTTACTCTCTTTCCAAAGTTCTTTTCATCTTTCCCTCGCGGTACTTGTTCGCTATCGGAAACCTGGCCGTATTTAGCCTTGGATGGAGCTTACCACCCATGTTGGGGCTGCACTCCCAAGCAACCCGACTCTTCGGATGCGCCTCGTGAAGTGACGGGTCGTCGCCCGACGGGGGTGTCACCCTCTCTGCCGCCACTTTCCAGTGGACTTAAGGCGGCGCCCGTCACAGAGAACGCTTCCTTTTCAGACTACAATTCGGAGGGCCGGAGGCCCTCGGATTTCAAGCCTGGGCTTTTCCTTGGTCGCTCGCCGCTACCAAAGGAATCACGGTTGTTTTCTTTTCCTCCGCTTAGTAATATGCTTAAATTCAGCGGGTAGTCTCGCCTGACTTGAAGCCATCGTTTGGGGGTTTGCCCGGTTCTTCCCCGGTCCGACCATTTTTAGTACGAGCCCCGTCCGCCCCTCGCCCGGTCTGTGCGCGCTACTTTGGAGGGCGGAGACCGAGGGTTGCCACACCCTCGGCTCCATTTTTCCGTTTCGCGGCCTTCTCGGGAGAGGAAAAGAGGACCGGTTTGGCATCCGATACCCCCCCACCTGCTGGGAGGTCCGGACGGGGTCCGTTGGCCGGCTGGGTTCACCGAGCCCAGCGGGGTCGCCACCCGCCTCGTCGCGCTCGTCCCGCTCGCGTCCTCCCGGTTGGCATCCGGGGATCTGCACTGGGGTCGAGACGGAGAGGAGACGGGCTTGTGGCGGCCCTGCGATTTCAGCCGACTGCCCCCCGTTGTGCACGGGTTGCGACGGCCATCTCGTTTTCCCAGGTACGGGCGATTGTCTCGGGTAAACCCGAGCGCCCCTCGTATGCCACGCATTTTGGCAGTTCCGTCCCGTTCACCCCGCCGCACGTAGCCGCGTGCGGAGGGTGTGGGTGCGGATGCGTGGCTCCACCTGGATGTGTGTGGCGTTCAAGCAGACGTGCCCTCGGCCGAGGCCTCGGGCGCAACATGCGTTCAAAGTTTCGATGATTCACGGAGTTTTGCAATTCGCATTACGTATCGCATTTCGCTGCGTTCTTCATCGAGCCAGGTTCCAAGATATCCATCGTCAGGAGTGGGGTCCCAGTTTTTATTAGGTGCCGGGGCTCATGGGGGCCCCGCTCAAGGGGAGGGTTTTGCGATCGGACGGCCAGTCCCGATCGCGGAGAGGTCTATATCCCGTGCCCGTTCGCGGCTCCTTGATGCACTGCGACCGGACCCGGCTGAGAAACGGTCCCTTGCCATTGCCACGGGCGCCCCTTCCCAGCCAACCGAAGAGGATTTCGGAAGGCCGGGCGAGCAAGACCCCGCAGTCACACCAGCCGGTGCCAAGAGAGACGGAGCACCGGTGGCGGGGGACGCTAGGTAGGAGGAGGATTCCAACAAGCCAATTTTATGAGGATACGTCCTAGGTCAGGCATCGAACTTCCCGGTGCTTCCGCTTTTGGGAGGAGTCCGATCTGTTACCATCGGGGGAAAGGGATTTGTTTTTTGTTCCGCATGGACGCCCGGTGCCGCCGGGAAGCAGGCTCCCTGGTGTCGAGGTTCGTCGAGATCCGGGATGGAGAGGACGTCGGGTGCCACCCCGCCGCCCAAACCGACCGTACTCGCGACTTGCCTCGCTCCCGATCACTACTAGCCTTTGGGATGGCGGGCCTACTGAGCTAGTTTCGTGGGAGGGGACTGCGACCTGATCTCCTGCAAGAGGAGCTCGCCCGGTCCCTCCGGTGCTGCGAGCAACACACGGAGAAAGCCGAGGGCGGTCGTTACGTCACTCGTTCTTAGGAGCGGTTGCCAAGGTCTGGGATCAACCGAGGCGGTGCTCCATGCCCGTCGGGGTGCGCCTTCCTTTCAGCACCACAACGAATCCATCGGTGCTCGAACGTTTTTCGAGCCACCGCACGCCCGCTTGCTCGCCGATCGCTCGCC
>CANJKZ010000571.1:12500-25000 GCA_947471745.1 Closterium sp. Naga37s-1
GGCCTAGCGCCCGCTATCCACATCCGCCGTTTGGAGACCTAGCATCGTCCCACGTCCGACCGAAATCGTCCGCAGTCAACATGGATCTCCTCCCTTTGTCAGTGTCAAGCGAGATTGCATGTCCGTAATCGCGCAGTTTGGCGAGCTCTCTGCCCGCGTCCGGCCTAGCGCCCGCTATCCACATCCGCCGTTTGGAGACCTAGCATCGTCCCACGTCCGACCGAAATCGTCCGCAGTCAACATGGATCTCCTCCCTTTGTCAGTGTCAAGCGAGATTGCATGTCCGTAATCGCGCAGTTTGGCGAGCTCTCTGCCCGCGTCCGGCCTAGCGCCCGCTATCCACATCCGCCGTTTGGAGACCTAGCATCGTCCCACGTCCGACCGAAATCGTCCGCAGTCAACATGGATCTCCTCCCTTTGTCAGTGTCAAGCGAGATTGCATGTCCGTAATCGCGCAGTTTGGCGAGCTCTCTGCCCGCGTCCGGCCTAGCGCCCGCTATCCACATCCGCCGTTTGGAGACCTAGCATCGTCCCACGTCCGACCGAAATCGTCCGCAGTCAACATGGATCTCCTCCCTTTGTCAGTGTCAAGCGAGATTGCATGTCCGTAATCGCGCAGTTTGGCGAGCTCTCTGCCCGCGTCCGGCCTAGCGCCCGCTATCCACATCCGCCGTTTGGAGACCTAGCATCGTCCCACGTCCGACCGAAATCGTCCGCAGTCAACATGGATCTCCTCCCTTTGTCAGTGTAAAGCGAGATTGCGTTACCCTTTGAGAAAGGCCGCTGGCCTTCGAACGGACTAGCGTGGTGAGCATGCATCCCGCAAGCGGAATAAATGAGCACCCCATTCGTCTGATCTCGAGCAAGCAGACCTCCTCGTTAGAAAGATGGGAGAGCGCACCGTCTTAGGCTCTGATCGGCTTTACTAGGTGGTCATACATTCCGCAAGCGAGATGGATGACCACCTGTTTGTTCGATCTCGGCCTCAAGTGAACTCCCAACACCTTCCCCAGAGAAACGCAAGCACGTAATCGCACAGTTTAGCTAACCTCTCTGCCCGCGTCCGGCCTAGCACCCACTGTCCACATCCGCCGTTTGGAGACCTAGCATCGTCCCACGTCCGACCGAAATCGTCCGCAGTCAACATGGATCTCCTCCCTTTGTTAGTGTCAAGCGAGATTGCATGTACGTAGTCGCGCAGTTTGGTGAGCCTCTCTGCCCGCGTCCGGCTTAGTAACCACTATCCACATCCGCCGTTTGGAGACCGAGCATCGTCCCACGTCCGACCGAAATCGTCCGCAGTCAACATGGATCTCCTCCCTTTGTTAGTGTCAAGTGAGCTTGCGTTCCCCTTTGAAAAAGAATCGGCCGCCTTGACCGCTACCCGAGGCATTATCCAACTGGACACACTGCAACAATTGAGCTTTTTGTCCTTGCCATCAGGTAGTGGTCAAACACCCGACCGGATCAAACCCCAAATGGGAAGTGATCTGACCGGGCCCTCATCTTTTTCTCTGGTTCCAAATGGTCCGAGTCCTACCCTCACCAACCCAAGGGTCAACGACGCCGCCTCGCATAGCGCAAAGAGGGGGGGCCACCTAACCTTGAGCGGATCGGGATAGAAAACGGTCCATCATTCCCGGTGCCAAGAAATTTGTAGGGACATGGCGGGCCCTGAGAGTAAAGGTGCCTCTCTGGGTAATCCGCCGAGCTTTTGTGGAGAGGGTCCTTTACCTCCTCTTCCACGTATTATTACTACAAAAAGTACCTGGATCACCGTGGCTTACCAAATATATTTAACCACAACAACCAAAAAGGCAAGATTACATAAAGACATCCCTATCTTCTTCCAAGACTAATCACTTGGATTACATTGGATTACCATCATTTAAAGGAAACAAAATAAACAATGGATGGGTTGGGGAATACATTCCGGGTGGGAGCCGGATCCACCCAGGATTGGGGTGGGGGTCCGGACCATCCCGGGTGGAAACCGGATCCACCCATGCCAGATGGGGGTCCGGACCATCTCGGTTGGGAACCGAATAAATCCTGAACGGGTGGGAACCAGATGGACCCAGGCCGGGCGGGGTTCCGGACCAGCCCGGGTGGGGACCGGATGGACCCATCCTGGGTGGGAACCGAACCCACCAGAGCCTAAGTCCTAGAGAGGGACAAAGAAGAGCTGACACTAATTTATTCCTAGGCCAATCACTCGGATCACGTTGGGTTACCATCATTTTAGGCATTCATGAATTCCCCACCGAGGGGAATCCACCCAGGCCGGGTGGGGGTCCGGACCATCCCGGGTGGGATCCGGATGGGGGTCCGGACCCTAAACCTGGGTGGGAACCGGATCCACCCAGGCCAGGTGGGGGTCCGGATCCCACCCTGGGTGGGAACCGGATCCACCCAGGCCAGGTGGGGGTCCGGACCATCCCGGGTGGGAACCGGATCCACCGAGGCCGGGTGGGGGTCCGGACCATCCCGGGTGGGATCCGGATCCACCCAGGCCGGGTGGGGGTCCGGACCATTTCGGGTGGGATCCGGATCCACCCAGGATAGGGGTGGGGGTCCGAACCCTAAACCCGGGTGGGGACCGGATGGACCCAGGCCGGGTGGGGGTCCGGACCATCCCGGTTGGGGACCGGATGGACCCAGCCCGGGAGGGAACCGGACCCACCAGAGCCCGGGTCCTAGGGAGGGACAAGATACCCCTTCCTCATTCCAGGGCCAATCACTCGGATAACGTTGGGTTACCATCATTTGGGGCGTTTGGAAACGCCCCACCAGGGCCCAATGGAGAGAAGATAACAACTCCCTACCCTATTCCAGGGCCAATCACTCGGATAACGTTGGGTTACCTTCATTTGGGGCGTTCGGAAATGCCCCACCAGGGCCCAAGGGAGAGAAGATAACAACTCCCTACCCTATTCCAGGGCCAATCACTCGGATAACGTTGGGTTACCTTCATTTGGGGCGTTCGGAAATGCCCCACCAGGGCCCAAGGGAGAGAAGATAACAACTCCCTACCCTATTCCAGGGCCAATCACTCGGATAACGTTGGGTTACCATCATTTGGGGCGTTTGGAAATGTCCCATCAGGGCCCAATGGAGAGAAGATAACAACTCCCTACCCTATTCCAGGGCCAATCACTCGGATAACGTTGGGTTACCATCATTTGGGGCAAACGGAAATCCACCACCATGGCACTGGGGAGGGGCAACATACCCGATTCCCTACCCTATTCCAGGGCCAATCACTCGGATAACGTTGGGTTACCATCATTTGGGGCCATCTTGGGATGGATATGAGCCCGTGCAAGGGTGATATTGAGCCTTGGCCCCTAAATCCCCCGGTACAATGGAGCGTTTGTCTCATTCCAGCCGGTCAAAAGGACCCTTGGGATGGATATGAGCCCGTAGGAAGGTAGCTCCCACCCTGTTTTACACTTCCCACCGGTCATCCAGGCCTTTGCACCGGGAAAAAGAGGTCCCGGAGCCCATCCGAGCCCGTGCGAGGGTGGGATTGAACCTTGGCCGGTCCATTGGATCATTTGCCTCATTCCAGCCGGTCAAAAGGACCCTTGGGATGGATATGAGCCCGTAGAAAGGTAGCTCCCACCCTGGACTACACTTCCCCCCGGTCATCCAGGCCTTTGCACCGGGAAAAAGAGGTCCCGGAGCCCGTCCGAGCCTGTGCAAGGGTGGAATTCAACCTTGGCCGGTCCTTTGGATCGTTTGTCTCATTCCAGCCGGTCAAATGGACCCTTGGGACGGATATGAGCCCGTAGAAAGGTAGCTCGCGCCCTGGTTTACACTTCCCCCCGGTCATCCGGGCCTTTACACCGGGAAGAGGAGGCCCCGGAGCCCCTCCGAGCCCGTGCAAGGGTGGAATTCAACCTTGGCCGGTCCTTGGGATCGTTTGTCTCGTTCCAGCCGGTCAAATGGACCCTTGGGACGGATATGAGCCCGTAGAAAGGTAGCTCGCGCCCTGGTTTACACTTCCCCCCGGTCATCCGGGCCTTTACACCGGGAAGAGGAGGCCCCGGAGCCCATCCGAGCCCGTGCAAGGGTGGAATTCAACCTTGGCCGGTCCTTTGGATCGTTTGCCCATTCCAGCCGGTCAAAACGACCCTTGGGATGGATATGAGCCCGTAGAGAGGAAGCTCCCACCCTGGCTTACACTTCCCCCCGGTCACCCAGGTCTTTGCACCGGGAAAAAGAGGTCCTGGAGCCCATCCGAGCCCGTGCAAGGGTGGATTTCAACCTTGGACGGTCCATTGGAGGAATTGTTTCATTCCAGCCGGTCAAAACGACCCTTGGGATGGATATGAACCCGTAGAAAGGAAGCTCCCACCCTGGTTTACACTTCCCCCAGATCATCCGGGCCTTTGCACCGGGAAGAGAAGGCCCCGGAGCCCATCCGAGCCCGTGCAAGGGTGGAATTCAACCTTGGACGGTCCATTGGAGGAATTGTTTCATTCCAGCCGGTCAAGAAGACCCTTGGGATGGATATGAATCCGTAGAAAGGAAGCTCCCACCCTGGTTTACACTTCCCCCAGATCATCCGGGCCTTTGCACCGGGAAAAGAAGGCCCCGGAGCCCATCTGAGCCCGTGCAAGGGTGGAATTCAACCTTGGCTGGTCCTTTGGATCGTTTGACTCATTCCAGCCGGTCGAAACGACCCTTGGGATGGATATGAGCCCGTAGAGAGGAAGCTCCCACCCTGGTTTACACTTCCCCCCGGTCACCCAGGTCTTTGCACCGGGAAAAAGAGGTCCCGGAGCCCATCCGAGCCCGTGCAAGGGTGGATTTCAACCTTGGACGGTCCATTGGAGCAATTGTTTCATTCCAGCCGGTCAAGAAGACACTTGGGATGGATATGAACCCGTAGAAAGGAAGCTCCCACCCTGGTTTACACTTCCCCCAGATCATCCGGGCCTTTGCACCGGGAAAAAGAGGTCCCGGAGCCCACCCGAGCCCGTGCAAGGGTGGAATTCAACCTTGGCCGGTCCATTGGAGCGTTTGTCTCGTTCCAGCCGGTCAAAAGGACCCTTGGGATGGATATGAACCCGTGGAAAGGAAGCTCCCACCCTGGTTTACACTCCCCCCCGGTCATCCGGGCCTTGGCACCGGGAAAAGGAGGTCCCGGAGCCCATCCGAGCCCGTGCAAGGGTGGAATTCAACCTTGGCCGGTTCCATTGGAGCGCTTTGCCTCATTCTAGCCGGTCAAAAGGACCCTTGGGATGGATAGGAACCCGAGCAAAGGAAGCTCCCACCCTGCTTTACACTTCCCCCCGGTCATCCGGGCCTTTGCACCGGGAAAAAGAGGTCCCGGAGCCCATCCGAGCCCGTGCAAGGGTGGAATTCAACCTTGGCCGGTTGATTTGAGCGCTTGCCTCATTCCAGCCGGTCAAAAGGACCCTCTGGGTTGATAGGAACCTCGTAGAAAGCCTGCCCCCGCCCTGGTCTACGTTCCCCACCGGTCACCCTAGAGCCCTCGAACCACAACCGGCCGTGAAGGAAGGTGCGACCCATAGAGTAAAGGGCTCTAGGGAGGGTGTGGGCCCGTGCAAGGACCCACACCCACCCTTGGGCCCACGAAGAACCCCGGTCGAGAATGGAAGTGTGACCCAAAAAAATAGAGGGCTCTAGGGAGGGTGTGGCCCCGTCCAATGAACCACACCCACCCTAGAGCCCACAATGAGCCGGACCCCTCTCATCCCATCCAGGGCGGTTCGGACCGGACCCATCCCACCCGCGGTGTTTCGAACCGGACCAATCCCCACACGGGAGGTGCGGTCCGGATCCATCCCATCTAGGGTGGTGTGATCCGGATCCATCCCATCCCGGGTGGGGTTATTTGGATCCATCCAGTCCAGGGTGGTGAGATCCGGATCCATCCCATCCCGGGTGGGGTGATCCGGATCCATCCCATCCCGATTGGGGTGATCCGGATCCATCCCAACCGGGGTGGTGTGACCCGGATCCATCACGCCTAGGGTGGTGGGATCCGGATCCATCGACCCGGTCGATCCGGTTCCCCGCCCGGTTCCAACCCGGATGATCCGGCCGGTCCGGTCCATCCGGTTCCACGTCCGGTTGACCCGGTTCCCCACCCGGTCGATCCGGCCGGTCCGGTAGATCAGGTTCCCCGTCCGGTCCGGTCCATCCGGTTCCAAGTCCGGTTGACCCGGATCCCCACCCGGTCGAACCGGCCGGTCCGGTAGATCCGGTTCCCCATCCGGTTCCCTACCCGGTTCCGACCCGGTTGATCCGGCTCCCTACCGGGTCGAACCGGTCCCTCACCCGGCTGGGGCGGTTGATCCGGTTCCCCGCCCGGTTGACCCGGTTCCTCACCCGGTTGATCCGGTCGATACGGCCGGTCCTCTAGATCCGGTTCCCCATCCGGTTCCCTGCCCAGTTCCCACCCGGTTGGCCCGGTTGGTCCGACTCCCCACACGATCGGTTCGGCACCCCATGCGGATGAGCCGGATGACCCGGTTCCCCATCCGGATGGTCCGGTCGATCCGGTTCCCGACCCGGTACCCGACCCGGTTCCCCACCCGGATGGTCCCGCTTCCTACCCCAGACCCGGTCGATCCGGTTCCCTTCCCGGATGGCCCAGATGATCCGTTCCCCCGGCCGGATGGTCCGGTCGATCTGGTTCCCGACCCGGTACCCCACCCGGTTGGCCCGGTTGGTCCGACTCCCCACACGGTCGGTTCGGCGCCCCGTGCGGATGAGCCGGATGATCCGGTTCCCCATCCGGATGGTCCGGTCGATCCGGTTCCCGACCCGGTACCCCACCCGGTTCCCCACCCGGATGGTCCGGCTTCCTACCCTAGACCCGATCGGTCCGGTTCCCTTCCCGGATGACCCGGATGATCCGGTTCCCCGGTCGGATGGTCCGGTTGAACCGGTTCCCGACCCGGTACCCCACCCGGTTGGCCCGGTTGGTCCGACTCCCCACACGGTCGGTTCGGCGCCCCGTGCGGATGAGCCGGATGATCCGGTTCCCCATCCGGATGGTCCGATCGATCCGGTTCCTGACCCGGTACCCCACCCGGTTGGCCCGGTTGGTCCGACTCCCCACACGGTCGGTTCGGCACCCCGGTTCCCCATCCGGATGGTCCGGTCGATCCCGCCAGGACCCGACCCGGTTCCCCACCCGGATGGTCCGGCTTCCTACCCTAGACCCGGTCGGTCCGGTTCCCTTCCCGGATGACCCGGATGATCCGGTTCCCCGGTCGGATGGTCCGGTTGATCCGGTTCCCGACCCGGTACCCCACCCGGTTGGCCCGGTTGGTCCGACTCCCCACACGGTCGGTTCGGCGCCCCATGCGGATGACCTGGATGATCCGGTTCCCCATCCGGATGGTCCGGTCGATCCGGTTCCTGACCCGGTACCCCACCCGGTTGGCCCGGTTGGTCCGACTCCCCACACGGTCGGTTCGGCACCCCGGTTCCCCATCCGGATGGTCCGGTCGATCCGCCGGGACCCGACCCGGTTCCCCACCCGGATGGTCCGGCTTCCTACCCTAGACCCGGTCGGTCCGGTTCCCTTCCCGGATGACCCGGATGATCCGGTTCCCCATCCGGATGGTCCGGTCGATCCGGTTCCCGACCCGGTACCCGACCCGGTTCCCCACCCGGATGTTCCGGCTTCTTACCCTAGACCCGGTCGGTCCGGTTCCCGACCCGGTACCCGACCCGGTACCCCACCCGGTTGGCCCGGTTGGTCCGACTCCCCACACGGTCGGTTCGGCGCCCCGTGCGGATGACCTGGATGATCCGGTTCCCCGGTCGGATGGTCCGGTTGATCCGGTTCCCGACCCGGTACCCCACCTGGTTGGCCCGTTTGGTCCGACTCCCCACACGGTCGGTTCGGCACCCCGGTTCCCCATCCGGATGGTCCGGTCGATCCGCCGGTACCCGACCCGGTTCCCCACCCGGATGGTCCCGCTTCCTACCCTAGACCCGGTCGATCCGGTTCCCGACCCGGTACCCGACCCGGTTCCCCACGCGGATGGTCCGGCTTCCTACCCTAGATCCGGTCGATCCGGTACCCGACCCGGTACCCGACCCGGTTCCCCACCCGGATGGTCCGGCTTCCTACCCTAGACCCGGTCGATCCGGTACCCGACCCGGTACCGGACCCGGTTCCCCACCCGGATGGTCCGGCTTCCTACCCTAGACCCGGTCGATCCGGTTCCCGACCCGGTACCAGACCCGGTTCCCCACCCGGATGGTCCGGTTCCCTAGCCTAGATCCGGTTCCCTTCCCGGATGACCCGGATGATCCGGTTCCCCGTCCGGATGGTCCGGTTGATCCGGTTCCCGACCCGGTACCCCACCCGGTTGGCCCGGTTGGTCCGACTCCCCACACGGACGGTTCGGCACCCCATGCGGATGATCCGGATGATCCGGTTCCCCATCCGGTTGGTCCGGTCGATCCGGTTCCCGACCCAGTACTCGACCCGGTTCCCCACCCGGATGGTCCCGCTTCCTACCCTAGACCCGGTACCCGACCCGGTTCCCCACCCGGATGGTCCGGCTTCCTACCCTAGATCCGGTCGATCCGGTAAACCCGACCCGGTACCGGACCCGGTTCCCCACCCGGAGGTCCGGCTTCCTAACCTAGATCCGGCCCCCGGTTCCCCACCCGGATGGTCCGGCTTCCTACCCTAGACCCGGTCGATCCGGTTCCCCGACCCGGTACCAGACCCGGTTCCCCACCCGGATGGTCCGGTTCCCTAGCCTAGATCCGGTTCCCTTCCCGGATGACCCGGATGATCCGGTTCCCCGTCCGGATGGTCCGGGTTGATCCGGTTCCCGACCCGGTACCCCACCCGGTTGGCCCGGTTGGTCCGACTCCCCACACGGACGGTTCGGCACCCCATGCGGATGATCCGGATGATCCGGTTCCCATCCGGTTGGTCCGGTCGATCCGGTTCCCGACCCAGTACTCGACCCCGGTTCCCCACCCGGATGGTCCCGCTTCCTACCCTAGACCCGGTACCCGACCCGGTTCCCCACCCGGATGGTCCGGCTTCCTACCCTAGATCCGGTCGATCCGGTAAACCCGACCCGGTACCGGACCCGGTTCCCCACCCGGATGGTCCGGCTTCCTACCCTAGATCCGGTCGATCCGGTTCCCGACCCGGTACCGGACCCGGTTCCCCACCCGGATGGTCCGGCTTCCTACCCTAGACCCGGTCGATCCGGTTCCCGACCCGGTATCGGACCCGGTTCCCCACCCGGATGGTCCGGTTCCCTAACCTAGACCCGGTCGATCCGGTTCCCTTCCGGGATGACCCGGATGATCCGGTTCCCCGTCCGGATGGTCCGGTCGATCCGGTTCCCGACCCGGTAGGGAAGGTAGGGGTCCGTGCAAGGACCCACACCCACCCTAGAGCCCGCAAAGAACCCCGGTCGAGAACGAAGGATGTGACCCAAAGAGCAAAGGGCTCTAGGGAGGGTGTGGGCCCGTCCAAGGACCCACACCCACCCTAGAGCCCACAAAGAACCCCGGTCGAAATCGAAGGTGTGACCCAAAGGAGAAAGGGCTCTAGGGAGGGTGTGGTCCCGTGCAAGGACCCACACCCACCCTAGAGCCCGCAAAGAACCCCGGTCGAAGCCGGAGGCGTGGCCCAAATGAAAAAAGGGCTCTAGGGAAGGTAGGGGTCCGTGCAAGGACCCACACCCACCCTAGAGCCCGCAAAGAACCCCGGTCGAGAACGAAGGTGTGACCCAAAGAATAAAGGGCTCTAGGGAGGGTGCGGGCCCGTCCAAGGACCCACACCCACCCGGGAGCCGGCAAAGAACCGGACCCGTCTCATCCACGGTGGCCCGGTCCGGATCCATCCCTTCCAGGGTGGTTCGGACCGGACCCATCCCACCCGCGGTGTTTCGAACCGGATCAATCCCCACCAGGGAGGTGCGATCCGTATCCATCCCATCCAGGGTGGTGTGATCGGGATCCATCCCAACCCCCGGCGGGGTTATCCGGATCCATCCCGTCCAGGGTGGTGAGATCCGGATCCATCCCATCCCGGGTGGGGTGATCCGGATCCATCCCATCCCGAGAGGGGTGATCGGGATCCATCCCAACCGGGGGGGTGCGACCCGGATCCATCCCGCCTAGGGTGGTGGGATCCGGATCCACCGACCCGGCTCAACCGGTTGATCCGGTTCCCCGCCCGGTTCCAACCCGGATGATCCGGCTGGTCCGGTCCATCCGGTTCCCCGTCCGGTTGACCCGGTTCCCCACCCGGTTGATCCGGTCGATCCGGTCGGTCCGGTGAATCCGGTTTCCCAACCGGTTCCGACCCGGTCGATCCAGCTCCCTACCGGGTCGACCCGGATCCCTCACCCGGCTGGGGCGGCTGATCCGGTTACCCACCCGTTTCCGGCCCGGTTGATCCGACCGAACCGGCCCATTCGGCTCTCCACCCGGTTCCGATCCGGTTCCCCACCCGTTTTTGGTCCGGCTTGTCCGTCCGATTGGGTCCATCCGGCTCCCATCCGGTTGATACGGTTCAACACCCGGTTCCGGATCCGGGTTCCGACCCGACCGACCCGGATGGTCCGGTTCCCCACCCTAGACCCGGTCGATCCGGTTCCCTTCCCGGATGATCCGGTTCCCCGTCCGGATGGTCCGGTTGATCCGGTTCCCGACCCGGTACCCCACCCGGTTCCCCACCCGGATGGTCCGGTTGGTCCGACTCCCCGCACGGTCGATTTGGCACCCCACCCGGACCACCCGGATGATCCGGTTCCCCGTCCGGATGGTCCGGTTGATCCGGTTCCCCGACCCGGTACCCCACCCGGTTCCCCACCCGGATGGTCCGGTTCCCCACCCTAGACCCGGTTGATCCGGTTCCCGACCCGGATGATCCGGTTCCCCGTCCGGATCACTACCCGTTTGGTCCGGTTTCCCACCCGGTACCGCACCCGGTTGGTCCGGTTGGTCCGCTTCCCCACCCGGACCACCCGGATGATCCGGTTCCCCGTCCGGATGGTTGACCCGGCTCCCGACCCGGAACCGCACCGGGTTCCCCACCCGGTTGGTCCGATTTCCCATCCGGTCGATTCGGCTCCCCACCCGCACGGTCCGATTGGTCCGGTTCCCCAACCGGATGGTCGGGTTGATCCGGTTCCCGACCCGGTTCCCCACCCGGATGGTCCGGTTGGTCCGGTTCCCCACCCGGATGACCCGGTCGATCCGGATCCCCACCCGGATGACCCGGATGGTCCGGTTCCCCGCCCGGTACCCTACCCGGCTGGTCCGTTTCCCCACCCGGTTCCCCATCGGGCTTGCCCGGCTGATCCGGTTCCCCACCCGGATCACCCGGTCGATCCAATTCCCCATGCGGATGACCCGGATGATCCGGCTTCCCGTCCGGTTCCCTGTCCGGTTGGTCCGGTTCCCCACCCGGTACCCCGTCCGGATGGTCCGGTTGATCCGGTTCTCCACCCGGATGACCCGGATGATCCGGTTCCCCATCCGGATGACCCGGATGATCCGGTTCCCAGTCCGGTTCCTGACCCGGTACCCCACCCGGATGGTCCGGTCGGTCCGGTTGGTCCGGTTCCCCACCCGGTCGATCCGGTTCCCCACCCGGATGACCCGGTCGATCCGGTTCCCCACCCGGATGACCCGGTTGATCCGGCTCCCCACCCGGATGGTCCGGTCGGTCCGGTTCCCGACCCGGCACCCCACCCGGATGGTCCGGTTGGGTCCGGTCCCCCACGGGGATGGTACGGTTGAGTCCGGTTCCCCACCCGGATGGTCCGGTCGATCCGGTTCCCGACCCGGATGACCCGGATGATCCGGTTCCCCATCCGGATGGTCCGGTCGATCCGGTTCCCGACCCGGATGACCCGGATGATCCGGTTCCCCATCCGGATGGTCCGGTCGACCCGGTTCCCCACCCGGATGATCCGGTTGGTCCGGTTCCCGACCCGGATGACCCGGTTTCCCATCCGGATGGTCCGGTCGATCCGGTTCCCCACCCGGATGACCCGGACGATCCGGTTCCCCACCCGGATGACCCGGACGATCCGGTTCTCCACCCGGATGACCCGGATGATCCGATTTGGCCTCGCATTTCGGCTCCGCGACCCCTAGAATCCCTAGAATTTTGCCGAAAAAAACGCATGGGTTCCCCTGCCTTATGTCCTTATGTCCTTAGTTCCGTCTTCGTCGAGTCAGTCGTCGTCCGTCTAGACCGTTTTGATGGATTTATAAAGAAGGTGTCCCCTTCTATATACATCCATCGGGGGGCCCGGGGCACGCCCATCGGAAGGGAGAATCTCCTTCGATCCTTAGCCCGTCCAGTGTGCGAGCCCCGCGGCCCACCAGAAGAAGAGAGAGGGAGCGACCCTCACCCTTCCAACAGGCCGACCAACAACAATCCAGCCAAACGCACCAACCAACCCCGAGAGGGCTCTGCCTACCCTCGATTTCCCATCCCCTCTCACCCTCTCTCTCAC
>CANJKZ010000571.1:27500-30000 GCA_947471745.1 Closterium sp. Naga37s-1
AGTTTGAGAGTCGGTCGAGGGAGCTTCTCCCCCGAGCCCGCCAATCATTCGCTTTACCAGACGTAACCACGTATCGAGCACCAGCTATCCTGAGGGAAACTTCGGAGGGAACCAGCTACCAGATGGTTCGATTAGTCTTTCGCCCCTATACCCAAGTCTGACGAACGATTTGCACGTCAGTAGCGCTGCGGGCCTCCACCAGAGTTTCCTCTGGCTTCGCCCTGCTCAGGCATAGTTCACCATCTTTCGGGTCCCAACGCGACTACTCAACGCACCCCGGGCGCCGAGGCCCCCGGGGCGGTCCGTGGTGCGGGCAGCACGAGGCCGCCTTCTCACGGGTCGCTTTCACTGTCGCCATTGTGGTTTTCAACCCATTGGCTCGCAGCCGCGTTGGCCTCCTTGGTCCGTGTTTCAAGACGGGTCGCATCAGCCCGTTTCGCCAGCGCCGACCCGTGAGGGCCATCCTCGGTCTCCGCCGCGGTGGGAGCGAGCTCCTTTTCCCGCGGCATCGACCGGCGCTGCGTACCTCCGGGCCCCGCGTGAACGGGTCCCGCAGGTTTGCTTGGGCTCATGCGCTTATCCTCCTGACGATTTCAAGCACTTTTTACTCTCTTTCCAAAGTTCTTTTCATCTTTCCCTCGCGGTACTTGTTCGCTATCGGAAACCTGGCCGTATTTAGCCTTGGATGGAGCTTACCACCCATGTTGGGGCTGCACTCCCAAGCAACCCGACTCTTCGGATGCGCCTCGTGAAGTGACGGGTCGTCGCCCGACGGGGGTGTCACCCTCTCTGCCGCCACTTTCCAGTGGACTTAAGGCGGCGCCCGTCACAGAGAACGCTTCCTTTTCAGACTACAATTCGGAGGGCCGGAGGCCCTCGGATTTCAAGCCTGGGCTTTTCCTTGGTCGCTCGCCGCTACCAAAGGAATCACGGTTGTTTTCTTTTCCTCCGCTTAGTAATATGCTTAAATTCAGCGGGTAGTCTCGCCTGACTTGAAGCCATCGTTTGGGGGTTTGCCCGGTTCTTCCCCGGTCCGACCATTTTTAGTACGAGCCCCGTCCGCCCCTCGCCCGGTCTGTGCGCGCTACTTTGGAGGGCGGAGACCGAGGGTTGCCACACCCTCGGCTCCATTTTTCCGTTTCGCGGCCTTCTCGGGAGAGGAAAAGAGGACCGGTTTGGCATCCGATACCCCCCCACCTGCTGGGAGGTCCGGACGGGGTCCGTTGGCCGGCTGGGTTCACCGAGCCCAGCGGGGTCGCCACCCGCCTCGTCGCGCTCGTCCCGCTCGCGTCCTCCCGGTTGGCATCCGGGGATCTGCACTGGGGTCGAGACGGAGAGGAGACGGGCTTGTGGCGGCCCTGCGATTTCAGCCGACTGCCCCCCGTTGTGCACGGGTTGCGACGGCCATCTCGTTTTCCCAGGTACGGGCGATTGTCTCGGGTAAACCCGAGCGCCCCTCGTATGCCACGCATTTTGGCAGTTCCGTCCCGTTCACCCCGCCGCACGTAGCCGCGTGCGGAGGGTGTGGGTGCGGATGCGTGGCTCCACCTGGATGTGTGTGGCGTTCAAGCAGACGTGCCCTCGGCCGAGGCCTCGGGCGCAACATGCGTTCAAAGTTTCGATGATTCACGGAGTTTTGCAATTCGCATTACGTATCGCATTTCGCTGCGTTCTTCATCGAGCCAGGTTCCAAGATATCCATCGTCAGGAGTGGGGTCCCAGTTTTTATTAGGTGCCGGGGCTCATGGGGGCCCCGCTCAAGGGGAGGGTTTTGCGATCGGACGGCCAGTCCCGATCGCGGAGAGGTCTATATCCCGTGCCCGTTCGCGGCTCCTTGATGCACTGCGACCGGACCCGGCTGAGAAACGGTCCCTTGCCATTGCCACGGGCGCCCCTTCCCAGCCAACCGAAGAGGATTTCGGAAGGCCGGGCGAGCAAGACCCCGCAGTCACACCAGCCGGTGCCAAGAGAGACGGAGCACCGGTGGCGGGGGACGCTAGGTAGGAGGAGGATTCCAACAAGCCAATTTTATGAGGATACGTCCTAGGTCAGGCATCGAACTTCCCGGTGCTTCCGCTTTTGGGAGGAGTCCGATCTGTTACCATCGGGGGAAAGGGATTTGTTTTTTGTTCCGCATGGACGCCCGGTGCCGCCGGGAAGCAGGCTCCCTGGTGTCGAGGTTCGTCGAGATCCGGGATGGAGAGGACGTCGGGTGCCACCCCGCCGCCCAAACCGACCGTACTCGCGACTTGCCTCGCTCCCGATCACTACTAGCCTTTGGGATGGCGGGCCTACTGAGCTAGTTTCGTGGGAGGGGACTGCGACCTGATCTCCTGCAAGAGGAGCTCGCCCGGTCCCTCCGGTGCTGCGAGCAACACACGGAGAAAGCCGAGGGCGGTCGTTACGTCACTCGTTCTTAGGAGCGGTTGCCAAGGTCTGGGATCAACCGAGGCGGTGCTCCATGCCCGTCGGGGTGCGCCTTCCTTTCAGCACCACAACG
>CANJKZ010000571.1:35000-47500 GCA_947471745.1 Closterium sp. Naga37s-1
GTAAGAGAAACGCGTTGCATGTCCGTAGTCGGGCAGTTTGGCGAGCCTCTCTGCCCGCGTCCGGCCTAGCGCCCGCTATCCACATCCGCCGTTTGGAGACCTAGCATCGTCCCACGTCCGACCGAAATCGTCCGCAGTCAACATGGATCTCCTCCCTTTGTCAGTGTCAAGCGAGATTGCATGTCCGTAATCGCGCAGTTTGGCGAGCTCTCTGCCCGCGTCCGGCCTAGCGCCCGCTATCCACATCCGCCGTTTGGAGACCTAGCATCGTCCCACGTCCGACCGAAATCGTCCGCAGTCAACATGGATCTCCTCCCTTTGTCAGTGTCAAGCGAGATTGCATGTCCGTAATCGCGCAGTTTGGCGAGCTCTCTGCCCGCGTCCGGCCTAGCGCCCGCTATCCACATCCGCCGTTTGGAGACCTAGCATCGTCCCACGTCCGACCGAAATCGTCCGCAGTCAACATGGATCTCCTCCCTTTGTCAGTGTCAAGCGAGATTGCATGTCCGTAATCGCGCAGTTTGGCGAGCTCTCTGCCCGCGTCCGGCCTAGCGCCCGCTATCCACATCCGCCGTTTGGAGACCTAGCATCGTCCCACGTCCGACCGAAATCGTCCGCAGTCAACATGGATCTCCTCCCTTTGTCAGTGTCAAGCGAGATTGCATGTCCGTAATCGCGCAGTTTGGCGAGCTCTCTGCCCGCGTCCGGCCTAGCGCCCGCTATCCACATCCGCCGTTTGGAGACCTAGCATCGTCCCACGTCCGACCGAAATCGTCCGCAGTCAACATGGATCTCCTCCCTTTGTCAGTGTAAAGCGAGATTGCGTTACCCTTTGAGAAAGGCCGCTGGCCTTCGAACGGACTAGCGTGGTGAGCATGCATCCCGCAAGCGGAATAAATGAGCACCCCATTCGTCTGATCTCGAGCAAGCAGACCTCCTCGTTAGAAAGATGGGAGAGCGCACCGTCTTAGGCTCTGATCGGCTTTACTAGGTGGTCATACATTCCGCAAGCGAGATGGATGACCACCTGTTTGTTCGATCTCGGCCTCAAGTGAACTCCCAACACCTTCCCCAGAGAAACGCAAGCACGTAATCGCACAGTTTAGCTAACCTCTCTGCCCGCGTCCGGCCTAGCACCCACTGTCCACATCCGCCGTTTGGAGACCTAGCATCGTCCCACGTCCGACCGAAATCGTCCGCAGTCAACATGGATCTCCTCCCTTTGTTAGTGTCAAGCGAGATTGCATGTACGTAGTCGCGCAGTTTGGTGAGCCTCTCTGCCCGCGTCCGGCTTAGTAACCACTATCCACATCCGCCGTTTGGAGACCGAGCATCGTCCCACGTCCGACCGAAATCGTCCGCAGTCAACATGGATCTCCTCCCTTTGTTAGTGTCAAGTGAGCTTGCGTTCCCCTTTGAAAAAGAATCGGCCGCCTTGACCGCTACCCGAGGCATTATCCAACTGGACACACTGCAACAATTGAGCTTTTTGTCCTTGCCATCAGGTAGTGGTCAAACACCCGACCGGATCAAACCCCAAATGGGAAGTGATCTGACCGGGCCCTCATCTTTTTCTCTGGTTCCAAATGGTCCGAGTCCTACCCTCACCAACCCAAGGGTCAACGACGCCGCCTCGCATAGCGCAAAGAGGGGGGGCCACCTAACCTTGAGCGGATCGGGATAGAAAACGGTCCATCATTCCCGGTGCCAAGAAATTTGTAGGGACATGGCGGGCCCTGAGAGTAAAGGTGCCTCTCTGGGTAATCCGCCGAGCTTTTGTGGAGAGGGTCCTTTACCTCCTCTTCCACGTATTATTACTACAAAAAGTACCTGGATCACCGTGGCTTACCAAATATATTTAACCACAACAACCAAAAAGGCAAGATTACATAAAGACATCCCTATCTTCTTCCAAGACTAATCACTTGGATTACATTGGATTACCATCATTTAAAGGAAACAAAATAAACAATGGATGGGTTGGGGAATACATTCCGGGTGGGAGCCGGATCCACCCAGGATTGGGGTGGGGGTCCGGACCATCCCGGGTGGAAACCGGATCCACCCATGCCAGATGGGGGTCCGGACCATCTCGGTTGGGAACCGAATAAATCCTGAACGGGTGGGAACCAGATGGACCCAGGCCGGGCGGGGTTCCGGACCAGCCCGGGTGGGGACCGGATGGACCCATCCTGGGTGGGAACCGAACCCACCAGAGCCTAAGTCCTAGAGAGGGACAAAGAAGAGCTGACACTAATTTATTCCTAGGCCAATCACTCGGATCACGTTGGGTTACCATCATTTTAGGCATTCATGAATTCCCCACCGAGGGGAATCCACCCAGGCCGGGTGGGGGTCCGGACCATCCCGGGTGGGATCCGGATGGGGGTCCGGACCCTAAACCTGGGTGGGAACCGGATCCACCCAGGCCAGGTGGGGGTCCGGATCCCACCCTGGGTGGGAACCGGATCCACCCAGGCCAGGTGGGGGTCCGGACCATCCCGGGTGGGAACCGGATCCACCGAGGCCGGGTGGGGGTCCGGACCATCCCGGGTGGGATCCGGATCCACCCAGGCCGGGTGGGGGTCCGGACCATTTCGGGTGGGATCCGGATCCACCCAGGATAGGGGTGGGGGTCCGAACCCTAAACCCGGGTGGGGACCGGATGGACCCAGGCCGGGTGGGGGTCCGGACCATCCCGGTTGGGGACCGGATGGACCCAGCCCGGGAGGGAACCGGACCCACCAGAGCCCGGGTCCTAGGGAGGGACAAGATACCCCTTCCTCATTCCAGGGCCAATCACTCGGATAACGTTGGGTTACCATCATTTGGGGCGTTTGGAAACGCCCCACCAGGGCCCAATGGAGAGAAGATAACAACTCCCTACCCTATTCCAGGGCCAATCACTCGGATAACGTTGGGTTACCTTCATTTGGGGCGTTCGGAAATGCCCCACCAGGGCCCAAGGGAGAGAAGATAACAACTCCCTACCCTATTCCAGGGCCAATCACTCGGATAACGTTGGGTTACCTTCATTTGGGGCGTTCGGAAATGCCCCACCAGGGCCCAAGGGAGAGAAGATAACAACTCCCTACCCTATTCCAGGGCCAATCACTCGGATAACGTTGGGTTACCATCATTTGGGGCGTTTGGAAATGTCCCATCAGGGCCCAATGGAGAGAAGATAACAACTCCCTACCCTATTCCAGGGCCAATCACTCGGATAACGTTGGGTTACCATCATTTGGGGCAAACGGAAATCCACCACCATGGCACTGGGGAGGGGCAACATACCCGATTCCCTACCCTATTCCAGGGCCAATCACTCGGATAACGTTGGGTTACCATCATTTGGGGCCATCTTGGGATGGATATGAGCCCGTGCAAGGGTGATATTGAGCCTTGGCCCCTAAATCCCCCGGTACAATGGAGCGTTTGTCTCATTCCAGCCGGTCAAAAGGACCCTTGGGATGGATATGAGCCCGTAGGAAGGTAGCTCCCACCCTGTTTTACACTTCCCACCGGTCATCCAGGCCTTTGCACCGGGAAAAAGAGGTCCCGGAGCCCATCCGAGCCCGTGCGAGGGTGGGATTGAACCTTGGCCGGTCCATTGGATCATTTGCCTCATTCCAGCCGGTCAAAAGGACCCTTGGGATGGATATGAGCCCGTAGAAAGGTAGCTCCCACCCTGGACTACACTTCCCCCCGGTCATCCAGGCCTTTGCACCGGGAAAAAGAGGTCCCGGAGCCCGTCCGAGCCTGTGCAAGGGTGGAATTCAACCTTGGCCGGTCCTTTGGATCGTTTGTCTCATTCCAGCCGGTCAAATGGACCCTTGGGACGGATATGAGCCCGTAGAAAGGTAGCTCGCGCCCTGGTTTACACTTCCCCCCGGTCATCCGGGCCTTTACACCGGGAAGAGGAGGCCCCGGAGCCCATCCGAGCCCGTGCAAGGGTGGAATTCAACCTTGGCCGGTCCTTTGGATCGTTTGCCCATTCCAGCCGGTCAAAACGACCCTTGGGATGGATATGAGCCCGTAGAGAGGAAGCTCCCACCCTGGCTTACACTTCCCCCCGGTCACCCAGGTCTTTGCACCGGGAAAAAGAGGTCCTGGAGCCCATCCGAGCCCGTGCAAGGGTGGATTTCAACCTTGGACGGTCCATTGGAGGAATTGTTTCATTCCAGCCGGTCAAAACGACCCTTGGGATGGATATGAACCCGTAGAAAGGAAGCTCCCACCCTGGTTTACACTTCCCCCAGATCATCCGGGCCTTTGCACCGGGAAGAGAAGGCCCCGGAGCCCATCCGAGCCCGTGCAAGGGTGGAATTCAACCTTGGACGGTCCATTGGAGGAATTGTTTCATTCCAGCCGGTCAAGAAGACCCTTGGGATGGATATGAATCCGTAGAAAGGAAGCTCCCACCCTGGTTTACACTTCCCCCAGATCATCCGGGCCTTTGCACCGGGAAAAGAAGGCCCCGGAGCCCATCTGAGCCCGTGCAAGGGTGGAATTCAACCTTGGCCGGTCCTTTGGATCGTTTGACTCATTCCAGCCGGTCAAAACGACCCTTGGGATGGATATGAGCCCGTAGAGAGGAAGCTCCCACCCTGGTTTACACTTCCCCCCGGTCACCCAGGTCTTTGCACCGGGAAAAAGAGGTCCCGGAGCCCATCCGAGCCCGTGCAAGGGTGGATTTCAACCTTGGACGGTCCATTGGAGCAATTGTTTCATTCCAGCCGGTCAAGAAGACACTTGGGATGGATATGAACCCGTAGAAAGGAAGCTCCCACCCTGGTTTACACTTCCCCCAGATCATCCGGGCCTTTGCACCGGGAAAAAGAGGTCCCGGAGCCCACCCGAGCCCGTGCAAGGGTGGAATTCAACCTTGGCCGGTCCATTGGAGCGTTTGTCTCGTTCCAGCCGGTCAAAAGGACCCTTGGGATGGATATGAACCCGTGGAAAGGAAGCTCCCACCCTGGTTTACACTCCCCCCCGGTCATCCGGGCCTTGGCACCGGGAAAAGGAGGTCCCGGAGCCCATCCGAGCCCGTGCAAGGGTGGAATTCAACCTTGGCCGGTCCATTGGAGCGTTTGCCTCATTCTAGCCGGTCAAAAGGACCCTTGGGATGGATAGGAACCCGAGCAAAGGAAGCTCCCACCCTGCTTTACACTTCCCCCCGGTCATCCGGGCCTTTGCACCGGGAAAAAGAGGTCCCGGAGCCCATCCGAGCCCGTGCAAGGGTGGAATTCAACCTTGGCCGGTTGATTTGAGCGCTTGCCTCATTCCAGCCGGTCAAAAGGACCCTCTGGGTTGATAGGAACCTCGTAGAAAGCCTGCCCCCGCCCTGGTCTACGTTCCCCACCGGTCACCCTAGAGCCCTCGAACCACAACCGGCCGTGAAGGAAGGTGCGACCCATAGAGTAAAGGGCTCTAGGGAGGGTGTGGGCCCGTGCAAGGACCCACACCCACCCTTGGGCCCACGAAGAACCCCGGTCGAGAATGGAAGTGTGACCCAAAAAAATAGAGGGCTCTAGGGAGGGTGTGGCCCCGTCCAATGAACCACACCCACCCTAGAGCCCACAATGAGCCGGACCCCTCTCATCCCATCCAGGGCGGTTCGGACCGGACCCATCCCACCCGCGGTGTTTCGAACCGGACCAATCCCCACACGGGAGGTGCGGTCCGGATCCATCCCATCTAGGGTGGTGTGATCCGGATCCATCCCATCCCGGGTGGGGTTATTTGGATCCATCCAGTCCAGGGTGGTGAGATCCGGATCCATCCCATCCCGGGTGGGGTGATCCGGATCCATCCCATCCCGATTGGGGTGATCCGGATCCATCCCAACCGGGGTGGTGTGACCCGGATCCATCACGCCTAGGGTGGTGGGATCCGGATCCATCGACCCGGTCGATCCGGTTCCCCGCCCGGTTCCAACCCGGATGATCCGGCCGGTCCGGTCCATCCGGTTCCACGTCCGGTTGACCCGGTTCCCCACCCGGTCGATCCGGCCGGTCCGGTAGATCAGGTTCCCCGTCCGGTCCGGTCCATCCGGTTCCAAGTCCGGTTGACCCGGATCCCCACCCGGTCGAACCGGCCGGTCCGGTAGATCCGGTTCCCCATCCGGTTCCCTACCCGGTTCCGACCCGGTTGATCCGGCTCCCTACCGGGTCGAACCGGTCCCTCACCCGGCTGGGGCGGTTGATCCGGTTCCCCGCCCGGTTGACCCGGTTCCTCACCCGGTTGATCCGGTCGATACGGCCGGTCCTCTAGATCCGGTTCCCCATCCGGTTCCCTGCCCAGTTCCCACCCGGTTGGCCCGGTTGGTCCGACTCCCCACACGATCGGTTCGGCACCCCATGCGGATGAGCCGGATGACCCGGTTCCCCATCCGGATGGTCCGGTCGATCCGGTTCCCGACCCGGTACCCGACCCGGTTCCCCACCCGGATGGTCCCGCTTCCTACCCCAGACCCGGTCGATCCGGTTCCCTTCCCGGATGGCCCAGATGATCCGTTCCCCCGGCCGGATGGTCCGGTCGATCTGGTTCCCGACCCGGTACCCCACCCGGTTGGCCCGGTTGGTCCGACTCCCCACACGGTCGGTTCGGCGCCCCGTGCGGATGAGCCGGATGATCCGGTTCCCCATCCGGATGGTCCGGTCGATCCGGTTCCCGACCCGGTACCCCACCCGGTTCCCCACCCGGATGGTCCGGCTTCCTACCCTAGACCCGATCGGTCCGGTTCCCTTCCCGGATGACCCGGATGATCCGGTTCCCCGGTCGGATGGTCCGGTTGAACCGGTTCCCGACCCGGTACCCCACCCGGTTGGCCCGGTTGGTCCGACTCCCCACACGGTCGGTTCGGCGCCCCGTGCGGATGAGCCGGATGATCCGGTTCCCCATCCGGATGGTCCGATCGATCCGGTTCCTGACCCGGTACCCCACCCGGTTGGCCCGGTTGGTCCGACTCCCCACACGGTCGGTTCGGCACCCCGGTTCCCCATCCGGATGGTCCGGTCGATCCGCCAGGACCCGACCCGGTTCCCCACCCGGATGGTCCGGCTTCCTACCCTAGACCCGGTCGGTCCGGTTCCCTTCCCGGATGACCCGGATGATCCGGTTCCCCGGTCGGATGGTCCGGTTGATCCGGTTCCCGACCCGGTACCCCACCCGGTTGGCCCGGTTGGTCCGACTCCCCACACGGTCGGTTCGGCGCCCCATGCGGATGACCTGGATGATCCGGTTCCCCATCCGGATGGTCCGGTCGATCCGGTTCCTGACCCGGTACCCCACCCGGTTGGCCCGGTTGGTCCGACTCCCCACACGGTCGGTTCGGCACCCCGGTTCCCCATCCGGATGGTCCGGTCGATCCGCCGGGACCCGACCCGGTTCCCCACCCGGATGGTCCGGCTTCCTACCCTAGACCCGGTCGGTCCGGTTCCCTTCCCGGATGACCCGGATGATCCGGTTCCCCATCCGGATGGTCCGGTCGATCCGGTTCCCGACCCGGTACCCGACCCGGTTCCCCACCCGGATGTTCCGGCTTCTTACCCTAGACCCGGTCGGTCCGGTTCCCGACCCGGTACCCGACCCGGTACCCCACCCGGTTGGCCCGGTTGGTCCGACTCCCCACACGGTCGGTTCGGCGCCCCGTGCGGATGACCTGGATGATCCGGTTCCCCGGCCGGATGGTCCGGTTGATCCGGTTCCCGACCCGGTACCCCACCTGGTTGGCCCGTTTGGTCCGACTCCCCACACGGTCGGTTCGGCACCCCGGTTCCCCATCCGGATGGTCCGGTCGATCCGCCGGTACCCGACCCGGTTCCCCACCCGGATGGTCCCGCTTCCTACCCTAGACCCGGTCGATCCGGTTCCCGACCCGGTACCCGACCCGGTTCCCCACGCGGATGGTCCGGCTTCCTACCCTAGATCCGGTCGATCCGGTACCCGACCCGGTACCCGACCCGGTTCCCCACCCGGATGGTCCGGCTTCCTACCCTAGACCCGGTCGATCCGGTACCCGACCCGGTACCGGACCCGGTTCCCCACCCGGATGGTCCGGCTTCATACCCTAGACCCGGTTGATCCGGTTCCCGACCCGGTACCAGACCCGGTTCCCCACCCGGATGGTCCGGTTCCCTAGCCTAGATCCGGTTCCCTTCCCGGATGACCCGGATGATCCGGTTCCCCGTCCGGATGGTCCGGTTGATCCGGTTCCCGACCCGGTACCCCACCCGGTTGGCCCGGTTGGTCCGACTCCCCACACGGACGGTTCGGCACCCCATGCGGATGATCCGGATGATCCGGTTCCCCATCCGGTTGGTCCGGTCGATCCGGTTCCCGACCCAGTACTCGACCCGGTTCCCCACCCGGATGGTCCCGCTTCCTACCCTAGACCCGGTACCCGACCCGGTTCCCCACCCGGATGGTCCGGCTTCCTACCCTAGATCCGGTCGATCCGGTAAACCCGACCCGGTACCGGACCCGGTTCCCCACCCGGATGGTCCCGCTTCCTACCCTAGACCCGGTCGATCCGGTTCCCGACCCGGTACCCGACCCGGTTCCCCACGCGGATGGTCCGGCTTCCTACCCTAGATCCGGTCGATCCGGTACCCGACCCGGTACCCGACCCGGTTCCCCACCCGGATGGTCCGGCTTCCTACCCTAGACCCGGTCGATCCGGTACCCGACCCGGTACCGGACCCGGTTCCCCACCCGGATGGTCCGGCTTCCTACCCTAGACCCGGTCGATCCGGTTCCCGACCCGGTACCAGACCCGGTTCCCCACCCGGATGGTCCGGTTCCCTAGCCTAGATCCGGTTCCCTTCCCGGATGACCCGGATGATCCGGTTCCCCGTCCGGATGGTCCGGTTGATCCGGTTCCCGACCCGGTACCCCACCCGGTTGGCCCGGTTGGTCCGACTCCCCACACGGACGGTTCGGCACCCCATGCGGATGATCCGGATGATCCGGTTCCCCATCCGGTTGGTCCGGTCGATCCGGTTCCCGACCCAGTACTCGACCCGGTTCCCCACCCGGATGGTCCCGCTTCCTACCCTAGACCCGGTACCCGACCCGGTTCCCCACCCGGATGGTCCGGCTTCCTACCCTAGATCCGGTCGATCCGGTAAACCCGACCCGGTACCGGACCCGGTTCCCCACCCGGATGGTCCGGCTTCCTACCCTAGATCCGGTCGATCCGGTTCCCGACCCGGTACCGGACCCGGTTCCCCACCCGGATGGTCCGGCTTCCTACCCTAGACCCGGTCGATCCGGTTCCCGACCCGGTATCGGACCCGGTTCCCCACCCGGATGGTCCGGTTCCCTAACCTAGACCCGGTCGATCCGGTTCCCTTCCGGGATGACCCGGATGATCCGGTTCCCCGTCCGGATGGTCCGGTCGATCCGGTTCCCGACCCGGTAGGGAAGGTAGGGGTCCGTGCAAGGACCCACACCCACCCTAGAGCCCGCAAAGAACCCCGGTCGAGAACGAAGGATGTGACCCAAAGAGCAAAGGGCTCTAGGGAGGGTGTGGGCCCGTCCAAGGACCCACACCCACCCTAGAGCCCACAAAGAACCCCGGTCGAAATCGAAGGTGTGACCCAAAGGAGAAAGGGCTCTAGGGAGGGTGTGGTCCCGTGCAAGGACCCACACCCACCCTAGAGCCCGCAAAGAACCCCGGTCGAAGCCGGAGGCGTGGCCCAAATGAAAAAAGGGCTCTAGGGAAGGTAGGGGTCCGTGCAAGGACCCACACCCACCCTAGAGCCCGCAAAGAACCCCGGTCGAGAACGAAGGTGTGACCCAAAGAATAAAGGGCTCTAGGGAGGGTGCGGGCCCGTCCAAGGACCCACACCCACCCGGGAGCCGGCAAAGAACCGGACCCGTCTCATCCACGGTGGCCCGGTCCGGATCCATCCCTTCCAGGGTGGTTCGGACCGGACCCATCCCACCCGCGGTGTTTCGAACCGGATCAATCCCCACCAGGGAGGTGCGATCCGTATCCATCCCATCCAGGGTGGTGTGATCGGGATCCATCCCAACCCCCGGCGGGGTTATCCGGATCCATCCCGTCCAGGGTGGTGAGATCCGGATCCATCCCATCCCGGGTGGGGTGATCCGGATCCATCCCATCCCGAGAGGGGTGATCGGGATCCATCCCAACCGGGGGGGTGCGACCCGGATCCATCCCGCCTAGGGTGGTGGGATCCGGATCCACCGACCCGGCTCAACCGGTTGATCCGGTTCCCCGCCCGGTTCCAACCCGGATGATCCGGCTGGTCCGGTCCATCCGGTTCCCCGTCCGGTTGACCCGGTTCCCCACCCGGTTGATCCGGTCGATCCGGTCGGTCCGGTGAATCCGGTTTCCCAACCGGTTCCGACCCGGTCGATCCAGCTCCCTACCGGGTCGACCCGGATCCCTCACCCGGCTGGGGCGGCTGATCCGGTTACCCACCCGTTTCCGGCCCGGTTGATCCGACCGAACCGGCCCATTCGGCTCTCCACCCGGTTCCGATCCGGTTCCCCACCCGTTTTTGGTCCGGCTTGTCCGTCCGATTGGGTCCATCCGGCTCCCATCCGGTTGATACGGTTCAACACCCGGTTCCGGATCCGGGTTCCGACCCGACCGACCCGGATGGTCCGGTTCCCCACCCTAGACCCGGTCGATCCGGTTCCCTTCCCGGATGATCCGGTTCCCCGTCCGGATGGTCCGGTTGATCCGGTTCCCGACCCGGTACCCCACCCGGTTCCCCACCCGGATGGTCCGGTTGGTCCGACTCCCCGCACGGTCGATTTGGCACCCCACCCGGACCACCCGGATGATCCGGTTCCCCGTCCGGATGGTCCGGTTGATCCGGTTCCCCGACCCGGTACCCCACCCGGTTCCCCACCCGGATGGTCCGGTTCCCCACCCTAGACCCGGTTGATCCGGTTCCCGACCCGGATGATCCGGTTCCCCGTCCGGATCACTACCCGTTTGGTCCGGTTTCCCACCCGGTACCGCACCCGGTTGGTCCGGTTGGTCCGCTTCCCCACCCGGACCACCCGGATGATCCGGTTCCCCGTCCGGATGGTTGACCCGGCTCCCGACCCGGAACCGCACCGGGTTCCCCACCCGGTTGGTCCGATTTCCCATCCGGTCGATTCGGCTCCCCACCCGCACGGTCCGATTGGTCCGGTTCCCCAACCGGATGGTCGGGTTGATCCGGTTCCCGACCCGGTTCCCCACCCGGATGGTCCGGTTGGTCCGGTTCCCCACCCGGATGACCCGGTCGATCCGGATCCCCACCCGGATGACCCGGATGGTCCGGTTCCCCGCCCGGTACCCTACCCGGCTGGTCCGTTTCCCCACCCGGTTCCCCATCGGGCTTGCCCGGCTGATCCGGTTCCCCACCCGGATCACCCGGTCGATCCAATTCCCCATGCGGATGACCCGGATGATCCGGCTTCCCGTCCGGTTCCCTGTCCGGTTGGTCCGGTTCCCCACCCGGTACCCCGTCCGGATGGTCCGGTTGATCCGGTTCTCCACCCGGATGACCCGGATGATCCGGTTCCCCATCCGGATGACCCGGATGATCCGGTTCCCAGTCCGGTTCCTGACCCGGTACCCCACCCGGATGGTCCGGTCGGTCCGGTTGGTCCGGTTCCCCACCCGGTCGATCCGGTTCCCCACCCGGATGACCCGGTCGATCCGGTTCCCCACCCGGATGACCCGGTTGATCCGGCTCCCCACCCGGATGGTCCGGTCGGTCCGGTTCCCGACCCGGCACCCCACCCGGATGGTCCGGTTGGGTCCGGTCCCCCACGGGGATGGTACGGTTGAGTCCGGTTCCCCACCCGGATGGTCCGGTCGATCCGGTTCCCGACCCGGATGACCCGGATGATCCGGTTCCCCATCCGGATGGTCCGGTCGATCCGGTTCCCGACCCGGATGACCCGGATGATCCGGTTCCCCATCCGGATGGTCCGGTCGACCCGGTTCCCCACCCGGATGATCCGGTTGGTCCGGTTCCCGACCCGGATGACCCGGTTTCCCATCCGGATGGTCCGGTCGATCCGGTTCCCCACCCGGATGACCCGGACGATCCGGTTCCCCACCCGGATGACCCGGACGATCCGGTTCTCCACCCGGATGACCCGGATGATCCGATTTGGCCTCGCATTTCGGCTCCGCGACCCCTAGAATCCCTAGAATTTTGCCGAAAAAAACGCATGGGTTCCCCTGCCTTATGTCCTTATGTCCTTAGTTCCGTCTTCGTCGAGTCAGTCGTCGTCCGTCTAGACCGTTTTGATGGATTTATAAAGAAGGTGTCCCCTTCTATATACATCCATCGGGGGGCCCGGGGCACGCCCATCGGAAGGGAGAATCTCCTTCGATCCTTAGCCCGTCCAGTGTGCGAGCCCCGCGGCCCACCAGAAGAAGAGAGAGGGAGCGACCCTCACCCTTCCAACAGGCCGACCAACAACAATCCAGCCAAACGCACCAACCAACCCCGAGAGGG
>CANJKZ010000571.1:50000-52500 GCA_947471745.1 Closterium sp. Naga37s-1
TGAAAGCCAGCCACAATTAAGATGGCGGCCCTCCTCGCCCGTTTAAAGTTTGAGAGTCGGTCGAGGGAGCTTCTCCCCCGAGCCCGCCAATCATTCGCTTTACCAGACGTAACCACGTATCGAGCACCAGCTATCCTGAGGGAAACTTCGGAGGGAACCAGCTACCAGATGGTTCGATTAGTCTTTCGCCCCTATACCCAAGTCTGACGAACGATTTGCACGTCAGTAGCGCTGCGGGCCTCCACCAGAGTTTCCTCTGGCTTCGCCCTGCTCAGGCATAGTTCACCATCTTTCGGGTCCCAACGCGACTACTCAACGCACCCCGGGCGCCGAGGCCCCCGGGGCGGTCCGTGGTGCGGGCAGCACGAGGCCGCCTTCTCACGGGTCGCTTTCACTGTCGCCATTGTGGTTTTCAACCCATTGGCTCGCAGCCGCGTTGGCCTCCTTGGTCCGTGTTTCAAGACGGGTCGCATCAGCCCGTTTCGCCAGCGCCGACCCGTGAGGGCCATCCTCGGTCTCCGCCGCGGTGGGAGCGAGCTCCTTTTCCCGCGGCATCGACCGGCGCTGCGTACCTCCGGGCCCCGCGTGAACGGGTCCCGCAGGTTTGCTTGGGCTCATGCGCTTATCCTCCTGACGATTTCAAGCACTTTTTACTCTCTTTCCAAAGTTCTTTTCATCTTTCCCTCGCGGTACTTGTTCGCTATCGGAAACCTGGCCGTATTTAGCCTTGGATGGAGCTTACCACCCATGTTGGGGCTGCACTCCCAAGCAACCCGACTCTTCGGATGCGCCTCGTGAAGTGACGGGTCGTCGCCCGACGGGGGTGTCACCCTCTCTGCCGCCACTTTCCAGTGGACTTAAGGCGGCGCCCGTCACAGAGAACGCTTCCTTTTCAGACTACAATTCGGAGGGCCGGAGGCCCTCGGATTTCAAGCCTGGGCTTTTCCTTGGTCGCTCGCCGCTACCAAAGGAATCACGGTTGTTTTCTTTTCCTCCGCTTAGTAATATGCTTAAATTCAGCGGGTAGTCTCGCCTGACTTGAAGCCATCGTTTGGGGGTTTGCCCGGTTCTTCCCCGGTCCGACCATTTTTAGTACGAGCCCCGTCCGCCCCTCGCCCGGTCTGTGCGCGCTACTTTGGAGGGCGGAGACCGAGGGTTGCCACACCCTCGGCTCCATTTTTCCGTTTCGCGGCCTTCTCGGGAGAGGAAAAGAGGACCGGTTTGGCATCCGATACCCCCCCACCTGCTGGGAGGTCCGGACGGGGTCCGTTGGCCGGCTGGGTTCACCGAGCCCAGCGGGGTCGCCACCCGCCTCGTCGCGCTCGTCCCGCTCGCGTCCTCCCGGTTGGCATCCGGGGATCTGCACTGGGGTCGAGACGGAGAGGAGACGGGCTTGTGGCGGCCCTGCGATTTCAGCCGACTGCCCCCCGTTGTGCACGGGTTGCGACGGCCATCTCGTTTTCCCAGGTACGGGCGATTGTCTCGGGTAAACCCGAGCGCCCCTCGTATGCCACGCATTTTGGCAGTTCCGTCCCGTTCACCCCGCCGCACGTAGCCGCGTGCGGAGGGTGTGGGTGCGGATGCGTGGCTCCACCTGGATGTGTGTGGCGTTCAAGCAGACGTGCCCTCGGCCGAGGCCTCGGGCGCAACATGCGTTCAAAGTTTCGATGATTCACGGAGTTTTGCAATTCGCATTACGTATCGCATTTCGCTGCGTTCTTCATCGAGCCAGGTTCCAAGATATCCATCGTCAGGAGTGGGGTCCCAGTTTTTATTAGGTGCCGGGGCTCATGGGGGCCCCGCTCAAGGGGAGGGTTTTGCGATCGGACGGCCAGTCCCGATCGCGGAGAGGTCTATATCCCGTGCCCGTTCGCGGCTCCTTGATGCACTGCGACCGGACCCGGCTGAGAAACGGTCCCTTGCCATTGCCACGGGCGCCCCTTCCCAGCCAACCGAAGAGGATTTCGGAAGGCCGGGCGAGCAAGACCCCGCAGTCACACCAGCCGGTGCCAAGAGAGACGGAGCACCGGTGGCGGGGGACGCTAGGTAGGAGGAGGATTCCAACAAGCCAATTTTATGAGGATACGTCCTAGGTCAGGCATCGAACTTCCCGGTGCTTCCGCTTTTGGGAGGAGTCCGATCTGTTACCATCGGGGGAAAGGGATTTGTTTTTTGTTCCGCATGGACGCCCGGTGCCGCCGGGAAGCAGGCTCCCTGGTGTCGAGGTTCGTCGAGATCCGGGATGGAGAGGACGTCGGGTGCCACCCCGCCGCCCAAACCGACCGTACTCGCGACTTGCCTCGCTCCCGATCACTACTAGCCTTTGGGATGGCGGGCCTACTGAGCTAGTTTCGTGGGAGGGGACTGCGACCTGATCTCCTGCAAGAGGAGCTCGCCCGGTCCCTCCGGTGCTGCGAGCAACACACGGAGAAAGCCGAGGGCGGTCGTTACGTCACTCGTTCTTAGGAGCGGTTGCCAAGGTCTGGGATCAACCGAGGCG
>CANJKZ010000571.1:57500-70000 GCA_947471745.1 Closterium sp. Naga37s-1
GCCTTTTGCATATCCGAGAGGCTAAGGAGACGGGCATCCTCAACCTTGTAAGAGAAACGCGTTGCATGTCCGTAGTCGGGCAGTTTGGCGAGCCTCTCTGCCCGCGTCCGGCCTAGCGCCCGCTATCCACATCCGCCGTTTGGAGACCTAGCATCGTCCCACGTCCGACCGAAATCGTCCGCAGTCAACATGGATCTCCTCCCTTTGTCAGTGTCAAGCGAGATTGCATGTCCGTAATCGCGCAGTTTGGCGAGCTCTCTGCCCGCGTCCGGCCTAGCGCCCGCTATCCACATCCGCCGTTTGGAGACCTAGCATCGTCCCACGTCCGACCGAAATCGTCCGCAGTCAACATGGATCTCCTCCCTTTGTCAGTGTCAAGCGAGATTGCATGTCCGTAATCGCGCAGTTTGGCGAGCTCTCTGCCCGCGTCCGGCCTAGCGCCCGCTATCCACATCCGCCGTTTGGAGACCTAGCATCGTCCCACGTCCGACCGAAATCGTCCGCAGTCAACATGGATCTCCTCCCTTTGTCAGTGTCAAGCGAGATTGCATGTCCGTAATCGCGCAGTTTGGCGAGCTCTCTGCCCGCGTCCGGCCTAGCGCCCGCTATCCACATCCGCCGTTTGGAGACCTAGCATCGTCCCACGTCCGACCGAAATCGTCCGCAGTCAACATGGATCTCCTCCCTTTGTCAGTGTCAAGCGAGATTGCATGTCCGTAATCGCGCAGTTTGGCGAGCTCTCTGCCCGCGTCCGGCCTAGCGCCCGCTATCCACATCCGCCGTTTGGAGACCTAGCATCGTCCCACGTCCGACCGAAATCGTCCGCAGTCAACATGGATCTCCTCCCTTTGTCAGTGTAAAGCGAGATTGCGTTACCCTTTGAGAAAGGCCGCTGGCCTTCGAACGGACTAGCGTGGTGAGCATGCATCCCGCAAGCGGAATAAATGAGCACCCCATTCGTCTGATCTCGAGCAAGCAGACCTCCTCGTTAGAAAGATGGGAGAGCGCACCGTCTTAGGCTCTGATCGGCTTTACTAGGTGGTCATACATTCCGCAAGCGAGATGGATGACCACCTGTTTGTTCGATCTCGGCCTCAAGTGAACTCCCAACACCTTCCCCAGAGAAACGCAAGCACGTAATCGCACAGTTTAGCTAACCTCTCTGCCCGCGTCCGGCCTAGCACCCACTGTCCACATCCGCCGTTTGGAGACCTAGCATCGTCCCACGTCCGACCGAAATCGTCCGCAGTCAACATGGATCTCCTCCCTTTGTTAGTGTCAAGCGAGATTGCATGTACGTAGTCGCGCAGTTTGGTGAGCCTCTCTGCCCGCGTCCGGCTTAGTAACCACTATCCACATCCGCCGTTTGGAGACCGAGCATCGTCCCACGTCCGACCGAAATCGTCCGCAGTCAACATGGATCTCCTCCCTTTGTTAGTGTCAAGTGAGCTTGCGTTCCCCTTTGAAAAAGAATCGGCCGCCTTGACCGCTACCCGAGGCATTATCCAACTGGACACACTGCAACAATTGAGCTTTTTGTCCTTGCCATCAGGTAGTGGTCAAACACCCGACCGGATCAAACCCCAAATGGGAAGTGATCTGACCGGGCCCTCATCTTTTTCTCTGGTTCCAAATGGTCCGAGTCCTACCCTCACCAACCCAAGGGTCAACGACGCCGCCTCGCATAGCGCAAAGAGGGGGGGCCACCTAACCTTGAGCGGATCGGGATAGAAAACGGTCCATCATTCCCGGTGCCAAGAAATTTGTAGGGACATGGCGGGCCCTGAGAGTAAAGGTGCCTCTCTGGGTAATCCGCCGAGCTTTTGTGGAGAGGGTCCTTTACCTCCTCTTCCACGTATTATTACTACAAAAAGTACCTGGATCACCGTGGCTTACCAAATATATTTAACCACAACAACCAAAAAGGCAAGATTACATAAAGACATCCCTATCTTCTTCCAAGACTAATCACTTGGATTACATTGGATTACCATCATTTAAAGGAAACAAAATAAACAATGGATGGGTTGGGGAATACATTCCGGGTGGGAGCCGGATCCACCCAGGATTGGGGTGGGGGTCCGGACCATCCCGGGTGGAAACCGGATCCACCCATGCCAGATGGGGGTCCGGACCATCTCGGTTGGGAACCGAATAAATCCTGAACGGGTGGGAACCAGATGGACCCAGGCCGGGCGGGGTTCCGGACCAGCCCGGGTGGGGACCGGATGGACCCATCCTGGGTGGGAACCGAACCCACCAGAGCCTAAGTCCTAGAGAGGGACAAAGAAGAGCTGACACTAATTTATTCCTAGGCCAATCACTCGGATCACGTTGGGTTACCATCATTTTAGGCATTCATGAATTCCCCACCGAGGGGAATCCACCCAGGCCGGGTGGGGGTCCGGACCATCCCGGGTGGGATCCGGATGGGGGTCCGGACCCTAAACCTGGGTGGGAACCGGATCCACCCAGGCCAGGTGGGGGTCCGGATCCCACCCTGGGTGGGAACCGGATCCACCCAGGCCAGGTGGGGGTCCGGACCATCCCGGGTGGGAACCGGATCCACCGAGGCCGGGTGGGGGTCCGGACCATCCCGGGTGGGATCCGGATCCACCCAGGCCGGGTGGGGGTCCGGACCATTTCGGGTGGGATCCGGATCCACCCAGGATAGGGGTGGGGGTCCGAACCCTAAACCCGGGTGGGGACCGGATGGACCCAGGCCGGGTGGGGGTCCGGACCATCCCGGTTGGGGACCGGATGGACCCAGCCCGGGAGGGAACCGGACCCACCAGAGCCCGGGTCCTAGGGAGGGACAAGATACCCCTTCCTCATTCCAGGGCCAATCACTCGGATAACGTTGGGTTACCATCATTTGGGGCGTTTGGAAACGCCCCACCAGGGCCCAATGGAGAGAAGATAACAACTCCCTACCCTATTCCAGGGCCAATCACTCGGATAACGTTGGGTTACCTTCATTTGGGGCGTTCGGAAATGCCCCACCAGGGCCCAAGGGAGAGAAGATAACAACTCCCTACCCTATTCCAGGGCCAATCACTCGGATAACGTTGGGTTACCTTCATTTGGGGCGTTCGGAAATGCCCCACCAGGGCCCAAGGGAGAGAAGATAACAACTCCCTACCCTATTCCAGGGCCAATCACTCGGATAACGTTGGGTTACCATCATTTGGGGCGTTTGGAAATGTCCCATCAGGGCCCAATGGAGAGAAGATAACAACTCCCTACCCTATTCCAGGGCCAATCACTCGGATAACGTTGGGTTACCATCATTTGGGGCAAACGGAAATCCACCACCATGGCACTGGGGAGGGGCAACATACCCGATTCCCTACCCTATTCCAGGGCCAATCACTCGGATAACGTTGGGTTACCATCATTTGGGGCCATCTTGGGATGGATATGAGCCCGTGCAAGGGTGATATTGAGCCTTGGCCCCTAAATCCCCCGGTACAATGGAGCGTTTGTCTCATTCCAGCCGGTCAAAAGGACCCTTGGGATGGATATGAGCCCGTAGGAAGGTAGCTCCCACCCTGTTTTACACTTCCCACCGGTCATCCAGGCCTTTGCACCGGGAAAAAGAGGTCCCGGAGCCCATCCGAGCCCGTGCGAGGGTGGGATTGAACCTTGGCCGGTCCATTGGATCATTTGCCTCATTCCAGCCGGTCAAAAGGACCCTTGGGATGGATATGAGCCCGTAGAAAGGTAGCTCCCACCCTGGACTACACTTCCCCCCGGTCATCCAGGCCTTTGCACCGGGAAAAAGAGGTCCCGGAGCCCGTCCGAGCCTGTGCAAGGGTGGAATTCAACCTTGGCCGGTCCTTTGGATCGTTTGTCTCATTCCAGCCGGTCAAATGGACCCTTGGGACGGATATGAGCCCGTAGAAAGGTAGCTCGCGCCCTGGTTTACACTTCCCCCCGGTCATCCGGGCCTTTACACCGGGAAGAGGAGGCCCCGGAGCCCATCCGAGCCCGTGCAAGGGTGGAATTCAACCTTGGCCGGTCCTTTGGATCGTTTGCCCATTCCAGCCGGTCAAAACGACCCTTGGGATGGATATGAGCCCGTAGAGAGGAAGCTCCCACCCTGGCTTACACTTCCCCCCGGTCACCCAGGTCTTTGCACCGGGAAAAAGAGGTCCTGGAGCCCATCCGAGCCCGTGCAAGGGTGGATTTCAACCTTGGACGGTCCATTGGAGGAATTGTTTCATTCCAGCCGGTCAAAACGACCCTTGGGATGGATATGAACCCGTAGAAAGGAAGCTCCCACCCTGGTTTACACTTCCCCCAGATCATCCGGGCCTTTGCACCGGGAAGAGAAGGCCCCGGAGCCCATCCGAGCCCGTGCAAGGGTGGAATTCAACCTTGGACGGTCCATTGGAGGAATTGTTTCATTCCAGCCGGTCAAGAAGACCCTTGGGATGGATATGAATCCGTAGAAAGGAAGCTCCCACCCTGGTTTACACTTCCCCCAGATCATCCGGGCCTTTGCACCGGGAAAAGAAGGCCCCGGAGCCCATCTGAGCCCGTGCAAGGGTGGAATTCAACCTTGGCCGGTCCTTTGGATCGTTTGACTCATTCCAGCCGGTCAAAACGACCCTTGGGATGGATATGAGCCCGTAGAGAGGAAGCTCCCACCCTGGTTTACACTTCCCCCCGGTCACCCAGGTCTTTGCACCGGGAAAAAGAGGTCCCGGAGCCCATCCGAGCCCGTGCAAGGGTGGATTTCAACCTTGGACGGTCCATTGGAGCAATTGTTTCATTCCAGCCGGTCAAGAAGACACTTGGGATGGATATGAACCCGTAGAAAGGAAGCTCCCACCCTGGTTTACACTTCCCCCAGATCATCCGGGCCTTTGCACCGGGAAAAAGAGGTCCCGGAGCCCACCCGAGCCCGTGCAAGGGTGGAATTCAACCTTGGCCGGTCCATTGGAGCGTTTGTCTCGTTCCAGCCGGTCAAAAGGACCCTTGGGATGGATATGAACCCGTGGAAAGGAAGCTCCCACCCTGGTTTACACTCCCCCCCGGTCATCCGGGCCTTGGCACCGGGAAAAGGAGGTCCCGGAGCCCATCCGAGCCCGTGCAAGGGTGGAATTCAACCTTGGCCGGTCCATTGGAGCGTTTGCCTCATTCTAGCCGGTCAAAAGGACCCTTGGGATGGATAGGAACCCGAGCAAAGGAAGCTCCCACCCTGCTTTACACTTCCCCCCGGTCATCCGGGCCTTTGCACCGGGAAAAAGAGGTCCCGGAGCCCATCCGAGCCCGTGCAAGGGTGGAATTCAACCTTGGCCGGTTGATTTGAGCGCTTGCCTCATTCCAGCCGGTCAAAAGGACCCTCTGGGTTGATAGGAACCTCGTAGAAAGCCTGCCCCCGCCCTGGTCTACGTTCCCCACCGGTCACCCTAGAGCCCTCGAACCACAACCGGCCGTGAAGGAAGGTGCGACCCATAGAGTAAAGGGCTCTAGGGAGGGTGTGGGCCCGTGCAAGGACCCACACCCACCCTTGGGCCCACGAAGAACCCCGGTCGAGAATGGAAGTGTGACCCAAAAAAATAGAGGGCTCTAGGGAGGGTGTGGCCCCGTCCAATGAACCACACCCACCCTAGAGCCCACAATGAGCCGGACCCCTCTCATCCCATCCAGGGCGGTTCGGACCGGACCCATCCCACCCGCGGTGTTTCGAACCGGACCAATCCCCACACGGGAGGTGCGGTCCGGATCCATCCCATCTAGGGTGGTGTGATCCGGATCCATCCCATCCCGGGTGGGGTTATTTGGATCCATCCAGTCCAGGGTGGTGAGATCCGGATCCATCCCATCCCGGGTGGGGTGATCCGGATCCATCCCATCCCGATTGGGGTGATCCGGATCCATCCCAACCGGGGTGGTGTGACCCGGATCCATCACGCCTAGGGTGGTGGGATCCGGATCCATCGACCCGGTCGATCCGGTTCCCCGCCCGGTTCCAACCCGGATGATCCGGCCGGTCCGGTCCATCCGGTTCCACGTCCGGTTGACCCGGTTCCCCACCCGGTCGATCCGGCCGGTCCGGTAGATCAGGTTCCCCGTCCGGTCCGGTCCATCCGGTTCCAAGTCCGGTTGACCCGGATCCCCACCCGGTCGAACCGGCCGGTCCGGTAGATCCGGTTCCCCATCCGGTTCCCTACCCGGTTCCGACCCGGTTGATCCGGCTCCCTACCGGGTCGAACCGGTCCCTCACCCGGCTGGGGCGGTTGATCCGGTTCCCCGCCCGGTTGACCCGGTTCCTCACCCGGTTGATCCGGTCGATACGGCCGGTCCTCTAGATCCGGTTCCCCATCCGGTTCCCTGCCCAGTTCCCACCCGGTTGGCCCGGTTGGTCCGACTCCCCACACGATCGGTTCGGCACCCCATGCGGATGAGCCGGATGACCCGGTTCCCCATCCGGATGGTCCGGTCGATCCGGTTCCCGACCCGGTACCCGACCCGGTTCCCCACCCGGATGGTCCCGCTTCCTACCCCAGACCCGGTCGATCCGGTTCCCTTCCCGGATGGCCCAGATGATCCGTTCCCCCGGCCGGATGGTCCGGTCGATCTGGTTCCCGACCCGGTACCCCACCCGGTTGGCCCGGTTGGTCCGACTCCCCACACGGTCGGTTCGGCGCCCCGTGCGGATGAGCCGGATGATCCGGTTCCCCATCCGGATGGTCCGGTCGATCCGGTTCCCGACCCGGTACCCCACCCGGTTCCCCACCCGGATGGTCCGGCTTCCTACCCTAGACCCGATCGGTCCGGTTCCCTTCCCGGATGACCCGGATGATCCGGTTCCCCGGTCGGATGGTCCGGTTGAACCGGTTCCCGACCCGGTACCCCACCCGGTTGGCCCGGTTGGTCCGACTCCCCACACGGTCGGTTCGGCGCCCCGTGCGGATGAGCCGGATGATCCGGTTCCCCATCCGGATGGTCCGATCGATCCGGTTCCTGACCCGGTACCCCACCCGGTTGGCCCGGTTGGTCCGACTCCCCACACGGTCGGTTCGGCACCCCGGTTCCCCATCCGGATGGTCCGGTCGATCCGCCAGGACCCGACCCGGTTCCCCACCCGGATGGTCCGGCTTCCTACCCTAGACCCGGTCGGTCCGGTTCCCTTCCCGGATGACCCGGATGATCCGGTTCCCCGGTCGGATGGTCCGGTTGATCCGGTTCCCGACCCGGTACCCCACCCGGTTGGCCCGGTTGGTCCGACTCCCCACACGGTCGGTTCGGCGCCCCATGCGGATGACCTGGATGATCCGGTTCCCCATCCGGATGGTCCGGTCGATCCGGTTCCTGACCCGGTACCCCACCCGGTTGGCCCGGTTGGTCCGACTCCCCACACGGTCGGTTCGGCACCCCGGTTCCCCATCCGGATGGTCCGGTCGATCCGCCGGGACCCGACCCGGTTCCCCACCCGGATGGTCCGGCTTCCTACCCTAGACCCGGTCGGTCCGGTTCCCTTCCCGGATGACCCGGATGATCCGGTTCCCCATCCGGATGGTCCGGTCGATCCGGTTCCCGACCCGGTACCCGACCCGGTTCCCCACCCGGATGTTCCGGCTTCTTACCCTAGACCCGGTCGGTCCGGTTCCCGACCCGGTACCCGACCCGGTACCCCACCCGGTTGGCCCGGTTGGTCCGACTCCCCACACGGTCGGTTCGGCGCCCCGTGCGGATGACCTGGATGATCCGGTTCCCCGGCCGGATGGTCCGGTTGATCCGGTTCCCGACCCGGTACCCCACCTGGTTGGCCCGTTTGGTCCGACTCCCCACACGGTCGGTTCGGCACCCCGGTTCCCCATCCGGATGGTCCGGTCGATCCGCCGGTACCCGACCCGGTTCCCCACCCGGATGGTCCCGCTTCCTACCCTAGACCCGGTCGATCCGGTTCCCGACCCGGTACCCGACCCGGTTCCCCACGCGGATGGTCCGGCTTCCTACCCTAGATCCGGTCGATCCGGTACCCGACCCGGTACCCGACCCGGTTCCCCACCCGGATGGTCCGGCTTCCTACCCTAGACCCGGTCGATCCGGTACCCGACCCGGTACCGGACCCGGTTCCCCACCCGGATGGTCCGGCTTCATACCCTAGACCCGGTTGATCCGGTTCCCGACCCGGTACCAGACCCGGTTCCCCACCCGGATGGTCCGGTTCCCTAGCCTAGATCCGGTTCCCTTCCCGGATGACCCGGATGATCCGGTTCCCCGTCCGGATGGTCCGGTTGATCCGGTTCCCGACCCGGTACCCCACCCGGTTGGCCCGGTTGGTCCGACTCCCCACACGGACGGTTCGGCACCCCATGCGGATGATCCGGATGATCCGGTTCCCCATCCGGTTGGTCCGGTCGATCCGGTTCCCGACCCAGTACTCGACCCGGTTCCCCACCCGGATGGTCCCGCTTCCTACCCTAGACCCGGTACCCGACCCGGTTCCCCACCCGGATGGTCCGGCTTCCTACCCTAGATCCGGTCGATCCGGTAAACCCGACCCGGTACCGGACCCGGTTCCCCACCCGGATGGTCCCGCTTCCTACCCTAGACCCGGTCGATCCGGTTCCCGACCCGGTACCCGACCCGGTTCCCCACGCGGATGGTCCGGCTTCCTACCCTAGATCCGGTCGATCCGGTACCCGACCCGGTACCCGACCCGGTTCCCCACCCGGATGGTCCGGCTTCCTACCCTAGACCCGGTCGATCCGGTACCCGACCCGGTACCGGACCCGGTTCCCCACCCGGATGGTCCGGCTTCCTACCCTAGACCCGGTCGATCCGGTTCCCGACCCGGTACCAGACCCGGTTCCCCACCCGGATGGTCCGGTTCCCTAGCCTAGATCCGGTTCCCTTCCCGGATGACCCGGATGATCCGGTTCCCCGTCCGGATGGTCCGGTTGATCCGGTTCCCGACCCGGTACCCCACCCGGTTGGCCCGGTTGGTCCGACTCCCCACACGGACGGTTCGGCACCCCATGCGGATGATCCGGATGATCCGGTTCCCCATCCGGTTGGTCCGGTCGATCCGGTTCCCGACCCAGTACTCGACCCGGTTCCCCACCCGGATGGTCCCGCTTCCTACCCTAGACCCGGTACCCGACCCGGTTCCCCACCCGGATGGTCCGGCTTCCTACCCTAGATCCGGTCGATCCGGTAAACCCGACCCGGTACCGGACCCGGTTCCCCACCCGGATGGTCCGGCTTCCTACCCTAGATCCGGTCGATCCGGTTCCCGACCCGGTACCGGACCCGGTTCCCCACCCGGATGGTCCGGCTTCCTACCCTAGACCCGGTCGATCCGGTTCCCGACCCGGTATCGGACCCGGTTCCCCACCCGGATGGTCCGGTTCCCTAACCTAGACCCGGTCGATCCGGTTCCCTTCCGGGATGACCCGGATGATCCGGTTCCCCGTCCGGATGGTCCGGTCGATCCGGTTCCCGACCCGGTAGGGAAGGTAGGGGTCCGTGCAAGGACCCACACCCACCCTAGAGCCCGCAAAGAACCCCGGTCGAGAACGAAGGATGTGACCCAAAGAGCAAAGGGCTCTAGGGAGGGTGTGGGCCCGTCCAAGGACCCACACCCACCCTAGAGCCCACAAAGAACCCCGGTCGAAATCGAAGGTGTGACCCAAAGGAGAAAGGGCTCTAGGGAGGGTGTGGTCCCGTGCAAGGACCCACACCCACCCTAGAGCCCGCAAAGAACCCCGGTCGAAGCCGGAGGCGTGGCCCAAATGAAAAAAGGGCTCTAGGGAAGGTAGGGGTCCGTGCAAGGACCCACACCCACCCTAGAGCCCGCAAAGAACCCCGGTCGAGAACGAAGGTGTGACCCAAAGAATAAAGGGCTCTAGGGAGGGTGCGGGCCCGTCCAAGGACCCACACCCACCCGGGAGCCGGCAAAGAACCGGACCCGTCTCATCCACGGTGGCCCGGTCCGGATCCATCCCTTCCAGGGTGGTTCGGACCGGACCCATCCCACCCGCGGTGTTTCGAACCGGATCAATCCCCACCAGGGAGGTGCGATCCGTATCCATCCCATCCAGGGTGGTGTGATCGGGATCCATCCCAACCCCCGGCGGGGTTATCCGGATCCATCCCGTCCAGGGTGGTGAGATCCGGATCCATCCCATCCCGGGTGGGGTGATCCGGATCCATCCCATCCCGAGAGGGGTGATCGGGATCCATCCCAACCGGGGGGGTGCGACCCGGATCCATCCCGCCTAGGGTGGTGGGATCCGGATCCACCGACCCGGCTCAACCGGTTGATCCGGTTCCCCGCCCGGTTCCAACCCGGATGATCCGGCTGGTCCGGTCCATCCGGTTCCCCGTCCGGTTGACCCGGTTCCCCACCCGGTTGATCCGGTCGATCCGGTCGGTCCGGTGAATCCGGTTTCCCAACCGGTTCCGACCCGGTCGATCCAGCTCCCTACCGGGTCGACCCGGATCCCTCACCCGGCTGGGGCGGCTGATCCGGTTACCCACCCGTTTCCGGCCCGGTTGATCCGACCGAACCGGCCCATTCGGCTCTCCACCCGGTTCCGATCCGGTTCCCCACCCGTTTTTGGTCCGGCTTGTCCGTCCGATTGGGTCCATCCGGCTCCCATCCGGTTGATACGGTTCAACACCCGGTTCCGGATCCGGGTTCCGACCCGACCGACCCGGATGGTCCGGTTCCCCACCCTAGACCCGGTCGATCCGGTTCCCTTCCCGGATGATCCGGTTCCCCGTCCGGATGGTCCGGTTGATCCGGTTCCCGACCCGGTACCCCACCCGGTTCCCCACCCGGATGGTCCGGTTGGTCCGACTCCCCGCACGGTCGATTTGGCACCCCACCCGGACCACCCGGATGATCCGGTTCCCCGTCCGGATGGTCCGGTTGATCCGGTTCCCCGACCCGGTACCCCACCCGGTTCCCCACCCGGATGGTCCGGTTCCCCACCCTAGACCCGGTTGATCCGGTTCCCGACCCGGATGATCCGGTTCCCCGTCCGGATCACTACCCGTTTGGTCCGGTTTCCCACCCGGTACCGCACCCGGTTGGTCCGGTTGGTCCGCTTCCCCACCCGGACCACCCGGATGATCCGGTTCCCCGTCCGGATGGTTGACCCGGCTCCCGACCCGGAACCGCACCGGGTTCCCCACCCGGTTGGTCCGATTTCCCATCCGGTCGATTCGGCTCCCCACCCGCACGGTCCGATTGGTCCGGTTCCCCAACCGGATGGTCGGGTTGATCCGGTTCCCGACCCGGTTCCCCACCCGGATGGTCCGGTTGGTCCGGTTCCCCACCCGGATGACCCGGTCGATCCGGATCCCCACCCGGATGACCCGGATGGTCCGGTTCCCCGCCCGGTACCCTACCCGGCTGGTCCGTTTCCCCACCCGGTTCCCCATCGGGCTTGCCCGGCTGATCCGGTTCCCCACCCGGATCACCCGGTCGATCCAATTCCCCATGCGGATGACCCGGATGATCCGGCTTCCCGTCCGGTTCCCTGTCCGGTTGGTCCGGTTCCCCACCCGGTACCCCGTCCGGATGGTCCGGTTGATCCGGTTCTCCACCCGGATGACCCGGATGATCCGGTTCCCCATCCGGATGACCCGGATGATCCGGTTCCCAGTCCGGTTCCTGACCCGGTACCCCACCCGGATGGTCCGGTCGGTCCGGTTGGTCCGGTTCCCCACCCGGTCGATCCGGTTCCCCACCCGGATGACCCGGTCGATCCGGTTCCCCACCCGGATGACCCGGTTGATCCGGCTCCCCACCCGGATGGTCCGGTCGGTCCGGTTCCCGACCCGGCACCCCACCCGGATGGTCCGGTTGGGTCCGGTCCCCCACGGGGATGGTACGGTTGAGTCCGGTTCCCCACCCGGATGGTCCGGTCGATCCGGTTCCCGACCCGGATGACCCGGATGATCCGGTTCCCCATCCGGATGGTCCGGTCGATCCGGTTCCCGACCCGGATGACCCGGATGATCCGGTTCCCCATCCGGATGGTCCGGTCGACCCGGTTCCCCACCCGGATGATCCGGTTGGTCCGGTTCCCGACCCGGATGACCCGGTTTCCCATCCGGATGGTCCGGTCGATCCGGTTCCCCACCCGGATGACCCGGACGATCCGGTTCCCCACCCGGATGACCCGGACGATCCGGTTCTCCACCCGGATGACCCGGATGATCCGATTTGGCCTCGCATTTCGGCTCCGCGACCCCTAGAATCCCTAGAATTTTGCCGAAAAAAACGCATGGGTTCCCCTGCCTTATGTCCTTATGTCCTTAGTTCCGTCTTCGTCGAGTCAGTCGTCGTCCGTCTAGACCGTTTTGATGGATTTATAAAGAAGGTGTCCCCTTCTATATACATCCATCGGGGGGCCCGGGGCACGCCCATCGGAAGGGAGAATCTCCTTCGATCCTTAGCCCGTCCAGTGTGCGAGCCCCGCGGCCCACCAGAAGAAGAGAGAGGGAGCGACCCTCACCCTTCCAACAGG
>CANJKZ010000571.1:72500-75000 GCA_947471745.1 Closterium sp. Naga37s-1
AAAATGGCCCACTTGGCACTCATGTTGGTGGGGTCAGCCAGCACCCCTGAAAGCCAGCCACAATTAAGATGGCGGCCCTCCTCGCCCGTTTAAAGTTTGAGAGTCGGTCGAGGGAGCTTCTCCCCCGAGCCCGCCAATCATTCGCTTTACCAGACGTAACCACGTATCGAGCACCAGCTATCCTGAGGGAAACTTCGGAGGGAACCAGCTACCAGATGGTTCGATTAGTCTTTCGCCCCTATACCCAAGTCTGACGAACGATTTGCACGTCAGTAGCGCTGCGGGCCTCCACCAGAGTTTCCTCTGGCTTCGCCCTGCTCAGGCATAGTTCACCATCTTTCGGGTCCCAACGCGACTACTCAACGCACCCCGGGCGCCGAGGCCCCCGGGGCGGTCCGTGGTGCGGGCAGCACGAGGCCGCCTTCTCACGGGTCGCTTTCACTGTCGCCATTGTGGTTTTCAACCCATTGGCTCGCAGCCGCGTTGGCCTCCTTGGTCCGTGTTTCAAGACGGGTCGCATCAGCCCGTTTCGCCAGCGCCGACCCGTGAGGGCCATCCTCGGTCTCCGCCGCGGTGGGAGCGAGCTCCTTTTCCCGCGGCATCGACCGGCGCTGCGTACCTCCGGGCCCCGCGTGAACGGGTCCCGCAGGTTTGCTTGGGCTCATGCGCTTATCCTCCTGACGATTTCAAGCACTTTTTACTCTCTTTCCAAAGTTCTTTTCATCTTTCCCTCGCGGTACTTGTTCGCTATCGGAAACCTGGCCGTATTTAGCCTTGGATGGAGCTTACCACCCATGTTGGGGCTGCACTCCCAAGCAACCCGACTCTTCGGATGCGCCTCGTGAAGTGACGGGTCGTCGCCCGACGGGGGTGTCACCCTCTCTGCCGCCACTTTCCAGTGGACTTAAGGCGGCGCCCGTCACAGAGAACGCTTCCTTTTCAGACTACAATTCGGAGGGCCGGAGGCCCTCGGATTTCAAGCCTGGGCTTTTCCTTGGTCGCTCGCCGCTACCAAAGGAATCACGGTTGTTTTCTTTTCCTCCGCTTAGTAATATGCTTAAATTCAGCGGGTAGTCTCGCCTGACTTGAAGCCATCGTTTGGGGGTTTGCCCGGTTCTTCCCCGGTCCGACCATTTTTAGTACGAGCCCCGTCCGCCCCTCGCCCGGTCTGTGCGCGCTACTTTGGAGGGCGGAGACCGAGGGTTGCCACACCCTCGGCTCCATTTTTCCGTTTCGCGGCCTTCTCGGGAGAGGAAAAGAGGACCGGTTTGGCATCCGATACCCCCCCACCTGCTGGGAGGTCCGGACGGGGTCCGTTGGCCGGCTGGGTTCACCGAGCCCAGCGGGGTCGCCACCCGCCTCGTCGCGCTCGTCCCGCTCGCGTCCTCCCGGTTGGCATCCGGGGATCTGCACTGGGGTCGAGACGGAGAGGAGACGGGCTTGTGGCGGCCCTGCGATTTCAGCCGACTGCCCCCCGTTGTGCACGGGTTGCGACGGCCATCTCGTTTTCCCAGGTACGGGCGATTGTCTCGGGTAAACCCGAGCGCCCCTCGTATGCCACGCATTTTGGCAGTTCCGTCCCGTTCACCCCGCCGCACGTAGCCGCGTGCGGAGGGTGTGGGTGCGGATGCGTGGCTCCACCTGGATGTGTGTGGCGTTCAAGCAGACGTGCCCTCGGCCGAGGCCTCGGGCGCAACATGCGTTCAAAGTTTCGATGATTCACGGAGTTTTGCAATTCGCATTACGTATCGCATTTCGCTGCGTTCTTCATCGAGCCAGGTTCCAAGATATCCATCGTCAGGAGTGGGGTCCCAGTTTTTATTAGGTGCCGGGGCTCATGGGGGCCCCGCTCAAGGGGAGGGTTTTGCGATCGGACGGCCAGTCCCGATCGCGGAGAGGTCTATATCCCGTGCCCGTTCGCGGCTCCTTGATGCACTGCGACCGGACCCGGCTGAGAAACGGTCCCTTGCCATTGCCACGGGCGCCCCTTCCCAGCCAACCGAAGAGGATTTCGGAAGGCCGGGCGAGCAAGACCCCGCAGTCACACCAGCCGGTGCCAAGAGAGACGGAGCACCGGTGGCGGGGGACGCTAGGTAGGAGGAGGATTCCAACAAGCCAATTTTATGAGGATACGTCCTAGGTCAGGCATCGAACTTCCCGGTGCTTCCGCTTTTGGGAGGAGTCCGATCTGTTACCATCGGGGGAAAGGGATTTGTTTTTTGTTCCGCATGGACGCCCGGTGCCGCCGGGAAGCAGGCTCCCTGGTGTCGAGGTTCGTCGAGATCCGGGATGGAGAGGACGTCGGGTGCCACCCCGCCGCCCAAACCGACCGTACTCGCGACTTGCCTCGCTCCCGATCACTACTAGCCTTTGGGATGGCGGGCCTACTGAGCTAGTTTCGTGGGAGGGGACTGCGACCTGATCTCCTGCAAGAGGAGCTCGCCCGGTCCCTCCGGTGCTGCGAGCAACACACGGAGAAAGCCGAGGGCGGTCGTTACGT
>CANJKZ010000571.1:80000-84141 GCA_947471745.1 Closterium sp. Naga37s-1
GATCCACCCAGGCTAGGTGGGGGTCCGGACCATCCCGGGTGGGAACCGGATCCACCGAGGCCGGGTGGGGGTCCGGACCATCCCGGGTGGGATCCGGATCCACCCAGGCCGGGTGGGGGTCCGGACCATTTCGGGTGGGATCCGGATCCACCCAGGATAGGGGTGGGGGTCCGGACCCTAAACCCGGGTGGGGACCGGATGGACCCAGGCCGGGTGGGGGTCCGGACCATCCCGGTTGGGGACCGGATGGACCCAGCCCGGGAGGGAACCGGACCCACCAGAGCCCGGGTCCTAGGGAGAGACAAGATACCCCTTCCTCATTCCAGGGCCAATCACTCGGATAACGTTGGGTTAACATCATTTGGGGCGTTTGGAAATGCCCCACCAGGGCCCAATGGAGAGAAGATAACAACTCCCTACCCTATTCCAGGGCCAATCACTCGGATAACGTTGGGTTACCTTCATTTGGGGCGTTCGGAAATGCCCCACCAGGGCCCAAGGGAGAGAAGATAACAACTCCCTACCCTATTCCAGGGCCAATCACTCGGATAACGTTGGGTTACCTTCATTTGGGGCGTTCGGAAATGCCCCACCAGGGCCCAAGGGAGAGAAGATAACAACTCCCTACCCTATTCCAGGGCCAATCACTTGGATAACGTTGGGTTACCTTCATTTGGGGCGTTCGGAAATGCCCCACCAGAGCCCAAGGGAGAGAAGATAACAACTCCCTACCCTATTCCAGGGCCAATCACTCGGATAACGTTGGGTTACCATCATTTGGGGCGTTTGGAAATGCCCCACCAGGGCCCAATGGAGAGAAGATAACAACTCCCTACCCTATTCCAGGGCCAATCACTTGGATAACGTTGGGTTACCATCATTTGGGGCAAACGGAAATCCACCACCATGGCGCTGGGGAGGGGCAACATACCCGATTCCCTACCCTATTCCAGGGCCAATCACTCGGATAACGTTGGGTTACCATCATTTGGGGCCATCTTGGGATGGATATGAGCCCGTGCAAGGGTGATATTGAGCCTTGGCCCCTAAATCCCCCGGTACAATGGAGCGTTTGTCTCATTCCAGCCGGTCAAAAGGACCCTTGGGATGGATATGAGCCCGTAGGAAGGTAGCTCCCACCCTGTTTTACACTTCCCACCGGTCATCCAGGCCTTTGCACCGGGAAAAAGAGGTCCCGGAGCCCATCCGAGCCCGTGCGAGGGTGGGATTGAACCTTGGCCGGTCCATTGGATCATTTGCCTCATTCCAGCCGGTCAAAAGGACCCTTGGGATGGATATGAGCCCGTAGAAAGGTAGCTCCCACCCTGGACTACACTTCCCCCCGGTCATCCAGGCCTTTGCACCGGGAAAAAGAGGTCCCGGAGCCCGTCCGAGCCTGTGCAAGGGTGGAATTCAACCTTGGCCGGTCCTTTGGATCGTTTGTCTCATTCCAGCCGGTCAAATGGACCCTTGGGACGGATATGAGCCCGTAGAAAGGTAGCTCGCGCCCTGGTTTACACTTCCCCCCGGTCATCCGGGCCTTTACACCGGGAAGAGGAGGCCCCGGAGCCCCTCCGAGCCCGTGCAAGGGTGGAATTCAACCTTGGCCGGTCCTTGGGATCGTTTGTCTCGTTCCAGCCGGTCAAATGGACCCTTGGGACGGATATGAGCCCGTAGAAAGGTAGCTCGCGCCCTGGTTTACACTTCCCCCCGGTCATCCGGGCCTTTACACCGGGAAGAGGAGGCCCCGGAGCCCATCCGAGCCCGTGCAAGGGTGGAATTCAACCTTGGCCGGTCCTTTGGATCGTTTGCCCATTCCAGCCGGTCAAAACGACCCTTGGGATGGATATGAGCCCGTAGAGAGGAAGCTCCCACCCTGGCTTACACTTCCCCCCGGTCACCCAGGTCTTTGCACCGGGAAAAAGAGGTCCTGGAGCCCATCCGAGCCCGTGCAAGGGTGGATTTCAACCTTGGACGGTCCATTGGAGGAATTGTTTCATTCCAGCCGGTCAAAACGACCCTTGGGATGGATATGAACCCGTAGAAAGGAAGCTCCCACCCTGGTTTACACTTCCCCCAGATCATCCGGGCCTTTGCACCGGGAAGAGAAGGCCCCGGAGCCCATCCGAGCCCGTGCAAGGGTGGAATTCAACCTTGGACGGTCCATTGGAGGAATTGTTTCATTCCAGCCGGTCAAGAAGACCCTTGGGATGGATATGAACCCGTAGAAAGGAAGCTCCCACCCTGGTTTACACTTCCCCCAGATCATCCGGGCCTTTGCACCGGGAAAAGAAGGCCCCGGAGCCCATCCGAGCCCGTGCAAGGGTGGAATTCAACCTTGGCTGGTCCTTTGGATCGTTTGACTCATTCCAGCCGGTCGAAACGACCCTTGGGATGGATATGAGCCCGTAGAGAGGAAGCTCCCACCTTGGTTTACACTTCCCCCCGGTCACCCAGGTCTTTGCACCGGGAAAAAGAGGTCCCGGAGCCCATCCGAGCCCGTGCAAGGGTGGATTTCAACCTTGGACGGTCCATTGGAGCAATTGTTTCATTCCAGCCGGTCAAGAAGACCCTTGGGATGGATATGAACCCGTAGAAAGGAAGCTCCCACCCTGGTTTACACTTCCCGCAGATCATCCGGGCCTTTGCACCGGGAAAAAGAGGTCCCGGAGCCCACCCGAGCCCGTGCAAGGGTGGAATTCAACCTTGGCCGGTCCATTGGAGCGTTTGTCTCGTTCCAGCCGGTCAAAAGGACCCTTGGGATGGATATGAACCCGTGGAAAGGAAGCTCCCACCCTGGTTTACACTCCCCCCCGGTCATCCGGGCCTTGGCACCGGGAAAAGGAGGTCCCGGAGCCCATCCGAGCCCGTGCAAGGGTGGAATTCAACCTTGGCCGGTTGATTTGAGCGCTTGCCTCATTCCAGCCGGTCAAAAGGACCCTTGGGATGGATAGGAACCCGAGCAAAGGAAGCTCCCACCCTGCTTTACACTTCCCCCCGGTCATCCGGGCCTTTGCACCGGGAAAAAGAGGTCCCGGAGCCCATCCGAGCCCGTGCAAGGGTGGAATTCAACCTTGGCCGGTTGATTTGAGCGCTTGCCTCATTCCAGCCGGTCAAAAGGACCCTCTGGGTTGATAGGAACCTCGTAGAAAGCCTGCCCCCGCCCTGGTCTACGTTCCCCACCGGTCACCCTAGAGCCCTCGAACCACAACCGGCCGTGAAGGAAGGTGCGACCCATAGAGTAAAGGGCTCTAGGGAGGGTGTGGGCCCGTGCAAGGACCCACACCCACCCTTGGGCCCACGAAGAACCCCGGTCGAGAATGGAAGTGTGACCCAAAAAAATAGAGGGCTCTAGGGAGGGTGTGGCCCCGTCCAATGAACCACACCCACCCTAGAGCCCACAATGAGCCGGACCCCTCTCATCCCATCCAGGGCGGTTCGGACCGGACCCATCCCACCCGCGGTGTTTCGAACCGGACCAATCCCCACACGGGAGGTGCGGTCCGGATCCATCCCATCTAGGGTGGTGTGATCCGGATCCATCCCATCCCGGGTGGGGTTATTTGGATCCATCCAGTCCAGGGTGGTGAGATCCGGATCCATCCCATCCCGGGTGGGGTGATCCGGATCCATCCCATCCCGATTGGGGTGATCCGGATCCATCCCAACCGGGGTGGTGTGACCCGGATCCATCACGCCTAGGGTGGTGGGATCCGGATCCATCGACCCGGTCGATCCGGTTCCCCGCCCGGTTCCAACCCGGATGATCCGGCCGGTCCGGTCCATCCGGTTCCACGTCCGGTTGACCCGGTTCCCCACCCGGTCGATCCGGCCGGTCCGGTAGATCAGGTTCCCCGTCCGGTCCGGTCCATCCGGTTCCAAGTCCGGTTGACCCGGATCCCCACCCGGTCGAACCGGCCGGTCCGGTAGATCCGGTTCCCCATCCGGTTCCCTACCCGGTTCCGACCCGGTTGATCCGGCTCCCTACCGGGTCGAACCGGTCCCTCACCCGGCTGGGGCGGGTTGATCCGGTTCCCCGCCCGGTTGACCCGGTTCCTCACCCGGTTGATCCGGTCGATACGGCCGGTCCTCGTAGATCCGCGTTCTCCCATCCGGTTCCCTGCCCATTTCCCAACCCGGA
>CANJKZ010000572.1:0-280889 GCA_947471745.1 Closterium sp. Naga37s-1
TTGTCCCAGCATTTTCTCACTTGTTTTGATCGTGATCTCTTGTTTTTGTTTTATTATACTCATGCTAAGCATTGCGGCCCTTTTGTCTTAAAGACTGGGTTAGTGGTATGGCAGTAAGTTGTACCTCATAGACTTGTACTTCTTGCTAAGTTGACCTTGTTGCCTCTTGCTTCAATGTTGGACTAGTGGTGTGTCTCACGTTAAGGGCAACCCCCTCACCCTAACTAGGGGGTGTGTCAACGTACATATTTATATTTGTATGTGTACTATTGCAAGTTAGGTTGGGGTGCACCTATCGAGGGTAGAGGATTTGCATATAGCCCCCCGTCTGTTCTAATTTTACTCATTCCATCTCTTGTGGGTAGAGTGGGTATGCGGATGACAACAGAGGTAATTGTGAGGTTGGGCCTTCTATATGTGTGCGACCTGGTGTGGTTGAAGAGGAGGGGGGAGAGGGGGGGGAGGGGAGAGGGAGCGGGAGAAGAGGGGAGAGGGAGGGGAAAAAGTGGGGGAGAAGAGGACAGAAGGGGAACGATGTTCATCATTAGGCGGCAAGGTTTGAACTGGAAGTTGGGTGTGTGGATAATTTCTTACATGAGTGTGAGGCATGGACTGTCATGCACTGAATGCGGCATAGCGTAGGGAATTTGGGGGAGGGGGGAGTGGGGGGGGGGGGAGGTTTGGGGCGGGGGGCAAGGTGAAGGGAACGGGAAAGAAGAGGAAAGGAGGAAGAAGATGGAAGACGATAAAATATGAGGGGAGGTGAGTAACCGATAGAGAGATGGGAATTTTGTTGGGGATTCAGAGTGGTGATTGGGAGTGGGGACTAGGAGAAGGAGCTGGAAGTGGGAGTTTGGGATGAATGTGTACCTGTTGCATTGGTGCATTCAATAAGATCAGCTCCCCCCCCAACAGCAACGGAAGCATCACATGTGCTTCCCCCATAGTAGTCAATTTCACTAGATGGGAGCCCTCCTCATGAGAAGCGCCTGGTGAAACACGTGAAAAAACATAACCTGCTGATGTTTCTGCTGCATATAAGAGAACGGGTGAGGATTCAGATATATGACGAGGACAAAGCCTTTGTGCCATGAGAGTGGGGGTGAGGGAGGAGGAAAATGAGGCGCTGTAGGAGGACTAGAGAGAGAGGGACTGGTTGAGAGTGAGAGAGTGCACGAAGGTGGAGAAAGGAGGGGAAGGGGAAGATGGATTTTCGCTGGTTGACTTGATGTATGAGGGGTGAGGGGGCGAATGAGAAGAGTGAGAGGAGGCGTAAGAGGAGAAGGAAACGAGCTTTCTTGAGAGAGCCTAGTTACAAGAGGGATATCGTATGTCGAGTGTAGGCACAGGTTTGGGCATGGGAGGTAGCCTCTGATGGTGAGGTGTTCAACCCAAGCCAGTCATTTTGAACGTAGGTGTTGTATGAGATGTAGAAGTTAACCTAGTAAGTAACATAGTTTAGCTACTGTTACGGGTGCAATGAATCGAAGTAGCGAGAATTGCACTAAGGTGTCAAACGAGTACAAAATGTGAGCGAAGGCATGAGCGAACATTTATACGCGAAACATGCAAACGGTAACGCGGTGCGTGCGAGCTAGCTAGTGCTACGCTGGCAGCGAGGCTCGGGCTAGTCCCGAAGCGTAGGCCGACACGGCCGGGCCAGCAGTGCGAGGTTTGGTGAAACAGTGCGCGCGAAGTCGGCGAAGCCCCGTTAGCAGTAACGGGCGAACAACGGCTGTTGCTGTACGCGATGTTGCAGGGTGCGCTAAGGAATATAGAGAAAATTCCTTACAGCTACCTGCATTGTACTTATTTGGATTCTACAGCTTGTGCCGCTTATCTGGGAGGTGCGCCTAGCTCCACAGTTGCGCTCCATCTCGCATGGCTACTTGAGGTCAAGGTTGCCGAAGCTCTTACGTTCGTTCGGTAAGTGTCAAGACAGTACATATCGACGGCTCACAAGATTGCAGTAAATCCGTACCTTCCATCGATGGCGATCACAGAGACACCACCAATAAGGCAACCCTTTGCGTTTCGGTCTCAACGGCAAGCGCAAAACCAACCACAATTGCGCCTCGACATATGCGATAGTCGATCACATATGCGACGCCTGCGACATTCGGAATTTGCAGACCTGCAGACCGTGAGATACAATTATGGGAAAAGATCATACAGGGGCCTAACAGTGCCAGGGAGGTGATCGAACAAGGGCCGAGAGGCCCGGAACTAACCAAACCACTGCGCAAAAAAGTATTTGCAGAGTGTCATCATTTATTTAACGTATGTCCGTTAACAGTTTGCATTCCAGCTCGCGCGTCATTTTTCATGGGAATATTTACTGATTCATCACCTTCCACCCAATAGCGTCGTTTAGCAAGCCAGAAACTCCTGGGGCAGCCAAAAAAACTAAAACCCCGAGGGGAACCTTGATGCAATTTCGGGATGGATCAACCCTAAAAACGGGAACCTTCGTTGTGTTTAGGGTTGATGCCTCCCTAGTCGCATCCATTTCCAAATGGGTATTTTTTTTTTCTGCGCGTTTCTGATCAGGGAGTGATATTTATCACCCATAATGAATTTGTTTTTGGACTCACAAATTAACACAGCAATATTTACTTCCAGAAGAACGCGATGTGCGCGTAGTAGTAGACGGTGGTCGTAACCATTTTTTCAATAAGTTGGACACGAAGTTTTGTGCTGGTAGCATTTCTCTTTCAGTCACGGTTCGGCTTGTTCGCCTAGCCTCTTGGGCAGCTCGGGGTAGAAATCCTACGGTCGAGATTTTCTGGCCCTACTTCGGTCATCCCTCTGGCACTCTTCGGCCCCAGTTTGATCATTTCCTCACAATTATAGTAAAAACAGGGGCTGCTGCGACAATCACCATCGTGGAAGGGGCGACGATTAGGTAAACGTCGCGCAACAAATGGTTCGCTTCAGTCGGGCACCCCTCCGAACCGAAGGTCGTGATGGCATGTGCTTCACAATGGCCCTTGCGTGCATGCGTCACGTTCGGTGGCGCATTTACGGCTCTGCGCAACTAGAAGCCAAAGTTGGCTTGGCTCTCTATTTATTCAGTCCACAACCACTCCCATCTAACCGTCTCCCACATTCATTCGGTGCCCAGCAGTGCAGTAACTGCTGACTGACGTTCTCGTCTGTTTCAATTTCGGAATTCCCACGTGAGTGCAGTTCACTTTCTTCACCGTGACTGCTAATACTAGTAATGGCTTCGCTCCTCCGACTGGCGGTCATATTGCTGACCGTAGCCAGCGCGTCCCTCCTTCACACGACTACGGCGGACCTCCTGCTGAGGCCAGAGCGCGTGCCTCGCGCGCAGTTCCGCATTCGCTGCAACTTCAGCCACGCGCTGCGGGATGACCCCATCGTCTTCCCTGGGCAGCCCGGCAAGTCCCACCTGCACGACTTCCTCGGCAGCACGATCACCAAAGCCGACACCACCGATGGTCAGTACTGCCAATGCCAAAGCTTGCTGGGATCACAAGGCTCGCTCCACCACTCAACACGAGCGCGTGCTGGTTTCTAATTTCCTCCCTCATCAAACCCCTCTTGACCGTTTCTTTCCTCCCATCGTGCCACGCGACAGCCAGGGCGCTGGTGGGCAGCAAGACAACGTGCGGGCTGAAGGCGGACTCAGCAGCGTACTGGTTCCCGTCCATGTTCATGCGCACCAACCAGAAGGACGCCAAGGGCCAGTACATCTACAAGCACGTGAGTCATGCCACGCTGAATAATTCACACGCTTGGGGGCGCACGTCGGGAAGATTTTGCAACATGCAAAAGGAGGAGCAGAAAAAAAACCAAAACAAGGCGGAAACCAAACGGAAACGTTATGTTCTCGATACCCTTCGCTCTTCGTTCATGTGCGCGTGGATCATTTTATTTTCTTCCTCCCCTCCCTTTCCACCTCCGCCCCTGTGCTGCAGTTAAAGCCCAACTGGACGCTCTTCTACTACCGCACGTCCGTCAAGAACCCGGAAACCATCATGCCCTTCCCGCGGGGCTTCCGGATGATCACAGGCAACCCATTCGCAGGATCTGTATGTTCCCCTCTCCCTTTTCGTCCTTCAAATAACATTTTGAGATTCGCAGTTTCTTGATTAAGCAATTTTGTCATTTTATAGAGAGTACTTGGTGTTCATTTCCCCTGCATACCGTCCCCAACTTCCCATCATTTTCTCGACACAGAAACAAGCTGACGACATGGCGAACGTGGAATGGTGGTGCGGCGCGCGCGGCAAGCACGGTAACGACTTCCCGCACCAGAAGTGTCCTGCAGGCGACCAGCTGATCGGCAAGATCAACTTCCCCGTGTGCTGGGACGGCAAGAACACCGACAGCGCGGATCACCGCAGCCACGTGGTGCACATCCCGCTCAACACCACGTGCCCGTCGTCCCACCCCGTGCCGCTGCCGCGCATCAGCATCAAGGTGTACTACCCCGTCGACACGGACCTCGACCTCACGTGGCCCGAGAACGGCGTCAAGGGCAACCCCGCTGTCTACCTCTCCACCATACAGAGCGGCGGCACGGGCAGCCCCTTTGAGTATCACAGCGACTTTATCAACGGGTGGGACCAGAAGGTGCTTGGCCGACTCGTGAGGAAGTGCATCAACCGCAACAAGAAGTGTCTCGTGCAGGAAGACAATCATGTGTAAACGCAGGAAAGCTGGGCGGTGGCATGTGAATGTGAAGGATGTAGTGGGTCTAGTGAGTTAAAATGTAGACTTGTTCACAACCTAGTGTGGGTGATGTTGGGAGATGCGTAGTCAGATGCGGGGTGTTTATGAAGGTCACGCACAGCTCGTGGGTGACGTTTCCTCTAGTCGAGTGATTTGGGAGGGGTTGGGTTGAGAGGAGGGAATTCATGCTGTGGCTCTGCTCATTTCGATGCAGTCCCGTGTGAACCCACCGCCCTGTTACCCATGTTCTCTTTGTTAATTCCTGCGTTTGTAGAGTTGTGAGGCATCCACAAGGTATTGAATATTTACATGAATTACAGATGAGATGTACTGAACTGCTTTGGATAAGAGTAATCGTGACTGTCATTCCACGTCAATCACAACGCTTTCCTCGCTGGAGCAGCACTTGGGATTCGCCGTAGAATGTTGATGACTCGCACCGCGAATGGAAACCGCAGCTTGAATCATCGGCGGCGCACCATCGTCAGCGGAATCATGCGTTGCGGTCTTCAACTCTTGGGGTTTCCGCCAGAGCGGAAAAACCTTCAGCGCATCACACCATCGGTGTCCAAAATTTCAGGGAAGATTCAAACGTTCAATATTCAGCCATGTTATTGTATGTGGGTCGGTCCTCAAGACGGATGAGGGCGATTGAACATATCTGGCCTACCATCGTGCACCCTACTCTTCCAGCTTGGCAAACATGGGTAACCCAAGAATCCACGCTCAGGGCGTCACTAACCTGGGCTGGCGAAACTTTTGTGCTCGTCTGTGTCGTCTGACTAGCCCCTGGCGACACTCACCGCTTTGACAATGGAAGGTTGCAGTGCGACTGTTTCCCATACATATCAATAGTCACAGATTTCAGTTACTACGTGGTATCCCAGTAACCTCTGTTTCCAGTTTGGTGTTCACTTTTTATGGAACAGCATCGAGTCGTCTGTCGCTTCCCGTAATTCCGCCCTTGCTTCAAATCCAAACTCCACCACACCACATCCCCTCGTAATTTTCCATTCTCATTTCGAGACCCAATCGGATCTGGCAAGCCTTCCAACTGCGTAGGCACTGCTGTTGCAATGGCGACTGCCACAATCAGCCCGCTCTTCGCGCATGCGCCTGCGGCTCTCGCGAGCAGTTCCGCCGCCTCGCCGCGAACTGGACTCAGAGCCTCGCCGTTCCTCCCGCGCCAGCGAGATGCCACAAGGCGCATCGTGCAATCACGTGGGGCAACCCGATGTGCAGTGGCTGACGTGGCAAGAAGAGAGGATGAGCGGAGCAACGATCAGCTGGGCGGAGATCTGCCTCAGGTGCGCGCGGGAAGCCATCGATGGCGCGCCAGCCTGTATGCATGACTAAACAATTCTGCTTCCGCGCCGCCACGGACATTCCTGGCATATTGCAAGGCGATTGGTCACACTTTAATGACACGTCACGAGGCGGGTTACATCTGTACGATGCAGGAAGGAGACGCCACTCTGTGCCATGCCTTGAATTCAGCTTCTCGCCTTTGCTGCCTTTTTATACGCTAATTCCGCCCCTAATCGACAATGATTTGGTGTTGGAATGTTTGCCGACTAAGAATCGGCGCGTGATTGGCCCCAATCCTGCTTTCCCAGGAGCAAGGTTCGCGTCTTGCACGCCAGCGGCCCTCAGTTCTTTCACTCCCCCTTCCATGCGCAGGCGGCCGATCAGTCAGCGCAGCTGGCGGCGGATCTGGCGGGCAACGGGTGGCGCAGCACGCGGCGCACGAAGCTGGTGTGCACCATCGGGCCGGCGTGCTGCGGCTTCGAGCAGATCGCGGCGCTGGCGGAGGGCGGCATGAACGTCGCGCGCATCAACATGTGCCACGGCACGCACGCGTGGCACCGGTAGGTCACGGCGCGCACGCGTGGCACCGAGAGGAGCCATGGCATGAGCGAGGGCTGAGTGGCATGGGTAGGGCATGGTGGATGGCACGGGCAGGACTCCCTGGCACAGGTGCAGCGATAGGTGACGCACGGGGGGCACTCGAATGGCTCGCTGCAATTGGTGTCCATCTGCCGCCCACCACCACCATCGCCACGCGTCCCGTCGCCGCGTTCCATCGTCCACCATCCATCCATACCCATCCATGCCCTTGCTGCCGCGTGCCCCCCCCTCCCCCCCTCCCATGCGCGCAGGCAGGTGATGGCGGACATCCGGCGGCTGAACGAGGAGCGCGGGTACAGCGTGGCGGTGATGATGGACACGGAGGGCAGCGAGATCCACATGAGCGACCTCCAGGGCGCGCCCTCCGCTAAAGTCGCGGTCAGTCCCACCCCCAGGCATGCCGTGGCGTGGCGTGGTGTGGCGTGGCGTGGCTTGACGCGTGGTGGCATGCATGGGTGTTGGAAAGGGGTTGGGAATGAGAGGGGCTGCTGTGGGACTGGAGGGCAGGGTCGCTCACAGGTCAACGGTCAACAGGTCAACATGTCAGCAGGTCAACAGGTCAACAGCCCCAGCCTGTGGCATCCGCAGCCCTCGCACACCTCCGTCACCGCTCCCTCTCACTGCTCCCACCGTGCCCGCCTCCCTTCGCTCCCTCCCACTCCGCCCTCGCCCCCGTCTCGCCACCAGGAGGACGACGTGTGGACGTTCACGGTGCGCAAGTTCCCCGACGGCATGGCGCTGCCGCCCAACACCGTGCACGTCAACTACGACGGCTTCATTGACGGTGCGTGCCTCACGGGTTCATGCGCGCACAAGTTCATGTGTTGCCTTGCTGACGTGGTGGGGGCGCCGCTATTGTGTGGACACCTTCCCTTTACTTCCTCCACCTTCTCTGCTCCACGCTCCCACCACCCCAATTTTCCCAATACCCATCGCTTCCGCCCTCCCCTCTCCCCCCCCCACCTCTCATCAGACGTGAGGGAGGGCGACGAGTTGGTGGTGGATGGGGGCATGGCGCGGCTGCAGGTGGCGGCGCGCATGGGGCCCGACGTGGTGTGCAGTGTGCTGGACCCGGGGCTGCTGCTGCCACGCGCCAACCTCACCATCTTCCGCAACGGCCAGCTCGTGCGCGCCACCAACGCCATGCTGCCCACCATCTCCTCCAAGGTCAGCCCCTTGTGCCACTCTGCACCACCATGCACCACTCTGCACCACCATGCACCACCATGCCCTGCCGTGGACAGCCATGCACCACCCTGCACCATGACTTGATAATCCGACCATGCATCATCCCTGCCTCTCACGCCCATCGCTGCTGCATTCTGTCCTTCCATCCCCCCCTCGCCATCCGTCCCTCCCCCTGTGGCAGGACTGGATAGACATAGACTTTGGAATAGCGGAGGGGGTGGACTTCATAGCCATCTCCTTCGTGCGCTCGCCTGAGGTCGTCACTCACCTCCGCAGCTACGTCAACGCGCGCTCGCCCTCCCGGTGCGTGCCGTGTGGTGGCTGTGGTGCAGGTGGGTGCAGCTGTCTCGACTCCGTTGCATCACACTCATTCACCCGCACCTCTCTCATCCACCTGTGCGCCGCCTTCCTCCTGGGTACCTGCCACCATAAGTTCACAGCACCTGCCTCTTCACCTCCTCACTTCCTCTCTCCGCTTTCACCCATCATCACCACACCCCCCTTCCTCACTCCCCTCCTCCGTCTTCCTGTCTTCCCCCAGCCCCATAGCGCTGATAGCCAAGATAGAGAGTGTGGAGGCGGTGGGGCGGCTGGAGGAGATCATAGCGGCGTCGGACGGGGCGATGGTGGCGAGGGGCGACCTGGGCGCGCAGGTGCCGCTGGAGGAGGTGCCGGGCGTGCAGCAGGACATGGTGGACATCTGCCGCGCCCTCAACAAGCCCGTCATTGTGGCGTCGCACCTCCTCGAGTCCATGATCGAGTTCCCCATCCCCACCCGCGCTGAGGTGTGATCGAGTTCCCCATCCCCACCCGCGCTGAGGTGTGATCGAGTTCCCCATCCCCACCCGCGCTGAGGTGTGATCGAGTTCCCCATCCCACCCGCGCTGAGGTGTGATCGAGTTCCCCATCCCCACCCGCGCTGAGGTGTGATCGAGTTCCCCATCCCCACCCGCGCTGAGGTGTGATCGAGTTCCCCATCCCCACCCGCGCTGAGGTGTGATCGAGTTCCCCATCCCCACCCGCGCTGAGGTGTGATCGAGTTCCCCATCCCCACCCGCGCTGAGGTGTGATCGAGTTCCCCATCCCCACCCGCGCTGAGGTGTGATCGAGTTCCCCATCCCCACCCGCGCTGAGGTGTGATCGAGTTCCCCATCCCCACCCGCGCTGAGGTGTGATCGAGTTCCCCATCCCCACCCGCGCTGAGCTGAGGTGTGATCGAGTTCCCCATCCCCACCCGCGCTGAGGTGTGATCGAGTTCCCCATCCCCACCCGCGCTGAGGTGTGATCGAGTTCCCCATCCCCACCCGCGCTGAGGTGTGATCGAGTTCCCCATCCCCACCCGCGCTGAGGTGTGATCGAGTTCCCCATCCCCACCCGCGCTGAGGTGTGATCGAGTTCCCCATCCCCACCCGCGCTGAGGTGTGATCGAGTTCCCCATCCCCACCCGCGCTGAGGTGTGATCGAGTTCCCCATCCCCACCCGCGCTGAGGTGTGATCGAGTTCCCCATCCCCACCCGCGCTGAGGTGTGATCGAGTTCCCCATCCCCACCCGCGCTGAGGTGTGATCGAGTTCCCCATCCCCACCCGCGCTGAGGTGTGATCGAGTTCCCCATCCCCACCCGCGCTGAGGTGTGATCGAGTTCCCCATCCCCACCCGCGCTGAGGTGTGATCGAGTTCCCCATCCCCACCCGCGCTGAGGTGTGATCGAGTTCCCCATCCCCACCCGCGCTGAGGTGTGATCGAGTTCCCCATCCCCACCCGCGCTGAGGTGTGATCGAGTTCCCCATCCCCACCCGCGCTGAGGTGTGATCGAGTTCCCCATCCCCACCCGCGCTGAGGTGTGATCGAGTTCCCCATCCCCACCCGCGCTGAGGTGTGATCGAGTTCCCCATCCCCACCCGCGCTGAGGTGTGATCGAGTTCCCCATCCCCACCCGCGCTGAGGTGTGATCGAGTTCCCCATCCCCACCCGCGCTGAGGTGTGATCGAGTTCCCCATCCCCACCCGCGCTGAGGTGTGATCGAGTTCCCCATCCCCACCCGCGCTGAGGTGTGATCGAGTTCCCCATCCCCACCCGCGCTGAGGTGTGATCGAGTTCCCCATCCCCACCCGCGCTGAGGTGTGATCGAGTTCCCCATCCCCACCCGCGCTGAGGTGTGATCGAGTTCCCCATCCCATCCCCACCCGCGCTGAGGTGTGATCGAGTTCCCCATCCCCACCCGCGCTGAGGTGTGATCGAGTTCCCCATCCCCACCCGCGCTGAGGTGTGATCGAGTTCCCCATCCCCACCCGCGCTGAGGTGTGATCGAGTTCCCCATCCCCACCCGCGCTGAGGTGTGATCGAGTTCCCCATCCCCACCCGCGCTGAGGTGTGATCGAGTTCCCCATCCCCACCCGCGCTGAGGTGTGATCGAGTTCCCCATCCCCACCCGCGCTGAGGTGTGATCGAGTTCCCCATCCCCACCCGCGCTGAGGTGTGATCGAGTTCCCCATCCCCACCCGCGCTGAGGTGTGATCGAGTTCCCCATCCCCACCCGCGCTGAGGTGTGATCGAGTTCCCCATCCCCACCCGCGCTGAGGTGTGATCGAGTTCCCCATCCCCACCCGCGCTGAGGTGTGATCGAGTTCCCCATCCCCACCCGCGCTGAGGTGTGATCGAGTTCCCCATCCCCACCCGCGCTGAGGTGTGATCGAGTTCCCCATCCCCACCCGCGCTGAGGTGTGATCGAGTTCCCCATCCCCACCCGCGCTGAGGTGTGATCGAGTTCCCCATCCCCACCCGCGCTGAGGTGTGATCGAGTTCCCCATCCCCACCCGCGCTGAGGTGTGATCGAGTTCCCCATCCCCACCCGCGCTGAGGTGTGATCGAGTTCCCCATCCCCACCCGCGCTGAGGTGTGATCGAGTTCCCCATCCCCACCCGCGCTGAGGTGTGATCGAGTTCCCCATCCCCACCCGCGCTGAGGTGTGATCGAGTTCCCCATCCCCACCCGCGCTGAGGTGTGATCGAGTTCCCCATCCCCACCCGCGCTGAGGTGTGATCGAGTTCCCCATCCCCACCCGCGCTGAGGTGTGATCGAGTTCCCCATCCCCACCCGCGCTGAGGTGTGATCGAGTTCCCCATCCCCACCCGCGCTGAGGTGTGATCGAGTTCCCCATCCCCACCCGCGCTGAGGTGTGATCGAGTTCCCCATCCCCACCCGCGCTGAGGTGTGATCGAGTTCCCCATCCCCACCCGCGCTGAGGTGTGATCGAGTTCCCCATCCCCACCCGCGCTGAGGTGTGATCGAGTTCCCCATCCCCACCCGCGCTGAGGTGTGATCGAGTTCCCCATCCCCACCCGCGCTGAGGTGTGATCGAGTTCCCCATCCCCACCCGCGCTGAGGTGTGATCGAGTTCCCCATCCCCACCCGCGCTGAGGTGTGATCGAGTTCCCCATCCCCACCCGCGCTGAGGTGTGATCGAGTTCCCCATCCCCACCCGCGCTGAGGTGTGATCGAGTTCCCCATCCCCACCCGCGCTGAGGTGTGATCGAGTTCCCCATCCCCACCCGCGCTGAGGTGTGATCGAGTTCCCCATCCCCACCCGCGCTGAGGTGTGATCGAGTTCCCCATCCCCACCCGCGCTGAGGTGTGATCGAGTTCCCCATCCCCACCCGCGCTGAGGTGTGATCGAGTTCCCCATCCCCACCCGCGCTGAGGTGTGATCGAGTTCCCCATCCCCACCCGCGCTGAGGTGTGATCGAGTTCCCCATCCCCACCCGCGCTGAGGTGTGATCGAGTTCCCCATCCCCACCCGCGCTGAGGTGTGATCGAGTTCCCCATCCCCACCCGCGCTGAGGTGTGATCGAGTTCCCCATCCCCACCCGCGCTGAGGTGTGATCGAGTTCCCCATCCCCACCCGCGCTGAGGTGTGATCGAGTTCCCCATCCCCACCCGCGCTGAGGTGTGATCGAGTTCCCCATCCCCACCCGCGCTGAGGTGTGATCGAGTTCCCCATCCCCACCCGCGCTGAGGTGTGATCGAGTTCCCCATCCCCACCCGCGCTGAGGTGTGATCGAGTTCCCCATCCCCACCCGCGCTGAGGTGTGATCGAGTTCCCCATCCCCACCCGCGCTGAGGTGTGATCGAGTTCCCCATCCCCACCCGCGCTGAGGTGTGATCGAGTTCCCCATCCCCACCCGCGCTGAGGTGTGATCGAGTTCCCCATCCCCACCCGCGCTGAGGTGTGATCGAGTTCCCCATCCCCACCCGCGCTGAGGTGTGATCGAGTTCCCCATCCCCACCCGCGCTGAGGTGTGATCGAGTTCCCCATCCCCACCCGCGCTGAGGTGTGATCGAGTTCCCCATCCCCACCCGCGCTGAGGTGTGATCGAGTTCCCCATCCCCACCCGCGCTGAGGTGTGATCGAGTTCCCCATCCCCACCCGCGCTGAGGTGTGATCGAGTTCCCCATCCCCACCCGCGCTGAGGTGTGATCGAGTTCCCCATCCCCACCCGCGCTGAGGTGTGATCGAGTTCCCCATCCCCACCCGCGCTGAGGTGTGATCGAGTTCCCCATCCCCACCCGCGCTGAGGTGTGATCGAGTTCCCCATCCCCACCCGCGCTGAGGTGTGATCGAGTTCCCCATCCCCACCCGCGCTGAGGTGTGATCGAGTTCCCCATCCCCACCCGCGCTGAGGTGTGATCGAGTTCCCCATCCCCACCCGCGCTGAGGTGTGATCGAGTTCCCCATCCCCACCCGCGCTGAGGTGTGATCGAGTTCCCCATCCCCACCCGCGCTGAGGTGTGATCGAGTTCCCCATCCCCACCCGCGCTGAGGTGTGATCGAGTTCCCCATCCCCACCCGCGCTGAGGTGTGATCGAGTTCCCCATCCCCACCCGCGCTGAGGTGTGATCGAGTTCCCCATCCCCACCCGCGCTGAGGTGTGATCGAGTTCCCCATCCCCACCCGCGCTGAGGTGTGATCGAGTTCCCCATCCCCACCCGCGCTGAGGTGTGATCGAGTTCCCCATCCCCACCCGCGCTGAGGTGTGATCGAGTTCCCCATCCCCACCCGCGCTGAGGTGTGATCGAGTTCCCCATCCCCACCCGCGCTGAGGTGTGATCGAGTTCCCCATCCCCACCCGCGCTGAGGTGTGATCGAGTTCCCCATCCCCACCCGCGCTGAGGTGTGATCGAGTTCCCCATCCCCACCCGCGCTGAGGTGTGATCGAGTTCCCCATCCCCACCCGCGCTGAGGTGTGATCGAGTTCCCCATCCCCACCCGCGCTGAGGTGTGATCGAGTTCCCCATCCCCACCCGCGCTGAGGTGTGATCGAGTTCCCCATCCCCACCCGCGCTGAGGTGTGATCGAGTTCCCCATCCCCACCCGCGCTGAGGTGTGATCGAGTTCCCCATCCCCACCCGCGCTGAGGTGTGATCGAGTTCCCCATCCCCACCCGCGCTGAGGTGTGATCGAGTTCCCCATCCCCACCCGCGCTGAGGTGTGATCGAGTTCCCCATCCCCACCCGCGCTGAGGTGTGATCGAGTTCCCCATCCCCACCCGCGCTGAGGTGTGATCGAGTTCCCCATCCCCACCCGCGCTGAGGTGTGATCGAGTTCCCCATCCCCACCCGCGCTGAGGTGTGATCGAGTTCCCCATCCCCACCCGCGCTGAGGTGTGATCGAGTTCCCCATCCCCACCCGCGCTGAGGTGTGATCGAGTTCCCCATCCCCACCCGCGCTGAGGTGTGATCGAGTTCCCCATCCCCACCCGCGCTGAGGTGTGATCGAGTTCCCCATCCCCACCCGCGCTGAGGTGTGATCGAGTTCCCCATCCCCACCCGCGCTGAGGTGTGATCGAGTTCCCCATCCCCACCCGCGCTGAGGTGTGATCGAGTTCCCCATCCCCACCCGCGCTGAGGTGTGATCGAGTTCCCCATCCCCACCCGCGCTGAGGTGTGATCGAGTTCCCCATCCCCACCCGCGCTGAGGTGTGATCGAGTTCCCCATCCCCACCCGCGCTGAGGTGTGATCGAGTTCCCCATCCCCACCCGCGCTGAGGTGTGATCGAGTTCCCCATCCCCACCCGCGCTGAGGTGTGATCGAGTTCCCCATCCCCACCCGCGCTGAGGTGTGATCGAGTTCCCCATCCCCACCCGCGCTGAGGTGTGATCGAGTTCCCCATCCCCACCCGCGCTGAGGTGTGATCGAGTTCCCCATCCCCACCCGCGCTGAGGTGTGATCGAGTTCCCCATCCCCACCCGCGCTGAGGTGTGATCGAGTTCCCCATCCCCACCCGCGCTGAGGTGTGATCGAGTTCCCCATCCCCACCCGCGCTGAGGTGTGATCGAGTTCCCCATCCCCACCCGCGCTGAGGTGTGATCGAGTTCCCCATCCCCACCCGCGCTGAGGTGTGATCGAGTTCCCCATCCCCACCCGCGCTGAGGTGTGATCGAGTTCCCCATCCCCACCCGCGCTGAGGTGTGATCGAGTTCCCCATCCCCACCCGCGCTGAGGTGTGATCGAGTTCCCCATCCCCACCCGCGCTGAGGTGTGATCGAGTTCCCCATCCCCACCCGCGCTGAGGTGTGATCGAGTTCCCCATCCCCACCCGCGCTGAGGTGTGATCGAGTTCCCCATCCCCACCCGCGCTGAGGTGTGATCGAGTTCCCCATCCCCACCCGCGCTGAGGTGTGATCGAGTTCCCCATCCCCACCCGCGCTGAGGTGTGATCGAGTTCCCCATCCCCACCCGCGCTGAGGTGTGATCGAGTTCCCCATCCCCACCCGCGCTGAGGTGTGATCGAGTTCCCCATCCCCACCCGCGCTGAGGTGTGATCGAGTTCCCCATCCCCACCCGCGCTGAGGTGTGATCGAGTTCCCCATCCCCACCCGCGCTGAGGTGTGATCGAGTTCCCCATCCCCACCCGCGCTGAGGTGTGATCGAGTTCCCCATCCCCACCCGCGCTGAGGTGTGATCGAGTTCCCCATCCCCACCCGCGCTGAGGTGTGATCGAGTTCCCCATCCCCACCCGCGCTGAGGTGTGATCGAGTTCCCCATCCCCACCCGCGCTGAGGTGTGATCGAGTTCCCCATCCCCACCCGCGCTGAGGTGTGATCGAGTTCCCCATCCCCACCCGCGCTGAGGTGTGATCGAGTTCCCCATCCCCACCCGCGCTGAGGTGTGATCGAGTTCCCCATCCCCACCCGCGCTGAGGTGTGATCGAGTTCCCCATCCCCACCCGCGCTGAGGTGTGATCGAGTTCCCCATCCCCACCCGCGCTGAGGTGTGATCGAGTTCCCCATCCCCACCCGCGCTGAGGTGTGATCGAGTTCCCCATCCCCACCCGCGCTGAGGTGTGATCGAGTTCCCCATCCCCACCCGCGCTGAGGTGTGATCGAGTTCCCCATCCCCACCCGCGCTGAGGTGTGATCGAGTTCCCCATCCCCACCCGCGCTGAGGTGTGATCGAGTTCCCCATCCCCACCCGCGCTGAGGTGTGATCGAGTTCCCCATCCCCACCCGCGCTGAGGTGTGATCGAGTTCCCCATCCCCACCCGCGCTGAGGTGTGATCGAGTTCCCCATCCCCACCCGCGCTGAGGTGTGATCGAGTTCCCCATCCCCACCCGCGCTGAGGTGTGATCGAGTTCCCCATCCCCACCCGCGCTGAGGTGTGATCGAGTTCCCCATCCCCACCCGCGCTGAGGTGTGATCGAGTTCCCCATCCCCACCCGCGCTGAGGTGTGATCGAGTTCCCCATCCCCACCCGCGCTGAGGTGTGATCGAGTTCCCCATCCCCACCCGCGCTGAGGTGTGATCGAGTTCCCCATCCCCACCCGCGCTGAGGTGTGATCGAGTTCCCCATCCCCACCCGCGCTGAGGTGTGATCGAGTTCCCCATCCCCACCCGCGCTGAGGTGTGATCGAGTTCCCCATCCCCACCCGCGCTGAGGTGTGATCGAGTTCCCCATCCCCACCCGCGCTGAGGTGTGATCGAGTTCCCCATCCCCACCCGCGCTGAGGTGCGCCTTCCTGTCCCTGCTGCACATTGTTGCATGCAACCACCCTGCAAATAACAACATGTCACCGCCATGAAGCCGTGGCTCCCAATTGGTGCTCAATTGCAGCGCAAGGTAAAGTGTTGGCGCTGTTGGTAGGAAAGACTTCTCCCACCCCCCTATTCAACTAGTTTCATTTTCCCCTATGCTCTTCTCTCTCCTCTCTCCCCTCTGCTCCTTCCCCACCCCCACGCCCCCCTGCGTGCAGGTGGCGGACACAGCGGAGGCGGTGCACCAGCAGGCGGATGCGCTGATGCTGTCGGGGGAGTCGGCCATGGGGCAGTTCCCCCTCAAGGCGCTCGATGTGCTGCGCACCGTGGCAGTGCGGTTTGAAGCCATCGAGGAGGGGCAGGGGGGTTACGGAGAGGGCCCGGGTGCGGCGGCCATGGACGGGCACACAGCGGTGGAGCGCGTGGCTCTGCTGCCGGAGCTGTCGCACTCGCTGCGGGATCGCATGTCCGAACAGATCTGCGCCGCTGCCGCCCAGATGGGTGCGTGTGGCCCGACTGCCTGTGCGCAGGGGGTGGTTGGTGATTGCAGCGTGGAGGGTGCATGGGTTGTCATCCCAGGGATACACTCAACTGCACATGTACCCCACACTACCTCAATACCTTCCCATTCTCTCCCTGTGTTCGCCTCCTCTCGCCATTCTCCCCCCTCCCCGTGCCCACTCTGTGCAGCCATGCGTCTGGGGGCAAAAGCTATTATCGCCTTCACCCAAAGGGGCTACATGGCGTCATTGCTCTCGCGCTGCCGCCCCAACTGCCCCATCTTTGCCGTCACTCCCTCCCAGGTACGCCCTCCCAGGTACTCCCTACCCCTGTTGCAACGTATCTTGTATAGATGCCTTGCAATGTGCTCTAACCAACTTCCACCTGCCTCGTTCCCCTCCTGGGCTCATCGCGTTCACCTTCCCGCTCACCCTCCCCGGCCCTGTCCTGCTCAACCCCGCACCCCCCCACCAGGCGGTGAGGCAGCACATGAGTGTGTATTGGGGCCTCGTGCCATTCCGCCTCGACCTCTCAGATGATGCCGAGGACAACATGCGGCGAGCCTTCGCCGTGCTCAAGGTGGGTGAGCCTTCGCCGTGCTCAAGGTGGGTGAGCCATCGCTGTGCTCAAGGTGGGTGAGCCTTCGCCGTGCTCAAGGTGGGTGAGCCTTCGCCGTGCTCAAGGTGGGTGGGGCAGAGGGGCAGGGCAGGCGGTGAGGTGTGCGAGCGTGAGGTCTACAAGCGTGAGGTCTACATGATCCACGGGATGACCCTGCCTTCACACGGCGGGTCTGAATCTGCTGTGCCGAACGAATTGCAGGGATTGAGTCCAGCACTCTATGGTCCTTGCACTCCACCTCCCTCTCTGCCTTGCACTTCCCTCCCCTCCTCCCTCCTCTCTGCCACTCTTCGCCTCTCCCTCTCACAGCACCACGCCGTTTCCCTCTCTCAGCCACTCCCCCACCCCTCTTGTACAACCCCTCGCGTCCCCCCCGCCCCATCCCGTCCCCCACCCCCCCAGGCGAGAGGGCTGGTGGCAGAGGGCGATCTCATCATCGCCGTGTCTGATGTGGCGGGCGGGCAGGAGGCCGTGGGGGCCAGGCAAAGCGTGCAGGTCCGCAAGGTGCTGTGACCTGCTGTGCGGTGCTGTGAAAGTGAGGCACACACGCGCCCGGGCAGGGACCTGCTGTGAGGTGACACCCTTGGTGGGCGTCTCTTTTTATGTGCTCAGTTGGGCGTCTCTTTTTATGTGCTCAGTTGGGCGTCTCTTTTTATGTGCTCAGGTGGGCGTCTCTTTTTATGTGCTCAGGTGGGCGTCTCTTTTTATGTGCTCAGGTGGGCGTCTCTTTTTATGTGCTCAGGTGGGCGTCTCTTTTTATGTGCTCAGGTGGGCGTCTCTTTTTATGTGCTCAGGTGGGCGTCTCTTTTTATGTGCTCAGGTGGGCGTCTCTTTTTATGTGCTCAGGTGGGCGTCTCTTTTTATGTGCTCAGGTGGGCGTCTCTTTTTATGTGCTCAGGTGGGCGTCTCTTTTTATGTGCTCAGGTGGGCGTCTCTTTTTATGTGCTCAGGTGGGCGTCTCTTTTTATGTGCTCAGGTGGGCGTCTCTTTTTATGTGCTCAGGTGGGCGTCTCTTTTTATGCGCTCAGTTGCATGCTGCATGCTGCATGCGGCATGCTGCAGCAGGGAGGGCAGGGGGGAAGCCAGCCGGTACTGCAAGCAGCCGTCACACGCTCCTCTCCACCACAGGCTGCCGTCGGCTCTAGGCTGACGGCCTAGTGTGGCACTGCGGCCATCCAGCCGTATGGCTTGCTGGCCGTGCTATGTAAGTTCAATAATGGTGGGAAAGTGATTCTTCCTGGTTTGTTAGCAACGGCAGTTGATTCAAAGCGTACTGCCTCTAGCCGTACAAATTGGTGTAGTAGGTGAACTGAAGTGCTTTAGTCTCAATGCTTGTCCATGATATCAAGAGATAGGTTGTGCACGACACAATGCTGTGACATACATACAGCTTGAGAGAAGTTACATTACATGATAGACATTCCAGAATCCCCACCTTCCCTTCTATGGCACTCTGAAACCCCAACCATGTTGTCAATGCCCTCAAACCGAGGCTTCAGAATTGTTACTGTGTGTTATAAATGAAGAAATTGAAGTGACGCAGGCCTCAGAAGTCAGCGAAAAAAGGCTGATTAGTGGTAAAAAGGTAAGGATTTCAGTGCTAGGGATTTAGTGGGGCTGATTTGTCAGCTTTTTTTGTATTGTATGGGCTGATTTTTCATACTTTTTTTCTTAGTATGGGCTGATATTTCAGAGTTTTTTTAGAGGTGTACACTGACAGATCTGCGTTGTAACAGGGATGTAGGCTGAAATCCCACTAGTGGAGATTCGTGTAGTGCCGAAACCCTCTGACGTATCGGATATTTTACCAAAACTTGCCTGACCAATCAAATGGCACGAATGTACAATCTAGTTTCTGGTTTATGGATGCAAGTGTTCTACTTGACTCGTCACTGCAGATTCGCCCTGACTCAGCAAATTCGCCCTGAGACAGCAAATTTGCCCCAACAGAGAAGATAATCGCCCCGTCAGAGCACAACAAATTCGCCCAATCACAAGAAATTCGCTCTGACACAGCATGTTTTACCAGAAATTCGCCCAATCACAGGAGATTCGCTCGGATTCACCATGCCGCGCGCACTGCTGTCGCCGACAGAAGGTATCTTCGTATATGAAGTTGTAGGCACGTCGTGTGCACCGTTGGAAGCACGTCGCGTGCCCTTTTCTCAATGCCACACTTTGAAATTGAATGACTGTGTTACGCTATAGGAAAGCTTGAAGTTATGTTCAGCCTTTCTTTTTAAGCAAGGCTGAATGATCAGCCATTTAACTAAACTAAACACTGAAATTTCAGCTTTTTTTTTCAAGGCTACCCTGATTGATCAGCCTTCATCTCACTCCTAAGGCTGACGATTCAGCCTAGGCCAAAACGAATCTGAGGCCCTGCGCAGCACACCCATTTAGATGAATCCTTCCAGATAATCCATGCCTCTAGTTGACCTTCGGTTTGATCTTCCTCTTGCGCAGCAGCACACAGAGCAGCAGCAGCAACAGCACGGACAGGCAGCAGAGCAGCGGCAGCAGCCCTCCTCGCCCCACCTGCAGGCGCCGCTGCTTGGTGCAGCGAGCCGGGTGCAGCAGCGCCACCACCTCCCGCACCTCCCCCTCCCACCTGCGTGTGTGGGGTGGGGTGGCATGGGGTTTGGTGTGGCAGAGTGTGGTGGGGTTACAGGAGAGAAAAAGGGTAACGATGATCCAGGCCCAGGGCAAGGAGGTGGGAACGGGCAAGGGGAGCAGGAGCAGCAGCACACACATAACACACCGCACACGCCAAGCCCCTCGCCTCTCATCACAGCCCCATCACCCTACCACCATACCTTGCAGCAGCGGTCTCAATGCCTGGCAGCAGGTGCAGCGCGCCCCCATAGTCCATGGCCTCCACTGCTGCCGCCACTCGCCGCCACCCCTCCACCACCGCATTGTACTGCCCCGCTAGCTGCCGCTCCCACCGCTTGAACACCGCATATGTGTCCTCGTCTGATTGGATGGGAGGGAGGGCATGGGGAGAGGGGTATGGACCGTATAAGACAGTAGCCATGAGTGTAGTGGAGGTGAGAATGAAGGAGCGCGGATGAGAAACGGGTGACACCATGCAAGAACAAGGACGGGAAATGACGGTGCGTGCGGGGAGAGCAACAGCATCCTGGCAGCACACCACTCAGCACACCTAACGAGCCACACCATACAAACCACACACATGGCAAGAGTGGAGGCGGAGCTCTCACGGGTGGTCTCAGCAGTGAGGTGTGCAACGGCACGGTTGACAGTGGCCACGGCCTCGTCCAGCGCCGTCACAACCAACGACCGCGCCATGGCATCCCGCTGCACCTCCGAGATGTGAGCGCTGCTCGCCCCTCCCCCGCCCAGCAGGCCCCCGCCTATGGCTGCCAAGGGATGGCCCCCTGCCGCCCACCGCCAGTCCTGCATGGGTGCAGTGCGGTTGAGAGGTGGTGGATTGTGGTAGGGTGAGCTTAGGAGGTCAAGGTAGACATGATGAGCTCCTCTGAACTGTGCCAACCTGAGAGAACCACCACATGCAAGCCAGCACAGGAATCATGAAAGCCAGCACAGGAATCATGAAAGTCAGCACAGGAATCATGAAAGCCAGCACAGGAATCATGAAAGTCAGCACAGGAATCATGCAAGCCAGCACAACATCACATGCGAGGCAGTAGGGTAATGACCTGAACGACAGCGGAGTGGGCGGCGGAGAAGGATATGTGAGCTGGCAGCAGCCCCGCCAGGTGCTCCATTGTGGCCGCTAGCACTGCCGCCAGTGGGTCACTGGGAAGGGGAAGGAGTGGGGAGGAGTGAGAAGTGTTGGCATGTCGTCATGGTGCGCACAGGCCGGCCAGCTCGCAGCTGAGTGCAGCACAGAAGCACAGAGACGGACACAAGACGACCCCAAAGCCATGGTGATACTGAGCAGGGGTAACCACGCCCACCGCAGGTCAGCATGCATCTCACACCCACCGCAGGTCGACGTGCATCTCTTTGCCGTTGCAGGCGACGCCGGTGGGCCAGTGGCGGTGCGGCAGCTGTACTGAGAGCACCATGTCGGGCAGTGACTTGGCGAGCAGCGATTGGTCGATGAGGATGGGGTCTGACGCGATGGCGAAGAAGAACACCGGCACGTCCAGCTGGGCGCGCTCCCCCCGCGTGCGCTTCACTGGGAGACGAGGAGGGGGAGGGAAGAGGGACACAGAGGTTGGACGAGTAGAGAGGAGGGATAGGAGGGTGAAGAGGCAGGGGAGGCTTGCAATGGGGTGGCACAGAGAGTCACAGCAGCCAACACGCCCTCTCATCCATGCACCTCTCATTTTTCATCCCTGCCATCTCACATCGCTGCAGGCTGCCATCTCACATCGCTGCAGGCTGCCATCTCACATCGCTGCAGGCTGCCATCTCACATCGCTGCAGGCTGTCGTCCCCCAGTGACCGCAGCTGGTGCTGCAGCACGTGCGAGTCCAGGTACAGCTGCACGCGCCCCCCCGCTGACACGTTGCCAGCCGCGGACGCGGTGGGCAGCACGGCGGCGCGCAGCGAGGCGGAGAAGGCCGTTGCCAGGGCCGCGTCTTCTGCCACTGACAGCCTGGCGGGCATGCAGAGGGGGGGGGGGGGGGCGGGGGGATGTGGTAGGGAGAGGAAGGGGCGACGAATTGGCAGCGGGCAGCACGGCGGCACGCAGCGAGGCGGAGAAGGCCGTTGCCAGGGCCGCGTCTTCTGCCACTGACAGCCTGGCGTGGGACAGGGGGACTAGGGGAGGTGGGGGGCGCGGGGATGGTGAGGAAAGGTAGGGGCGAGTAAGGAAGGGGTGAAGTGGATGGTAGCGGAGAAGGCCGTTGCCAGCGCCGCGTCCTCCGCCACTGACAGCCTGGCGGACATGCAGAGGGACGGGGGGTGGAAGGTGGGGGAAGGATAGGGTGATCAAGGGGAGGTTGGGGCGAGTGGGAAAGGTGGGTGGTGGCAGTGGGAGGCACGCATGGTGCGGTGAGATGTGAGCGGCATGTCAGAAGGCCCAGACAAAGGAACCCAGGAGGTAATGCGAGTGGAAATCAGCAGCAGCGTTGCTTTCACGCTCTGCCCCACGCGCACGCACCTGTAGGTGGAGTAGAGAACTGGAAGCGCACGCACCGGTAGGTGGAGAACTGGAAGCGCTGGCCCGGCAGGCAGAGCTTCTGCACCTCGGTCTTGAAGTCCTCCACGTACTGTGGCGTGTGGCGCCTCTCGTAGTACGCCTGGTGGGGGAAGGAGGGGAGGTGTGGAGCGAGAGGGAGCGCCAGGGTGGGCATGAGGTTGAGGTCGTGATGTGCGCCCATGCAGGCTTGCCATCGTGCTCAATCCATGTCATAACATGGCCCTTTGCACACAAGTCCACACCACATCATGTCACGCCTTGCCACGCCATGCCACGTCACCCCAAGCGCCCCACCTGGTGGGAGATGATGTAGAGGTGGAAGGACACGCGCTCGTAGAAGTGGTACGCGCCAGCAGCTGTGGACGGCGTGATGACGTGGCGCATGGCGGACGCCAGCGTGGACGCCAGCTCAGCCATGAGCATGTCCCACGCACGCGTCACTGCAGGGCTGCTCTCCCCCGCCTCGCCCTTGCCCGCATGCCTGTCGGGCGGCACGCTTTGGAACTTCCAGCTGTGCAGGCGCTCCAGTGCCGCCCGCACGCTGCGCCCTGTGAAGACAGTGCCAGCAGTGCCAGCAGTGCCACCCCCCCCCTGCTGCTTGGCGACCTCGTCCTTCACCTCCTCCAGCTTCTGCTGCAGCTCTGCGGGCAGCACACGTGGGACAAGGGCGAGGGGGGCAAGAGGGGTGCAGTGGTGTTGGTGCGCACTGGCAGCGTGGCGGTGCTCTTCATGCACGCACCCAACATGCAGCACCCAGGCCAAACGACCCCCCCCCCCATTGAACCAAGCATCATGCAATGCATGCACGGAAGCAGGACCAGCCACCCCTTGCCCACGCCCACCCACCACGGCAGAGAGCACTGGGGACGGCGCGGTGAGTGCAGTGGCGGGCGGCGAAGGCGTGGTAGACGTCGAGCTCCGCCAGCAGCACGTCCACCCCGTGCTGCCCCTCGCCCTCACCGCCCTCCCCCTCCTCCACCGCCTCCAGCCTCTCCTCCGCGATGCGCTCCAACCGCCCCCTCAACTCGCCCTCCCACGCCTCTGCACCGCACCGCACCCCACACACGCACGCACACATGGGGTTGGTTGATGAGACAACAAGCGACTGACTGGGAGGAGCACAGGAGGCGATGTGAGTGGTGTGCCACGGGCAGAGTCGGTGTGGACGAGGTGAGGCGGGGTGACAGGTGGATGCGGTGCAATGCGGTGTGAGGGGGTGCAGGGAGGCGTGAAGGCAGAGATACACTTGCATTGTACGCGAACCTTACCGGAAAGCCGTGTGCGCCCACCCCACGGTACGGCACGGCACGGACCTGAGGAGGAGTGAGAGAGGGCGTGGAAGTATCGATCCACGGAGGGTAGGCTGGCCTCCGACCTCACTCCCCATGCTGCACTGCCACCCACCCCCACATCCACCACCACCACACTGCTGCTGCTACTGCTCCACTTTCTCCCCATGCCACTGCTGCTGCCGTTCCCCCCTGCCGCACCACCACCGCCACTACTGCCAGCAGCAGCAGTGTTGCGCAGAGCAGTGGGGGGGGCAGCAGCAGCAGCAGCAGCGCGGGGGGTGGAGGGGGAGAGAGGGCCCCAGGAGAAGGGGCCAGCAGAGAGGTCGATGAGCGCCCACCTGGTGGTGAGGAAGGGGGTGTTGACAGAGGGGTGAGGGTGGGGGGCAGCGATGGGGAAGTGGAGGGGCAGTGCACGCACATCCAGCACCCCTCTGCTTCCATCCAACAACCTCCATCCGCTGTCCCATCTGATCCTTCGCTTCCCATCCTCCCACCTCACCCCCTTCCACTCTCCCCACACCCCTTCTCCACCCGTCCCCCCCTCCCCCTCCCCGCCCCACCTGCGGGTGCCAATCCACGTGTCAGTGAGGCACTGCTCCTGCCAGCTGGCATCGGCCTCTTGCAGGGCGGCGCGCAGGGCGCGGGCGCGGCGGGGGTCCCCCGAGGTGAGCAGCTGCTGCGCCTTGCGGGCGGCGTTGGCACGCGGGTCTCCCCGCTCGCTCACCACTCGCTCCACTGTCCCCAGCAGCGCTGTCACCCGCGCCGCCCACGGCAGCTGCGCACACGTACGGGTTTCAGGTTTAAGGTTTAGGCGGGGAGGGGGGAGTGGGGAGGGGGAAGGGGAGGCGAGGGGGTTGTGGTGTGCAGCAGGTGGGAGTGCGTGGCAGCTGCGTTGTCTGTGGCGCACACGCAGTGGCATGTTGCCTCGGAATGGTCCGGATTGCGCGTTGTTGGTTGGATGCACGCACGCACACACATGCAGGTGGGTAGGGCACTGGGAATGATGCCATACCACCACTGGCACAGCCCCAGTTGAGGCAGCACAAGAAGCGACCTACTGCAAGGCTCAGCAATGCGGCTCACGATTTCATGCGGCTCTATGTGGCGCCACGCTAGCTTGTGCCCTGGGCGCGAGGAAAAGAGTGGCTGTGGCACGTGCTGCTCGTCTGGAGTGGGGAGGGCAGAGGGGTGGTGGAGAGGAGTGAGTAGGGAGAGGAGATGAGGGAGCGCTTACCCAGCAACTTATAACGAGTACAGCCCACTCACCCAGCAACCTATAACGAGTCAGCCCATTAACCCAGCACCTTATTAAGGGTACAGACCACTCACCCAGCACCTGCGGCACCTTCTCCAGCCCTGGCGACAGCAGTTGCTGCCTCAGCCGGTCGTCCTGCCCCCACCACAGCAAGGGGGGAGGGTGGAGGGGGTTGGGGGAAAAGCGGCGAGGGGGGGAAGGGAAGAGTGATGGAGCGGGGAAGGGGTGTCGATGTGGCATCCCATCGGGAAGGACGGATTGGGCGGGGTGGGTTTGGAGAGAAAGGCATACAGGGAGGAGGACAGGGTCCGGGTGGGTGAGGAATGAAAGGGAGACAAGTGAGTGGAGCAGTGGTGGGTGAGATGCATGGTGATCCATGGTGCATGCACACAGGATGGTGCAGACAAGGCGGGGGACACAGGCGGAGAGCAACTGGGAGAGGGTGCGAGGGAGGGGAGTGGAAGAGGGATGGGTGCATGGGGCATGGGGCATGGTGCATGGGGCATGGGGCATGGGGCATGGTCATGGTGTATGGTGCATGGTGCATGGGGCATGGGGCATGGTGCATGGGGCATGGTGCATGGTCCATGGTGTATGGGGCACGGGGCATGGGGCATGGGGCATGGGGCATGGGGCATGGGGCATGGGGCATGGGGCGTGGGGCATGGGGCATGGGGCGTGGGGCATGGGGCATGGGGCATGGGGCATAGGGCATGGGGCGTGGGGCATGGGGCATGGGGCATGGGGCATGGGGCATGGTCCATGGTGTATGGGGCATACCGTCTTAAGCATGTTGAACTCTGCATTGGACAGGCCGAGCCTGCAACAGGACCATGTGCAGGGAGGGGCGAGAGGGGTGGAATGTCAAGGGGCGAAAGGTTGCTTACGCAACAACACAATGAGGACGACAAACAAGCATTACAACCCCATGACATACCACCCCGCACCACGGCCTCACCTGTACCACCCCGCACCACGGCCTCACCTGTACCACCCCGCACCGCACCACGGCCTCACCTGTACCCATATCGCTTGCGAGAGCGCGCACGGTTGAGGTTGAGCACAATCACATTGTACGCGGAGGCGTCGAGCTGCAGCGAGTCCACGAGGCTGTCCAGCACATGCGCCATCGCCCCCATGTCCACCTGATGGTACTGCTGCTGCCCCGCGCCACCCCCCACGGATGATGATGATGCGGAGGAGGCGGAAGAGGAGGATGAGGAGGAGGGGTGGTGGGGGTGTGGGGGCGAGTCGGCGGGGTCGTCGTCGTCGTCAGAGGCGGCGGTGGGGTCGTCGGGGCGGGAGAGCGTGCGCACTGCTGCTTCGAAGACAGAGGCCACGCGCTCGCCCATCTCCATCACATGCACCGTGTAGCTGGAGGGGGGGGGGAGGAGATGGGGTGTGCATGCGTGCCACACATGTGAGACGCAGCACAGGGGGGATGAGGAATGGCAGGGAGGGAGCAGGGTTGCACAGCAGCGAAACTCATTCCCAGGCATGATTCAATGCAGGTGGTCAGAGCAGAGTGAGACTCATGCCCATCATGCTTGAACGAAAAGACAAGGTCACTCAAACAGGTATGGTGGAGTGGAGCGAGGGAGCAAGGATGGAATACGCGGTGCAGCTCACTTGTAGTGCACGCTGCTGATCAGCGGCAGGTCATGCTCGAACCCCTCCGCCTCCCCCTCCTCCTCCTCCTCCTCCTCCTCCTCCTCCTCCTCCTCCTCCTCCTCCTCCTCCTCCTCCTCCTCCTCCTCCTCCTCCTCCTCGTCATCATCATCACTGCGCACCACCTCCCCGCCCGCCCCCATGGTGTGGGCGAGGCGGGCGAGGAGGGAAGGCCAGTTGAGGGGTGCGCGCGTGTGCTCCTCCACGTGGTCCATGCGCTGCAGCCACCGCCTCATGTCGCCCTCCCGCATGCGCATGCCTGCTCGCACACCGGTGGGTGGGTGGGTGGGTGGGTTACGGTAGGTGGGTGAGTGCCAGGAGGGTGAATGGATGCACGTGGCAGGGGGGCGGGCGCACATGCATGCTCAACTGGGCAAGGAGTGAGGGTGTGCATGTGGGTGAGTGGGGGTGCAGCCAGCCAAGGCTGCCCATAACCCACAGTGGTGGCACCCTGCAGTCATTGCCACCCACTCTGCTTGCCACCCACTCTGCTTGCCACCCACTCTGCTTGCCACCCACTCTGCTTGCCACCCACTCTGCTTGCCACCCACTCTGCTTGCCACCCACTCTGCTTGCCACCCACTCTGCTTGCCACCCACTCTGCTTGCCACCCACTCTGCTTGCCACCCACTCTGCTTGCCACCCACTCTGCTTGCCACCCACTCTGCTTGCCACCCACTCTGCTTGCCACCCACTCTGCTTGCCACCCACTCTGCTTGCCACCCACTCTGCTTGCCACCCACTCTGCTTGCCACCCACTCTGCTTGCCACCCACTCTGCTTGCCACCCACTCTGCTTGCCACCCACTCTGCTTGCCACCCACTCTGCTTGCCACCCACTCTGCTTGCCACCCACTCTGCTTGCCACCCACTCTGCTTGCCACCCACTCTGCTTGCCACCCACTCTGCTTGCCACCCACTCTGCTTGCCACCCACTCTGCTTGCCACCCACTCTGCTTGCCACCCACTCTGCTTGCCACCCACTCTGCTTGCCACCCACTCTGCTTGCCACCCACTCTGCTTGCCACCCACTCTGCTTGCCACCCACTCTGCTCGCCACCCACTCTGCTTGCCACCCACTCTGCTCGCCACCCACTCTGCTTGCCACCCACTCTGCTTGCCACCCACTCTGCTTGCCACCCACTCTGCTTGCCACCCACCCTGCTTGCCACCCACCCTGCTTGCCACCCACTCTGGTTGCCACCCACCCTGCTTGCCACCCACCCTGCTTGCCACCCACCCTGCTTGCCACCCACCCTGGCTGTCACCCACCCTGGCTGCGACCCACCGTGCATGCGACCCACCGTGCATGCCACCCACCGTGCATGCCACCCACTGTGCATGCCACCCACCCTGCTTGCCACCCACCGTGCATGCCACCCACCCCAGATGCCACCCACCATGCATGCGACCCACCGTGGTCACCAGTGCCATTAAAGCCGATGAAGATGAGGTTGACGGGGATGGGCACGTGGATGGCACGCACTGGTTTCAGCCCCAGATATTCTGCCAGGTTGCCTGCCACCCGCCTCCATTGCACCACCCAATACAGTCACACGGGGGTTGGAGCGAGAGTGAGGACAGCGAGGGTAGAGAGGGCTGGGGGGGAGACAGTAATGGAATTCGCAGGGTGGCGCTGCTGCAGGGAGATGTGCCCTGCACAGCTGATATGATATGATATCATCTGACCTGATCTGATCTGATCTCACATGATGCCACCAGCCAATCCGGGCATGCCCAAACACACGCTTTGCAACGGCACGAAGCTCATGTGGGGCGCGCACCTTGCTTGACGTAGTGGTCCACCTCGTTGTACCCGTTATAGAACTTGCTGGGACGCTTCAGGTCGTCCCACGCTGCAGCCGCGCATCGTGACGCACGTTGGCAGGGGTGGGGGGGAGGGGGGGGCAACGGAGCAGGGGTGGATGGGCACAAAGGTGAGCAGGGAAGACAGAGATAAGGAAGACGAAAAGAGGGAGACTTGTTCGCGGCAATGGGGGAGGGTGAAGAGCTGGGACGACGGGCAACGGGAGTGACACAAGGGAGCTTTGTTGAAAGGCAAAGGAGGCAAAGGCATGTGCACGGCAGGAGAAGGAAGTGCATAAGCGATGGGAAAAGGGATAGAGGAAATGCGGAGCACGATCATTGTCCACGCACGCTGGATGCGGCTGCGCGCAGCAAGATAACACCGTGAGGAGGACAAGGAAGGAATGAGTGTAGCGAGAGCAAGAAACGTGGTCACAGCAAGGAGCATGATCCAGGCCGTACACTGAAGCAGCAAATCATCGTCTGACAGCTGGCCTTCATCCTTGGCGTCGAACATCGCGAACATTTCGTCCTTGAGATTGCCGCTGCGCGCCGCGTGCACCTGCAATCAGCGATCGCGAAGCGCGATTTATTTCAACTCGTGAAACAGTGAATCGATCCTAAAGCGGCTGAAAGTCCAAAGCACTCAGAATGGTGATACTTGGCGAAAGGAGGACCACGTCAGGAAGCACAGAATGACGACCTTACCTGAATCCCCGCGTCCCATGCTGTTGCGATCAGCACCGAAACCACAAGCAGGACCTGACCTAATCTTCTTCCATGTTTTTCAAACCCTAATGTCCCCATCGCGTGTGGACAGGGAACGTCAAAGCTATGGTGCCCTTATGCTGCGCACATCACGCGGAGCTCTAATCACTACCAGGTGTTACGAGTGCAATTGCGCGAGCGAGCGAGAATTGCACTATCGAAGCAAACAGTCCAATGAGCGAAGGCATGAGCGAAGAATATATAGCGAACTAGAGTGGTAACGGCAACAAAAATTGGGGTGCGCTACGGGCCTAGCGCCGAGGTTGGGAAATGTCGAGGCGGAGGTCCGGAGCGCGGGTTACCAACCGAACCGTGAGGTTGGGTCGCATCGTGAACAGTGGCGGGAGTCGTAGTCGAGGAGAGTGTCGCGAGCGGGTAACGTTTCACTGTTGGGTGCCGATGGCGGGAATGGTCTTGTACGCGGTAAGTAGGGGCGCGAAGTAAGGAAAATGAATTTTCCTTAGACTACCCCCCTCCCCAAGGAGGCCCTCCTTACGAGAGCGCGTGTACATCTCGAAAATTTCGGCTGCGCAGATACTCAGTGAGGACAGTGTGATTTTCAATTCTATCCAGGGGAACCCAATTGTCTTCGGTGGGCGTGTGGTCTTTCCAACAAATAAGGAATTCGATCCTGCAGGCTCCCCGTGGGTCACGTACTCGGTGGCTCAGTATTTTTTCAAGCGAGATGATTGGCTCTGTCGGTGGTCGTGTCATGCTGGCGGGGCGGTTGCGAGGCAGTTGGCTGGTGGATGGCACGTAAGGGCGAAGCAGGCTGACGTGGAATGACGGGTTGGCGTACCAGTCAGCAGGGCGGAGAAGGCGGGCGGTGACGGGTGTGATCATGTGGCTGATGCGAAATGGCCCGCAATATCAGGGGCGGAGTTTCGGGGTGATGGGCAGGCGGAGGTTTAGAGTGTCGAGTAGCACGAGGTCGTCAGGCTGGTAAGTGACGGGTCGGCGGTGGCGGTCGGCGTTACACTTAGCGATGAAGTTCTATTTTTTTATTACGGCTGCTGTCGGGTCTGTGCTGCTTGTAAAATCTCTGCGAACTGTTGCGCGTGTGGCACCGGGTTGTCGGGATTCGGAGTCATGGGTACTGTGGGGTCTTGTCCATAGTTCAGGTAAAACAGTGACTGTTGGGTCGTGGCGGATGGCGATTTGTTGTACGCGAACTCGATGAGTGGCAGGTGCTGTTCCCAGGTGGTCGGGTTGTCGCACGTGGCTCGGATGAGTTGCTCCATGGTATGGTTTGTCCGTTCTGTCTGTCCGTCGGTCTCGGGGTGGTACGAAAAACGGGACTGTAGTCGCGTGCCGAACTGCTGCCACAGGTTCCGCCAGAAGTTGCTGGTGAATTTCGTATCGCGGTCGCTGATGATTGATGCTGGTATCCCGTGCATTCGAACGACGGTGAAGATGAAGAGGATGGCTGTTTCTTCGGCTGTGATCGATTTCTTGCGGGCTGCGAAATGTGGCATTTTCGTCAGCCGATCGACGACGACTAGGATCGCGTCATTCCCACTTGCTCCAGCCATTAACCCCGTGACGAAGTCCATCGTCACCTGCTGCCAAGCATGCTCTGGGGGTGGTATCGGCTGCAACTGTCCTGCCGGCCGCTTCCGTGATGACTTCATGACTTGGCAGGTGGGACACGATGCCACGTGTCATTGCACGTCGGTCAGCATTTCGGGCCAATAGTAATATCGCTGCAGCTTCTGCCGTGTTTTCTCTACTCCGAAATGTCCTGAGGTAACCCCGTCGTGTGCCTCCTGTAGTAACAGCTCCCTTAGTAAGGTGTAGCCCAGTACCCAGATGCGGTCGGTGACGGCTTTTATGTAATAAACCCCCTTTGCTGCTGCGAACTGCTGCGAATTTCCTCCTGTGAAGAACGGGTCAGTTTTATAGCTGTGGGTAAATAGTCCTGTTAGTAGTGGGCTGGTCTGGGCGAATAGTATGGCGTGGATTTGGGCAGTGGGGCGGGTCAGTGCGTCGGCAATGTTCGATGTGAAGAAACAGGAATCAATTGAACTAGGAAAGTGTGAGATACAAATATGAAACCTGTACCCCTTAGTGTCTACCCCACTACAGCCTACACAGGCTAAGGCATATATATCTGACACACCCCCATAGGCAAAGTGGGGGAGAACTAGGGGTCACAAGACCAGTCAAGCAAAGCAAAGCAAAGCAAGCTCAGGGTGGATCACAACGTCACCACACAGTCTGAGCACCGGTTCAAAGGCCACAAGGCCAGTTCACATGCAAGTTCATATATAAAGGTAAACAAGCAAGTGCAGGTATATATAGATCACAGTACAAGGAAAGTCAAGAGGTAAGCAAGTGAGGCCAAGTAGGCACAAGACCTAGCATAGTACAGAAGCGCTGATGATCACAAGGCTGAAGTGCCTTGGTAAAGATATCAGCAGTGTTGGCCTGAGAGGCCACGTAAGCAAGGCGCAGCTGACCACGCTGCTGCAGCTCACGAGCAAGGAAGTAGCGAAGAGCAATGTGCTTCGTTCTGTGCTCCAGTCTGTGCTCCCGACACAAGGCCAGCATAGCCTTGTTGTCTACGTACAGAACTGGAGGAGAACGAGGCGGCTCTCCCAGGTCAGTCAGCAAGTAGGTGAGCCAGCGTAACTCCTGTGCAGCCATGGCCCCTGCGTAGATCTCAGCCTCACAGCTGGAGCTGAGAACAGAAGACGAGCGAGTAGACCGCCACGAAACAGAGCCGGAACCAAGGCTGAAGGTGTAACCCTGTGACGACCGCTGCGTAGCCAGGTCGTCAACCCAAGACGTGACCAGTGAGGACCACTGGACTCCGCCCTCCAAGCACTAGCCCCAAGCCCGAAGTACAGCACAAGTAGCGCAACACCCTCTTCGCTGCAGCCATGTGCTCTGGTCGGTGTCTCCCAGGAGCAACATAGCGTGCCAGGATGCTCAGAGGGTATGCTAGGTCAGGTCGAGTGCAGGTCATCAGGTACATGAGGCAGCCAACAAGCTCTGGGTACGGGCCACTCGGCTCTACGGACTCATCCGAAGGTAGAGCTGAGAGCGAGTGGCGAGTAGACAGAGGAGTGGCTTGAGGCGAGGAGTACGTGAAGTCGAAGCGCTGAAGGACCTGCTGCACCATGTGTGACTGAGTCAGGGTAATGGTGCGCCGTGCTCTGTCCCGGGTGATCTGCAAGCCAAGATAGCTGCGCAGTTCACCCAGGTCTGTGCACGTGTGTCTCTTCTGCAGCTCGGACTTCACGTGGGCGAGTCCAGCAGTGTCAGCTGTAGCAAACACCAAGTCGTCGACGTACACGAGGATGTAGAACGGCGGCAGCAAAGTGTCGGTGCGAAGAAACAGCGACGGGTCAGCAGTGGAAGGAGCAAACCCAAGAGCCGCAAGCGTAGTCCTCAGTGTGTCGTGCCACTCACGTGGCGCCTGGCGGAGACCGTAGACTGGCCGTCGGAGGCTCCACTGGGTATCAGGAGGAAACAACCCAGTGAAGCCAGGTGGGCGGCGCAGCCAGATCTCCTCGTGCAGACTGCCCTGTAGGAAAGCAGTGCTGAAGTCAAGGGAGTGAAGCTCGTAGTCACGCTGAGCAGCAACGTGTAGCAGAACCCGAAGAGTGGTCATCTTCGGGGTCGGGGAGAAGGTCTGAAAGTAGTCAACTCCCTGCCGCTGACTGAAGCCTCGAGCCACGTAACGCGCCTTGAAGACAGGCGGAGAACCCGGCGGCCACTTCACCCTGAAAATCCACATGCCACTGACGATGTTCGCCCCAGGTGGGGGAACCTCGTCGACGTAGGTGCCTGTGGACTTCCAGGAAGCCATCTCTGCATCCATGGCTGCCTGCCACTGAGAGGAGTAAGGACCCTCTATCGCCTCTGCGTAAGAGCGCGGGGTCGGGATGTCTGGTGCATCCGGGTCTCCCTCAGGGGCAAGCAGCGTGGACACGAGATGAGGTAAAGCAGCAGCAAAACACTGGAACTCCTCCTGTCGGTCCTCAAGGACGTCCGTGCTAAGAGCACACTCACCCCCGACGGACGGAGGACAGACAGACGCAGACTCAGCAACAAGACTAGCGGCGTAGTCTAGACGACAGTGAGCAGCGAAGTCGACAAGCTCGGTAACTAAGGCAGACGCAGCAGTGGACTCAAAGCAAGGGTCAGTGACAACAGTGGCTAGGAAACGCGTGACAGTAGGACTGGCAGCACGAAGGGAGTCAGACGCAGGGTCAGCAAGAGTAGGAAGAGAGGACTCTGGAGGAGACGGCAAAGGGACACGCTGTGGCGCTGTGGAAGGACGCAGTGCCATCTGATGCGTGCCCGGGACTGCAGGAGGACGCGGACGTGGAACACGACGACTAGTGCGAGCAGTGCGAACAGGCGACGCAGGACGCGACTCAGGGTCACGACGCTCAGCAAGACCTCCAGTAGGACCAGCGTAGGGAGAAGGAGCAGGCAGAGGGGAGACCAGCTGTAACTGTGACTCGGACTGGACAGGCGGGGGACACTCTAAGGAAGGAGCAGGAGGAGAAGAAGGCGGAAGACCAAGAACCTGCTCAAGGAGCGGAACGAAGTACGGTCGCGGCCGCGCAGCACCTCCAGAACCAGCAGGAACAACACCAGTGCCCCCAGCGTCAGCTCCAACTCTAGCAGGATCACCAGCTCTAGTACCTCCAGCAGCTCCAGCCCCAGCAGGACCACCGGCAGACACAGCCGCTCCGGCTCCAGTACCTCCAGTAGCACCCACTCCAGCAGCCCCACCAGCTCCAGCTCCACCAGTAGCTCCAGCACCAGGAGCACCACCAAGCCCAGCAGCTCCAGTACCTCCAGTACGAGCACCTCCGGGACCCGTGGCCCCAGCACCCCCAGCAGAAGCAGAACCTCCAGTACCGGCTCCAGCAGCACCTCCAGCTCCAGTACCTCCAGCAGCAGCGGAACCTCCAGCACCGGCAGCACCGCCAGCTCCAGCAACACGGCTCCAACGCCAAGTAAACCACACGCGCAGCTCCTGTGGAGAGGGAAGCTCCCGCCGGGACAAAGCACCCGAAGGACCACCAGGTCCAGCACCGGCAGGCTCCACACCCCTACTCCCAGCAACCCCAGGCTCAGCACCCCCAGAAGCAGCACCCCCAGGCTCCGCACGCTCAGGCACAGCACCCCCAGACCCAGCACCCCCAGGCTCCGCACGCTCAGGCTCAGCACCCCCAGACCCAGCACCCCCAGGCTCCGCACGCTCAGGCTCAGCACCCCCAGACGCACCAGAGTCAGCAGCTACCTCGACAGGCTCGACTGCATCTACCTGGGACACACCTGAGGGGGCAGGACCCTGAGGGGGGAGGGGTTCTACCTGGGGGGGACCTGGAGCGAGGAAGAGCGGTGGGGGGGGGAGGGGGGCAGTGCGGTAGGGGAGAAGACGGTAGTACGGAACCGACTCGTCAAACGTGACGTCCTGGGAGGACAGAACACGACGCGAGGTGGGGTGGTAAAACTGCCAACCAGGCGCATCAGGGGGAAAGCCGAGGAAGACGCAAGGAACAGCACGGGAGGACAGCTTGTCCGCAGACAAGTCTCGGACAAAAGCTCGAGATCCCCAGACAACTCTCCGCCTCTGTCGCAGACGCATCACCAACCTTCCCCGTCCACCGCAGAGTAGGGGAGGTCTCCGGCAGGGAGGCCCGGGGCTGAAGGTTGATCTGATGCGCCGCGTACTGAACCGCGAACGGCCACAGAAAATGGGGAGCAGCCGCATGGATCATGGACGTACGAGCGACATCCATGACCATGCCAATGCGGCGCTCAGCAATCCCATTTTGCTGTGGAGAGGTCGGAAGCGTGAACGTCTGGCGGATGCCCTCCGCACGACAGAAGGCTCGCAGAAGGTCGGAGGAAAACTCTCCGCCTCTGTCGGAGTGCAGACGCAGAACAGGAAAGTCCGAGCCGAAACGCTCTCTGAGCTGGAGACGAGCAACGCGGATCCAGTCGATCAACACCTCAGTGACTTCACCCTTGCTGCGCAAGGGGAAGACTGTGGTGTAACGCGAGTAGTCGTCAACCACCAGCAGGAAGTAACGCTCGTGACCCTGTCCACGGACGCGGGCTGGGCCCCACACGTCCATGTGAAGAGTCTGCAGCGGAGCCTCTGTCGGGGGAAACTCGGAGGAGTGAGGAGCGGCGCGCTGCCGCCCCTCGACGCAGGGAACGCAGGTAGGGGCAGGCCCCGGGGGAAGGGGAGGGAGGGACCGGGGGAGACCAGAGACAAGGACACGGGAGGCCATGCCTCGGAGACGAGGCAAGGAGGGGTGACCAAGGCGGTGGTGCCAGAGGAGGGTCTGGTGGGACAGGACGCGACACGAGCAGGGGGCAGACTCAGGACCTGACCGAGACACTGCAGCAAACACCTGACTCGACGCAGCTACCTGACCAGACGCAGCAACCGGGGGAGACTCTGTGGTCAGTGTGTACAGGCTCGACCCCGGTCGACGGGTAAACGTGGCCAAGTGGCGGCCCGTCTGAGCACACGAGCAGTGGGTCACTCGCTGACTCGCAGGAGTGAACTGGTCAACCCCTGCATCCTGAAGGTCAGCACCACTCATCAAGTTCGTAGAGAACGAGGGGAGGTAGAGACCAGACAGGGAGCCGGACGGTGCCGCGGGACACGGGAGGACAGTGGAGTAGCGAGCAAGAACAGGACCCCCAGAGGGGTCTGCCAGGGAGACCGCAACTGGCCGACTGAGCGGCGTAAGGGTGGTGCTGTCTCGAAAGAAGGAGCGGGAGGCACCCGAGTCGAGGGTGAAGGTGTGCAAGACCTGAGCCGACGCGGTACTTGAGAGAGCAGACTCACCAGCACCTAGAGCAGCAGACTCACTAGCACCTGGAGCAGCAGACTCACGAGCACCTAGAGCAGGAGCCTCAATACCAGGGTCAGGCGGAACACACACGTAACAGTCACCCTCAGCACAAATAGACACAGCATACATGGCAGCAAGAATAGCATCAAAGTCAAGATCAAAGATAGCTACACCCGACTTGAGCAGATCACCCCAACGAGGGATCTCAGTGGCGTCCGGGAACTGGGCACGCCAGGCGTCAGTCAGGCGACCGAAGCAGCGCTGGGTGGCGTGCAGGCCGCCACACTGCTCTCCAGTGCGGTCGCCGGTGCGCAGGACGTAAGTACAGGGGACCAGCACCCCCAGACCCCTGGCGCCCCGCGTACCACTCACGAAGCTGCTGGGGCGACGGGGTCTCACGAGAGCGGTGCTGCTGCTGGGGTCCCCGCTGCACAGCTCCGCCTCTGCCAGCTCCACCTCCGCCGCCGCCGCCTCCGCCTCCTCCACCCCTCCCGCCACCGCCACCGCCGCCTCCACCTCCACCGCTGCCACCGAAGCCCCCACCTCTGCCACCACTCCCACCCCAACCCCCTCCTCCGCCTCCACCGCCACTACCGCCGCCCCCACCACCTCCTCCAGCGCCCTTGCCCCGCTTGCCCTTGCTGGTGCGGCGACTCTCACTAGGAGCAGACGCAGCGCTGACCGACTCGGTGCCAACAAGGTCGACAGCAGCAGCAGAGGCAACGGAGGGCAAAAGAGGAACGGGGGAGCACCCCTCAAAGAAAGGGGTACGGGGGTCACCACGAGAGGCTCCTACAGCGGTAATACTAGTCTCTGCTGCAAGGAGGCGCTCCTCGAGGAGGTCGACAGTGAGGGTGGTAGGGCAAAGAGAGAGGAAGTGGTCCTTGACCGAGCGAAGAGTGTCAGGGAGTCGAGTGACTAGGTAGTAGAGGGTGATGTACATGGGGGGGGGGGTTCTGGGCGCAGAACTCAGCAGGAAGCGCAGCGCGGTAGCGAGTGTCACTAGTGCGGAGGTGCGTAATGAGGTCAGTGACTGTGGCAAAAGCGGCGAGGTCAGGGAACAGGTACGGTAGCATGAGGCGGCTAAGCGCAGCAGTGGCAGGGGAAGAGTAGCGTGCAACTACAGCGTCGTACAGGGTCTTAGCACTCTTGTACTGACTAAAGTGCGCGCGCTCAGTAGACGGTAGGTGACTACGCACAGCAAGGCGGGCAGCAGCATCGCGCGTGAGCCACTGCGAGCGAACAGTACTGTCAGCATCAGCAGCAGGGGCAGTAGAGGCGCCAGACGTGAGATCGAACAGGGAGAGACCATCCTTGCTATCGCACTGTAGGAAAAGCTGCAGATCATCTAGCCAGACATCGAAGTCAACCGCTCGACCCTCAGCATCAAAGGTAAGAAGACTAGGACTAGCCATGATAGGAGCAGCAGCAGACTAGCAGTGGCAGCAGTGCAACTGAGCTAGGCAAGACAGCGCGACTCGGCCGGGCGGCTCGGCAAAGCAGTGCGGCTCGGGAAAGCAGGGCGGCTCGGCCTTGCTACGCTCTTACCAGGGGCAGAGTCGAGGGAGGGCCGGGGCAGGGCTGCGACAGGTCCGGGACTGGGTAGGGGCCGTGACAGGGCCGGGACAGGGTCGGGGCCGAGCAGGGTCCGGGACGGGGCAGCAACGGGGCCGGGACAGGGTCGGGGCCGGGGCAGGTCCTGGACAGGGCCGCGACAGGGCCGGAGTAGGTCCGGGACAGGGTCGGGGCCGGGGCAGGTCCGAGACGGGGCCGAGGCAGGTCAGGTAGGGGCGGCGTAGGGGCCGGGTAGGGGCCGCGTAGGGGCCGCGTAGGGGCGGCGCAGGAGCCGCGTAGGGGCCGCGTCAGGTACGGGGCCGCGACGGGGCCGTGTAGGGGCGGCGTAGGGGCCGCGTAGGGGCCGCGTAGGGGCCGCGTAGGGGCCGCGTAGGGGCCGCGTAGGAGCCGCGTAGGGGCAGGGCCGCGTCAGGTACGGGGCCGCGTCAGGTACGGGGCCGCGTCAGGTACGGGGCCGCGTCAGGTACGGGGCCGCGTAGGGGCGGCGCAGGAGCCGCGTAGGGGCCGCGTAGGGGCCGCGTCAGGGGTCGCGTAGGGGCGCGCTAGGCGCCGGGGCCGCGTAGGGGCACGCTAGGCGACGGGGCCGTGAGGGGCGCGCTAGGCGACGGGGCCGTTAGGGGCGGCGTAGGGGCCGTGTAGGGGCCGCGTAGGGGCGCGCTAGGCGACGAAGGGGCCACGTAGGGGCCGCGAAAATTTTTAGGGCAGGGCGCGAGACTTGCTTCGGGCAGCTAAAAAAAAAATCTTATGGTGGGCCCTTAGGAAGGAACGGTCCCATGAGGGAACCCGCTCTATACCATGTGAAGAAACAGGAATGAATTGAACTAGGAAAGTGTGAGATACAAATATGAAACCTGTACCCCTTGGTGTCTACCCCACTACAGCCTACACAGGCTAAGGCATATATATCTGACATTCGGTGCCCCTTTTTTGTAGGTGACTGTGTAGTGGAAGTTTGACTCGAGGAAATCGAGCCAGCGGACCTGTCGTGGGTTGAGGTGGAGCTGTGCGCGTAGGTACTGTAGTGATTTGTGGTCTGTCCGTACTGTCCCGTCTGCGCCAGTCAAGTAGCAGCGCCACACTTTGAACGCATGCACGATCGCGAGCATTTCGCGGTCGTGTATCGGGTAATTCTTCTCAGGCGGATGCAGTTTTCGTGACTCGTATGCGATGGGCTGTAAACCGTTGCCGAAATCCTGTAGCAGTACGGCTCCGATGGTGATGTCGCTTGCGTCTGTAACTACTTCGAATGGGCGGTGTGGGTCGGCGATGCGCAGTACGGGCGATGAACAGAGAACATTTTTCAGGGCAGAGAAGGCAGCATGCTCTTTCTCCCCCCACGTAAAAGCGACCCCCTTCCGTAGCAGATCCGTCAGTGGGGCTGTTAACCGCGCCATGTCGGGGACGAACCGACGCACAAAATTAACGAACCCTATAAAAATCTGCAGCTCCGTGATATTTGTCGAGGGGTGCCACGTTTTCACCGTGTCCAGCTTCTTTGGGTAGATCTCAACTCCATCCTCTGAAATAACATGGCCCAAAAAAATCTAGCTTATCCTGAAAAAACTCGCACTTGGAACCCTTGGTCAGTAGGCGGTGCTCGTCTAAAACCTTAAAAATTGCTTCCAGGTCTGCTAAGTGCTGCTGCTTGTCACGACTGTAGACGAGGATGTCGTCGAGGTAAATTATCACGCATTTATCTAAGAGTGGTCTAAACGCCTCGTTCATGGTCATCTGAAATGTCGCCAGTGCGTTGGTCAGCCCGAATGGCATCACGGTGTACTCGAATGACCCGTACCTAGTCCTAAATGCCGTCTTGGCGCAGTCCGATGGTTCGACCCTAATCTAATGGTAACATCTCCGTAAGTCAATTTTCGAAAAGACCCGTGCTGTTCGCGGTTGATCTATTAGTTCGTCAGCGTGGGGAATGGGGTATCGCGACTTGACTGTTACCCTGTTCAGTGCTCTGTAGTCGATACACATACGAAACCCTCCGTCTTTTTTCGGTGTGAACAGTATCGGTGCGGCGAACGGCGATGAGCTCGGCCGGATGAACTTCTTCTCTAACAGGTAATCTAGTTACTTCCTCAGTTCATCGAGCTCGGGCTGTGTCAGTCGAAACTGTCGCTGTACAGTTGGCTGTGCCCCCGGTGTCAGAGTTACGAACGAGAATGAATGAACTAGCAAAGAGTTGGGTACAAGTACTAACCCTAGTTGGGTTGTACCCCTTATGGGCTACCCCACTATAGCCTACACAATGTAAGCTCGATATAAGTTTGACACACCCCCATAGGCAAAGTGGGGGAGAACAAGTGGTCACAAGACCAGTCAAGAAAGCAAAGCAAGCTCAAGGTGGATCACAAAGTCACCACACAGTCCGAGCACAAGCAAAGGGCCACAAGGCCAGTTCACATGCAGAGTTATATAAAAAAGAACAAACAATACAGTGATCATATCCTAGCAAGTGCAAGCATGCAGGTATATATAGAGATCACAGTACAAGCAGAGTCAAGCAGTAAGCAAGTGAGGCAAAGTAGGCACAAGGCCTAAAACAGTAGAGAAGCGCTGATGATCACAAGGCGGAAGTGCCTTCGTGAAGACATCAGCAGTGTTGGCCCTAGTGGCCATGTAAGCAGGACGAAGCTGGCCACGCTGCTGCAACTCTCGAGCAAGGAAGTATCGCAGAGCGATGTGCTTCGTTCGGTGCTCCAGTCTGTGCTCCTGACACAAGGCAATCATTGCCTTGTTGTCTACGTACAGGACTGGAGGCGAACAAGGCTGCTCTCCCAAGCCAGTCAGCAGGTAGGTCAGCCAGCGTAGCTCCTGTGCAGCCATGGCCCCAGCGTAGATCTCAGCCTCACAACTGGACCTGAGAACTGAAGACGAGCGAGAAGACCGCCAGGAAAAAGAGCCGGAACCAAGGCTAAAGGTGTAACCCTGTGACGACCGCTGCGTAGCTGAGTTGTCAACCCAGGAGGCGTCTGCGTGACCAGTGAGAACAACTGGACCCCGTCCTCCAAGCACAAGCCCCATGCCCGACGTACTGCACAGGTAACGCAGTACCCTCTTCGCAGCATCCCAGTGCACCTTTCGGTGCCTACCGGGAGCCACGTAGCGAGCCAGAAGGCTGAGAGGGTACGCGAGGTCAGGTCGTGTGCACGTCATCAGGTACATAAGGCAACCCACAAGCTCTGTGTACGGACCACTCGGCTCTACGGACTCGTCCGAAGGTGGAGCTGAGAGCGAGTGGTTGGTAGACAGAGGAGTGGGCTGTGGCGAGGAGAACTGGAAGCCGAAGCGCTGAAGGACCTGGTGCACCATGTGTGACTGAGTCAGTGTGATGGTGCGCCGTGCTCTGTCCCGGGTGATCTGCAAGCCAAGATAGTTGCGCAGTTCACCCAGGTCAGTGCAGGTGTGTCTCTTCTACAGCTCGGACTTCACAAGGGTCAGTGCCTCAGTGTCAGCAGTGGCAATCACGAGGTCGTCGACGTACACAAGGACGTAGAACGGCGGCAGGGACATGTCGGTGCATAGAAACAGCGACGGGTCTGCAGTAGAAGGAGCAAACCCAAGAGCCGCAAGTGTAGTCCTCAGTGTGTCGTGCCACTCGCAAGGCGCCTGGCGGAGACCGTAGACTGGCCGGCGGAGGCTCCACTGGGTACCTGCAGGAAACGTCCCAGTGAAACCAGGTGGTCGGTTTAGCCAGATCTCCTCGTGCAGGCTGCCCTGCAGGAAAGCTGTGCTGAAGTCCAGATAATGCAACTCGTAGTCACGCTGAGCAGCGACGTGCAGCAACACCCGAAGAGTAGTCATCTTCGGGGTGGGGGAGAAGGTCTCGAAGTAGTCAACTCCCTGTCGCTGACTGAAGCCTCGAGCAACGTAACGTGCCTTGAAGGCAGGCGGAGAACCCGGCGGCCGCTTCACCCTGAAAATCCACATGCCATCGACTATGTTCGCCCAAGACGGGGGAAATTCATCGACGTAGGTGCATGTGGACTTCCAGGATGCCATCTTGGCATCCATGGCTGCCTGCCACTGAGAGGAGTAAGGACCCGTAATCGCCTCTGCGTAAGAGCGCGGGGTCGGGATGTCAGGTGCATCCGGGTCTCCCTCAGGGGCAAGCAGCATGGAAGCGAAACGAGGTACAGCAGCTGCAAAACACTCAAAGTCCTCCTACCTGTCCTCAAGGATGTCCGTGCCAAGAGCACACTCACCCCCGACGGACGGAGGACTGGAAGACACAGACTCAGCAACTAGAGCAGTGGCGTAGTCTAGACGGCAGGCAGCAGCAAAATCAAGCAGCTCAGCAACGAGAGCAGACACAGCAGCAGACTCAAAAGAAAGGTCAGTGACAGCAGTGGCAAGGAGACGAGAGACAGTGGGACTGGCAGCACGAGTGCGGTCAGACGCAGGGTCAGGGACCTCATGAAGAGAGGACTCGGGAGGAGCAGGCAGAGGAACACGCAGTGGAACAGAGGAAGGACGGAGTGCCATAGCATGCGTGCCGGGGACAGGAGGAGGACGCGAACGAGGAGCGCGACGAGCAGTGCGAACATGCGAGATAGGACGAGACGCAGGCTCACGACGCTCTGTAAGAACGAGACCGCCGGACTGCTCAGTGTAAGGAGAAGGAGTAGGCAGTGGGGAGGCTGGCTGGAACGGCGGCTGCGACTGGTTAGGCAGTGGACACAGGAAGGGAGGAGGAAAACCAGTAGAAGACGGGACACCAAGAACCTGCTGAAGCAGGGAAACGAAGTACGGTCGCGGCCGCACAGAGCCTCAAGCACCTCCAGCGCCAGGGTCAACAGCTCCAGCTCCTGCAGGTCCAGCGCCTCCGGCACCAGTGCCTCCAACTCCACCTCCGGCAGCTCCAGCGCCTCCTGCGTCAGGGCCTCCAACTCCAGCTCCTCCAGCTCCAGCGCCTCCAGCGCCAGCTGCTCCAGGCTCAGTAGGGTCTGCAGCTCCAGCGCACCCAACACCACCAGACCCGGCAGCTCCAGCACCACTGGTACGAGCACCTCCAGGACCAGTAGCCGCAGCACCTCCAGCTCCAGTGTCTCCAGCACCTCCAGATCCGGGAGCTCCACTCCGACGGTATGCGCGCCAAACAAGCCACTCACGCAGCTACTGCGAAGACAGTCGCGGCGAAACACCAACAGGACCTCCAAACGAAGCCGCACCTCGAGGCTCAGCACCCCCAGACTCCGCACCCTCCGACTCAGCACCCCCTGGCTCAACACCCTCAGGCTCGGCACCCCCAGGCTCAGCACCCCCAGACCTAGCACCCTCAGACCCCGCACCCCCCGGCTCCGCACCCCCAGACGCAGCACCCCCAGACGCAGCACCTGGAGCAGCACCTGAGCCGACAGCTACCTGAACAGGCGCAGTACAAGGGAGAGGGTCTACTTGAGACACACCCGAGGGAGCAGGACCCTGGGGCGGGAGGGGGTCTACCGGAGGTGGACCGGGAGCAAGGAAGAGCGGCGGGGGCGGGGGAGGGGCAGAGCGGTAGGGGAAGAGACGGTAGAAGGGAACCGACTCGTCAAACGTGACGTCCTGAGAGGGGAGGACAAGGTGCAAATTGGGGTGGTAAAACTGCCAGCCAGGCGCGTCAGGGACAAAGCCAAGGAAGACGCAGAGAATGGCGCGGGCAGAGAGCTTGTCCGCGGACGTATCGCGAACAAAGGCACGAGAACCCCAGACCCGGAACACCGACGCATCGCCAACCTTCCCCGTCCAACGCAGTGTGGGCGAGGTCTCCGGCAAAGAGACACGGGGCCAGAGGTTGAGCTGATGCGCAGCGTACCGGACCGCAAACGGCCACAGAAAATGGTGAGCGGCCACATGGATCATGGAGGTACGAGCGACCTCCATGACTAAGCCAATGCGGCGCTCAGCAATCCCATTTTGCTGAGGGGAGTTCGGAAGCATGAACGACTGGAGAATGCCCTCCCCATGACAAAAGTCCCTCAAGAGGTCGGAGGAGAACTCACCACCTCTGTCAGAGTGTAGAGGTAGGACAAGAAGGTCCGTACCGAGGCGCTCGCGGAGCTGGAGACGGAATGTGTGGATCCAAGGGATCAAGACATCAATGACCTGACCCTTGCTGCGCAAGGGGAAGACCGTGGTGTACCGCGTGTAGTCGTCAACGACCAGCAGAAAGTAGCGCTCGCGGCCCTGTCCACTGACGCGGGCTGGGCCCCACACGTCCATGTGGAGAGTCTGCAGGGGAGCACTCGTCAGGGGAAACAAGGAGGAGTGAGTAGCGGCGCGCTGCCGCCCCTCGACACAAGGAAGGCAGGGCGGGGCAGGTGAGGGCAGGAGGGGAGGCAGAGACCTGGGTAGACCAGAGACGAGAAACCGGGAGTGCATGCCACGAAGGCGTGGCAGGGAGGGGTGACCCAGGCGGTGGTGCCACAGAAGAGTCTGGTGCGACAGGAGGCGACACGAGCAAGAGGCGGCTACCTGACCTGACGCGGACACCTGAGCAGACGCAGCGACCTGAGGAGGCTTGGTAGCCAGCGTGTACAGACTCGACCCTGGCCGACGAGTGAACGTAGCCAGGTGACGCCCCGTCCGCGTGTACGTGCCGATCGACATACGCTGACCCCCAGGAATGGTGGTAGTGACCATCGCATCCTGAAGGGCAGCAGTACTCACCAAGTTCGTAGAGAACGAGGGGAGGTGAAGACCTGATTGAGCCGGACGGAACCGCCGGACACGGGAGGAGAGTGGAGGAACGGGCAACGACCGGGCCCCGAGAGGGGTCAGCCAGTCTGACTGGGACAGGTGCAGGGAGAGGAGTGAGAGTGGTGCTGTCACGAAAGAAACAGCGCGAGGCGCCTGAGTCCAACGTGAAGGTGTGCAAGGCCTCAGCAGGCGTAGTACCAGGGGGAGTACCAGACGCACTAGCACCTAGAGCAGCAGCCGCTATACCTGGGTCAGGTGGCACACACCGGTAATTGTCACCCTCAGCACTAAAAGACAAGGCATACATGGCAGAGATAATAGCATCATAGTCTAGGTCAAAGATAGCAACTCCCGACCTAAGCAGATCCGCCCAGCGAGGGCGCTCGACGTCGTCACCAAACTCAGCACGCCAGGCGTCGTCAAGGCGGGAGAAGCAGCGGTGCTCAGTGTGAAACTTCCCGCATGTCTGGCCCGCACGGACACCCGTGCGAATGACATACGGGCAGCTCTCACTACCCCCAGACGTCCCACGCTGAACCAACCACTCACGGAGCTGCTGGGGTGACTGGGTCTCGCTCCGACGCTGCTGCTGCTGTCGCTGACCACCACCAGGGCCTCCACGCCGAGGTCCAGACCTACCACCACCAGTCCCACCGCCTCCACTGCCGCCACTCCCTCCGCTGCCTCCACCGCCGCCACCAGAGCCCCCACTGCCGCCACCAGTCCCACCGCCGCCACCACCTCCACTGCCTCCACCACCTCCACCGCTGCCCCCACCACCGCTCCCACTGCCACCTCCACCACCACCGCTGCCACCTCCACCACCCCGGCCACCCTTGCCCTTGCTGCTGCGGCGCTTCGCACTAGTCGAAGCAGCACCGACGTCCTCAGTAACAGAGACGTCTGCAGCAGCAGCAGCAGAGGCGAAGGAGGGGGAAAGGGGGGAGGGGGAGCACCCCTCAAAGAAGGGCGGGCGCGGAGTGCCACGAGCAGCACCTACAGCAACTGCACTAGTCTCAGTTGCGAGGAGATGCTGCTCGAGGAGGTCAACAGTGAGGGAGGTGGGGTCAAGGGAGAGAAAGTGGTCCCTGACAGAGCGAAGAGAGTCAGGGAGGCGAGAGACTATGAAGTAGAGGGTGATGAACATGGGGGGCTGGTTCGTGGCAAGGAACTCAGCAGGGACGGTAGCGCGGTAGCGAGCGTCGCTAGTGCGCAGGTGGGTAACCAGGTCCGCTACGGTGGCAAAAGCCGACATCTCAGGGAACAGGTAGGGCAGTAGCAGTCTGCCTAGAGCAGCAGTGGCAGGGGAGGAGTAGCGAGCAACGACAGCGTCGTACAGGGCCTGTGCTGTCCTGTGCTGTCCAAAGTGAGTACATTCGGCCACCGGCAGGTGGTTGCGAATGGCTAAGCGGGCAGTAGCGTCACGAGACAGCCACTGGGAACGAGTCCCACCGTCAGCTGTGGCGGGAGGGGCTGGAGCGACACTGGACACGTGGTCAAACAGTGAGACACTGTCCTTAATGTCGCTCAGTAGGTACAGTTGCAGATCGTCGTGCCACGTGTCAAATGCAACCGGTCTGCCCTCATGATCGAACGGTAGAACTCTAAGTGAAGCCATAGTGGCGCAGCACTCAGGAGCAGCAGTAGCAGAAGTAGCAGCAGGAGCAGCAGCAGCAGTAGCCAAGGGGCCAAGAGGCGGGGCCGAGGGGCCTAGGGGCCGAGGGGCCAAACACGAGGGTGGCGGGGCCGAGGGGCCAAGGGTCCTAGGGGCCGAGGGGCCGAGGGGACTAGGGGCCGAGGGGCCGAGGGGCCTAGGGGCCGAGGGGCCGAGGGGCGGGGCCGAGGGGCCAAACACGAGGCCTAGGGGCCAAACACGAGGTCGAGGGGCCAAGGGGCCTAGGTGCCGAGGGGCCAAACACGAGGGTGAGGGCCGAGGGGCCGAACAGGAGGGGCCACAGGGCCGAGGTGCCAAGGGGCCGAGATGCCTGGGGGCCAAGGGGCCAAGGGGCCGAGGGGCCGAGGCTAGGGGCCGAGGGGCCTAGGGGCCGAGGGGCCAAACACGAGGGTGGCGGGGCCGAGGGGCCAAGGGTCCTAGGGGCCGAGGGGCCCAGGGGACTAGGGGCCGAGGGGCCAAGGGGCGGGGCCGAGGGGCCAAACACGAGGCTGAGGGGGCGAGGCTAGGGGCCGAGGGGCCGAGGGGCGGGGCCGAGGGGCCAAACACGAGGCCGAGGGGCCGAGGCTAGGGGCAGAGGGGCCGAGGTGCCTGGGGGCCAAGGGGCCAAGGGGCCGAGGGGCTGGGCCTAGGGGCCGAGGGGCCGAGGGGCCAAACACGAGGCCGAGGGGCCTAGGCTAGGGGCCGAGGGGCCTGGGGGGCGAGGAGTGCGACGGGCCAAGGGGCCGGGGCCTAGGGGCGAAGGAGCCGTGGGGTGGAGCGACGGGCCTAAGGGGTGCGACGGGCCTAGGGGCGCGACGGGCCAAGGGGCCGGGGCCGAGGGGCGAAGGGGCCGAGGGGCGCGACGGGCGAATGGGGCCGATGGGGTGGCGCGACGGGCCTAAGGGCCGCGACGGGCCTAGGGGCGCGACGGGCCAAGGGGCCGGGGCCTAGGGGCGAAGGGGCCGAGGGGCGCGACGGGCGAAGGGGCTGAGGGGCGCGACGGGCGAAGGGGCCGAGGGGCGCAACGGGCGAAAGGGGGGGGCCGGGCCCTGGGGTCGAAGGGGCCGATGGGCGCGACGGGCCAAGGGGCCGGGGCCTAGGGGCGAAGGGGCCGTGGGGTGGCGCGACGGGCCTAAGGGGCGCGACGGGCCTATGGGCGCGATGGGCCAAGGGGCCGGGGCCTAGGGGCGAAGGGGCCGAGGGGCGCGACGGGCGAAAGGGGGGGCCGGGCCCTGGGGTCGAAGGGGCCGATGGGCGCGACGGGCCAAGGGGCCGGGGCCTAGGGGCGAAGGGGCCGTGGGGTGGCACGACGGGCCTAAGGGGCGCGACGGGCCTAGGGGCGCGACGGGCCAAGGGGCCGGGGCCGAGGGGCGAAGGGGCCGAGGGGCGCGACGGGCGAAGGGGCCGTGGGGTGGCGCGACGGGCCTAAGGGGCGCGACGGGCCTAGGGGCGCGACGGGCCTAGGGGCGCGACGGGCCAAGGGGCCGGGGCCGAGGGGCGAAGGGGCCGAGGGGCGCGACGGGCGAAGGGGCCGTGAGGTGGCGCGACAGGCCTAAGGGGCGCGACGGGCCTAGGGGCGCGACGGGCCAAGGGGCCGGGGCCTAAGGGGTGCGACGGGCCTAGGGGCGCGACGAGCCAAGGAAAACGCGACGGGCCAAGGGGCCAGGGCCAAGGGGGGTACTAGCAGCGCAGCAGGTGGTGGGCCCAAGGAACCAGCTCTGATTCCATGTCAGAGTTACGAACGAGAATGAATGAACTAGCAAAGAGTTGGGTACAAGTACTAACCCTACATTAGTTGGGTTGTACCCCTTATGGGCTACCCCACTATAGCCTACACAATGTAAGCTAGATATAAGTTTGACACCCGGTTCTAATTCTATTTGGTGATCATGTACCTGCTGAGGTGGCAGTCCTTCTGGTAAATCGTCCGGAAAAATCCCCGGGTACCGTTTCAATAGTTCTTGTAGTTCGGGCGGTACCGCTGCCAGCAATTTCTGAAAGTCACTCGGCTGCTCTGCTTCTCCTATCAATGCTATATCCACCGCGTAAACGTCAGATCCAGCGGCGACAGCCCGTTTCATCGTGATGGCGTTGACGTGGACCGTTGAAGACTCGGTCGACGGCCAGCGAGGTAGCTCGACCCCGTTACCGCTACTTCGCACAGTGCAGCTAACCGTTGTCCAGTGGATTCGCGGGTTGTACCATCGCAGCCAGTCGCGTCCCAGTAAAATGTCGTGCCCATCTAGTGTCGTCGCAAGCATTTCATGTGTAAACCCGAAGTTCCCCCCGCAGCGGACTTTTACTCTCTCCACCTTCTCCCATATGGCCAACGGCGTGCCGTCGACTAAGCGTGCATCTATCTCCGGTAAACACCGACTAAGTGTCAGTTGCAGCTTCCGTGCGGTTGCAGTATTAACTAAGCTGTGACTTGCTCCTCCGTCTACAAAAATCTTCATTGTTGCTCCCTGTGTCAGAGGTCCACTGGTGATCCCCGATTGATCCTAGGAAAGGATTACAGGCTCATTGTCCTGGGGGGTTATGGGCGCACTGACCCGCTACTTTGCAAGCCATTTCATCCCAATGGTCTAGTGGTTGGGATTCTGACATGGTATCAGAGCGAAGGTCTGGGGTTCGAATCCCAGTATATGCACTTCGGGCATCCCAGTGCGGGGGGGTGTCAGAGGTCCACTGGTGATCCCCGATTGATCCTAGGGAAGGGTTACAGGCTCGTTGTCCTTGGGAGTTATGGGCGCACTGACCCGCTACTTAACAAGCCCTTTTATCCCAATGGTCTAGTGGTTGGGATTCTGACACCCTGTATTTCCCGTGAATCAGTACTGGGCAATCCGTCGCTGTACCCTCCTTATTCATCCGAGCCCGATCGATAGCGTGAATCGGTACTGTGACTCGGTGAGGGTCGGTGAGGTTGGGCGAGCAGAATGTCTCGTCAGTAGTTGGCCCGATTTCTACTGACTGCTGGCGTTTCCCTGCCTCTGAGACTCCCTCCCCTGCTCTGCTCCGCGGCGCCTCAGCTCCTATGGGAATGTGAAAGGAACAACAGGAATGAATGAACTAGGAAAGTGGGAGATACAAATATGAAAGCTGTACCCCTTAGTGTCTACCCCACTACAGCCTACATAGGCTAAGGCATATATATCTGACACACCCCCATAGGCAAAGTGGGGGAGAACTAGGGGTCACAAGACCAGTCAAGCAAAGCAAAGCAAAGCAAAGCAAGCTCAGGGTGGATCACAACGTCACCACACAGTCTGAGCACAGGTTCAAAGGCCACAAGGCCAGTTCACATGCAAGTTCATATATAAAGGTAAACAAGCAAGTACAGGTATATATAGATCACAGAACAAGCAAAGTCAAGAGGTAAGCAAGTAGGCACAAGACCTAGCATAGTACAGAAACGCTGATGATCACAAGGCTGAAGTGCCTTGGTAAAGATATCAGCAGTGTTGGCCTGAGAGGCCACGTAAGCAAGGCGCAGCTGGCCACGCTGCTGCAGCTCACGAGCAAGGAAGTAGCGAAGAGCAATGTGCTTCGTTCTGTGCTCCAGTCTGTGCTCCCGACACAAGGCCAGCATGGCCTTGTTGTCTACGTACAGAACTGGAGGAGAACGAGGCGGCTCTCCCAGGTCAGTCAGCAAGTAGGTGAGCCAGCGTAACTCCTGTGCAGCCATGGCCCCTGTGTAGATCTCAGCCTCACAGCTGGAGCTGAGAACAGAAGACGAGCGAGTAGACCGCCACGAAACGGAGCCGGAACCAAGGCTGAAGGTGTAACCCTGTGACGACCGCTGCGTAGCCAGGTCGTCCACCCAAGACGCGTCTGCGTGACCAGTGAGGACCACTGGACTCCGCCCTCCAAGCACTAGCCCCAAGCCCGAAGTACTGCACAAGTAGCGCAACACCCTCTTCGCTGCAGCCATGTGCTCTGGTCGGTGTCTCCCAGGAGCAACATAGCGCGCCAGAATGCTCAGAGGGTATGCTAGGTCAGGTCGAGTGCAGGTCATCAGGTACATGAGGCAGCCAACAAGCTCTGGGTACGGGCCACTCGGCTCTACGGACTCATCCGAAGGTAGAGCTGAGAGCGAGTGGCGAGTAGACAGAGGAGTGGCTTGAGGCGAGGAGTACGTGAAGTCGAAGCGCTGAAGGACCTGCTGCACCATGTGTGACTGAGTCAGGGTAATGGTGCGCCGTGCTCTGTCCCGGGTGATCTGCAAGCCAAGATAGCTGCGCAGTTCACCCAGGTCTGTGCACGTGTGTCTCTTCTGCAGCTCGGACTTCACGTGGGCGAGTCCAGCAGTGTCAGCTGTAGCAAACACCAAGTCGTCGACGTACACGAGGATGTAGAACGGCGGCAGCAAAGTGTCGGTGCGAAGAAACAGCGACGGGTCAGCAGTGGAAGGAGCAAACCCAAGAGCCGCAAGCGTAGTCCTCAGTGTGTCGTGCCACTCACGTGGCGCCTGGCGGAGACCGTAGACTGGCCGCCGGAGGCTCCACTGGGTACCAGGAGGAAACGACCCAGTGAAGCCAGGTGGGCGGCGCAGCCAGATCTCCTCGTGCAGACTGCCCTGTAGGAAAGCAGTGCTGAAGTCAAGGGAGTGAAGCTCGTAGTCACGCTGAGCAGCAACGTGCAGCAGAACCCGAAGAGTGGTCATCTTCGGGGTCGGGGAGAAGGTCTGAAAGTAGTCAACTCCCTGCCGCTGACTGAAGCCTCGAGCCACGTAACGCGCCTTGAAGACAGGCGGAGAACCCGGCGGCCGCTTCACCCTGAAGATCCACATGCCACTGACGATGTTCGCCCCAGGTGGGGGAACCTCGTCGACGTAGGTGCCTGTGGACTTCCAGGAAGCCATCTCTGCGTCCATGGCTGCCTGCCACTGAGAGGAGTAAGGACCCTCTATCGCCTCTGCGTAAGAGCGCGGGGTCGGGATGTCTGGTGCATCCGGGTCTCCCTCAGGGGCAAGCAGCGTGGACACGAGATGAGGTAAAGCAGCAGCAAAACACTGGAACTCCTCCTGTCGGTCCTCAAGGACGTCCGTGCTAAGAGCACACTCACCCCCGACGGACGGAGGACAGACAGACGCAGACGCTGACTCAGCAACAAGACTAGCGGCGTAGTCTAGACGACAGTGAGCAGCGAAGTCGACAAGCTCGGTAACTAAGGCAGACGCAGCAGTGGACTCAAAGGAAGGGTCAGTGACAACAGTGGCTAGGAAACGCGTGACAGCAGGACTGGCAGCACGAAGGGAGTCAGACGCCGGGTCAGCAAGAGCAGGAAGAGAGGACTCTGGAGGAGACGGCAAAGGGACACGCTGTGGCGCAGTGGAAGGACGCAGTGCCATCTGATGCGTGCCCGGGACTGCAGGAGGACGCGGACGTGGAACACGACGACTAGTGCGAGCAGTACGAACAGGTGACGCAGGACGCGACTCAGGCTCACGACGCTCAGCAAGACCTCCAGTAGGACCAGCGTAGGGAGAAGGAGCAGGCAGAGGGGAGACCAGCTGTAACTGTGACTCGGACTGGACAGGCGGAGGACACTCTAAGGAAGGAGCAGGACTAGGAGAAGGCGGAAGACCAAGAACCTGCTCAAGGAGCGGAACGAAGTACGGCCGCGGCCGCGCAGCACCTCCAGAACCAGCAGGGACAACACCAGTACCCCCAGCGTCAGCTCCAACTCCAGCAACACCACCAGCTCCAGTACCTCCAGCAGCTCCAGCTCCAGCAGGACCACCAGCAGACACAGCCGCTCCGGCTCCAGTACCTCCAGTAGCACCCACTCCAGCAGCACCACCAGCTCCAGCTCCACCAGTAGCTCCAGCACCAGGAGCACCACCAGGCCCAGCAGCTCCAGTACCTCCAGTACGAGCACCTCCGGGACCCGTGGCTCCAGCACCCCCAGCAGAAGCAGAACCTCCAGTACCGGCTCCAGCAGCACCTCCAGCTCCAGAACCTCCAGCAGCAGCAGAACCTCCAGCACCGGCAGCACCTCCAGCTCCAGCAGCACGGCTCCAGCGGCGAGCAAACCACTCGCGCAGCTCCTGTGGAGAGGGAAGCTCCCGCCGGGACAAAGCACCCGAAGGACCGCCAGGTCCAGCACCGACAGGCTCCACACCCAACTCCCAGCAGCCCCAGGCTCAGCACCCCCAGAAGCAGCACCCCCAGGCCCCGCACGCTCAGGCTCAGCACCCCCAGACCCAGCACCCCCAGGCTCCGCACGCTCAGGCTCAGCACCCCCAAACCCAGCACCCCCAGGCTCCACACGCTCAGGCTCAGCACCCCCAGACGCACCAGAGTCAGCAGCTACCTCGACAGGCTCGACTGCATCTACCTGGGACACACCTGAGGGGGCAGGACCCTGAGGGGAGAGGGGGTCTACCGGGGGGGGACCGGGAGCGAGGAAGAGCGGCGGGGGGGGGAGGGGGGCAGTGCGGTAGGGGAAGACGGTAGTACGGAACCGACTCGTCAAACGTGACGTCCTCGGAGGACAGAACACGACGCGAGGTGGGGTGGTAAAACTGCCAACCAGACGCGTCAGGGGGAAAGACGAGGAAGACGCAAGGAACAGCACGGGAGGACAGCTTGTCCGCAGACAAGTCTCGGACAAAAGCTCGAGATCCCCAGACACGGAACGCAGACGCATCACCAACCTTCCCCGTCCACCGCAGAGTAGGGGAGGTCTCCGGCAGGGAGGCCCGGGGCTGAAGGTTGATCTGATGCGCCGCGTACTGAACCGCGAACGGCCACAGAAAATGGGGAGCAGCCGCATGGATCATGGACGTACGAGCGACATCCATGACCATGCCAATGCGGCGCTCAGCAATCCCATTTTGCTGTGGAGAGGCCGGAAGCGTGAACGTCTGGCGGATGCCCTCCGCACGACAGAAGGCTCGCAGAAGGTCGGAGGAAAACTCTCCGCCTCTGTCGGAGTGCAGACGCAGAACAGGAAAGTCCGAGCCGAAACGCTCTCTGAGTTGGAGACGAGCAACGCAGATCCAGTCGATCAACACCTCAGTGACCTCACCCTTGCTGCGCAAGGGGAAGACAGTGGTGTAACGCGAGTAGTCGTCAACCACCAGCAGGAAGTAACGCTCGTGACCCTGTCCACGGACGCGGGCTGGGCCCCACACGTCCATGTGAAGAGTCTGCAGCGGAGCCTCTGTCGGGGGAAACTCGGAGGAGTGAGGAGCGGCGCGCTGCCGCCCCTCGACGCAGGGAACGCAGGTAGGGGCAGGCCCCGGGGGAAGGGGAGGGAGGGACCGGGGGAGACCAGAGACAAGGACACGGGAGGCCATGCCTCGGAGACGAGGCAAGGAGGGGTGACCAAGGCGGTGTTGCCAGAGGAGGGTCTGGTGGGACAGGAGGCGACACGAGCAGGGGGCAGACTCACGACCTGACCGAGACGCTGCAGCAAACACCTGACTCGACGCAGCTACCTGACCAGACGCAGCAACCGGAGGAGACTCTGTGGTCAGTGTGTACAGGCTCGACCCCGGTCGACGGGTAAACGAGGCCAAGTGGCGGCCCGTCTGAGCACACGTGCAGTGGGTCACTCGCTGACCTGCAGGAGTGAACTGGTCAACTCCGGCATCCTGAAGGTCAGCACCACTCACCAAGTTCGTGGAGAACGAGGGGAGGTAGAGACCAGACAGGGAGCCTGACGGGGCCGCCGGACACGGGAGGACAGTGGAGTAGCGAGCAAGGACAGGACCCCCAGAGGGGTCTGCCAGGGAGACCGCAACCGGCCGACTGAGCGGCGTAAGGGTGGTGCGGTCTGGAAAGAAGGAGCGGGAAGCACCCGAGTCGAGGGTGAAGGTGAGAAAGACCTGAGCCGACTCGGTACCTGAGAGAGCAGACTCACCAGCACCTAGAGCAGCAGACTCACGAGTACCTGGAGCAGCAGACTCACTAGCACCTAGAGCAGCAGCCTCAATACCAGGGTCAGGCGGAACACACACGTAACAGTCACCCTCAGCACTAATAGACACAGCATACATGGCAGCAAGAATAGCATCAAAGTCAAGATCAAAGATAGCTACCCCCGACCTGAGCAGATCTCCCCAAGGAGGGATCTCAGTGGCGTCCGGGAACTGGGCATGCCAGGCGTCCGTCAGGCGACCGAAGCAGCGCTGGGTGGCGTGCAGGCCGCCACACTGCTCTCCAGTGCGGTCACCGGTGCGCAGGACGTAAGTACAGGGACCAGCACCCCCAGACCCCTGGCGCCCCGCGTACCACTCATGAAGCTGCTGGGGCGAAGGGGTCTCACGAGAGCGCTGCTGCTGCTGGGGTCCCCGCTGCACAGCTCCGCCTCTACCAGCTCCACCTCCGCCGCCGCCGCCTCCGCCTCCTCCACCCCTCCCGCCACCGCCACCGCCGCCTCCACCTCCACCGCCGCCACCGAAGCCCCCACCTCTACCACCACCCCCACCCCCACCCCCTCCTCCGCCTCCACCGCCACTACCGCCGCCCCCACCACCTCCTCCAGCTCCCTTGCCCCGCTTGCCCTTGCTGAAGCGGCGCCTCTCACTAGGAGCAGACGCAGCGCTGACCGACTCGGTGCCAACAAGGTCGACAATAGCAGCAGAGGCAACAGAGGGCAAAAGAGGAACGGGGGAGCACCCCTCAAAGAAAGGGGTACGGGGGTCACCACAAGAGGCGCCTACAGCGGTGATACTAGTCTCTGCTGCAAGGAGGCGCTCCTCGAGGAGGTCGACAGTGAGGGTGGTAGGGCAAAGAGAGAGGAAGTGGTCCCTGACCGAGCGGAGAGTGTCAGGGAGTCGAGTGACTAGGTAGTAGAGGGTGATGTACATGGGGGGGGGGGTTCTGGGCGCAGAACTCAGCAGGAAGCGCAGCGCGGTAGCGAGTGTCACTAGTGCGGAGGTGCGTAATGAGGTCAGTGACTGTGGCAAAAGCAGCGAGGTCAGGGAACAGGTACGGTAGCATGAGGCGACTAAGCGCAGCAGTGGCAGGGGAGGAGTAGCGTGCAACTACTGCGTCGTACAGAGTCTTAGCACTCTTGTACTGACTAAAGTGCGCGCGCTCAGTAGACGGTAGGTGACTACGCACAGCAAGGCGGGCAGCAGCATCGCGCGTGAGCCACTGCGAGCGAACGGTACTGTCAGCATCAGCAGCAGTGGCAGTAGAGGCACCCGACGTAAGATCAAACAGGGAGAGACCATCCTTGCTATCGCACTGAAGGAAAAGCTGCAAATCATCTAGCCAGACATCAAAGTCAACCGCTCGACCCTCAGCATCAAAGGTGAGAAGACTAGGACTAGCCATGCTAGGAGCAGCAGCAGACTAGCAGCAGCAGCAGTGCAACTGGGCGAGGCAGGACAGTGCGACTCGGCAGGGCAATTAGCAAGGCAGTGCGGCTCGGCCGCGCGGCTCGGCCCGGCTAGGCTCTTACCAGGGGCAGAACGATAGGTCCGGGACTGGGTCGGGGCCGTGACAGGGCCGGGACAGGGTCGGGGCCGAGCAGGGTCCTGGACGGGGCAGAAACGGGGCCGGGACAGGGTCAGGGCCGGGGCAGGTCCGGGACAGGGTCGGGGCCGAGCAGGGTCCGGGACAGGGCAGCAACGGGGCCGGGACAGGGTCGGGGCTGGGGCAGGTCCGGGACGGGGTCGGGGCCAGGGCAGGACCGGGACGGGGCCCTTTAGGGGCGGCGTAGGGGCCGTGTAGGGGCGGCGGAGGGGCCGCATAGGGGCCGCGTCAGGGACGGGGCCGGGCCGGGCCGCGTAGGGGCGGCGTAGGGGCCGCGTCAGGGGCAGAGTAGGGGCCGCGTCAGGGGCGGCGTAGGGGCCGCGTCAGGGGCCGCGTCAGGGGCCGCGTAGGGGCCGTGTCAGGGGCCGCGTAGGGGCCGCGTAGGGGCCGCGTCAGGGGCCGTGTCAGGGGCCGCGTAGGGGCCGCGTAGGGGCCGCGTCAGGGGCCGCGTAGGGGCCGCGTCAGGGGCCGCGTAGGGGCCGCGTCAGGGACGGGTAGGGGGGCGTGCTAGGGGCCGCGTAAGGGCCGCGTAGGGGCCGGGTAGGGGCGCGCTAGGGGCCGTGTAGGGGCCGCGTAGGGGCGCGCGAGGCGACAAAGGGGCCACGTAGGGGCCGCGAAAACAAAATTTAGGGCAGGGCGTTGGGCAGCTAAAAAAAAAATTATGGTGGGCCCTTAGGAAGGAACGGTCCCATGTGGGAACCCGCTCTATACCATGTGAAAGGAACAACAGGAATGAATGAACTAGGAAAGTGGGAGATACAAATATGAAAGCTGTACCCCTTAGTGTCTACCCCACTACAGCCTACATAGGCTAAGGCATATATATCTGACAGGGCATTCGCTCTTGCGATGGCCAGACTCATACTCAGCAACAAGACAAGCGGCGTAGTCTAGACGACAGTGAGCAGCAAAGTCGACAAGCTCAGCAACTAAGGCAGACGCAGCAGTGGACTCAAAGGAAGGGTCAGTGACAACAGTGGCCAGGAGACGCGTGACAGTAGGACTAGCAGTACGAAGGGAGTCAGACTCCGGGTCAGCAAGTGCAGGAAGAGAGGACGCAGGAGGAGACGGCAGAGGGACACGCTGTGGAGTAGTGGAAGGACGCAGAGTCATAGAGTGAGTGCCGGGGACAGGAGGAGGACGCTGACGCGGAACACGACGACCAGTGCGAACAGCGCAAACAGGCGACTCAGGACGAGACTCAGGCGACGCAGGACGAGACTCAGGCTCACGACGCTCCGTAAGTCCTCTACTCGGTCCAGAGTAAGGAGAAGGACCAGGCAGTGGAGAGGCTGGCTGTAACTGTGACGGTGATTGGACAGGCGGTGGACTCAATAAAGGAGGAGTAGGACCAGAAGAAGGCGGGAGACCAAGAACCTGCTGAAGGAGCGGAACGTAGTACGGCCGCGGCCGCGCAGCGCCTCCAGAAACAGCAGAGACAGCACCAGTACCCTCAGCTCCAGGGTCTCCAGCTACAACTCCCACAGCACCACCAGCTCCAGTACCTCCAACAGCTCCAGCTCCAGCAGCACCTCTAGTAGTAACAGCTCCAGCACCTACAGCTCCAACTCCTGCAGCACCACCAGCCCCAGCAGCTCCAGTACCTCCAGTACGAGCACCTCCGGGACCAGCTGCTCCAGCACCTCCAGCAGATCCAACACCAGCAGGACCTCCAACAGTGCTAGTACCTCCAGCACCAGCACCTCCAGGACCAGCGGCTCCAGCAGCTCCAGCACCAGCAGCACCTCCAGCAGCTCCAGAAGCACCTCCAGCAGCTGCAGCACCAGCAGCACCTCCAGCAGCTCCAGCTCCAGAAGCACCTCCAGCAACAGGCCCAGTAGCTCCAGCAGCACGGCATCAGCACCGAGCGTACCACTCACGAAGCTGCTGCGGAGAGAGGGGCTCCCGCCGTGACGGGACACCCGGAGGACCTCAAGACTCAGCACGCTCAGGCTCAGCACCCCCAGACTCAGCACCCCCAGTCTCAGCACACCCAGACTCAGCACCCCCAGGCTCAGCACCCCCAGGCTCCACACGCTCAGGCTCAGCACCCCCAGGCTCCGCACCCTCAGACTCAGCAACCCCAGGCTCAGCACCCCCAGGCCCCGCACCCGCAGGCTCATCACCCCTAGCAAGGAAGAGTGGCGGGGGGGGGAGAGAGGCAGTGCGGTAGGGAAAGAGACGGTAGTAAGATACCGACTTGTCAAACGTGACGTCCTGAGAGGACAGAACACGACGCGAGGTGGGGTGGTAAAACTGCCACCCAGGTGCGTCAGGGGGGAAGCCAAGGAAGACGCAGGGAACGGCACGGGAGGACAGCTTGTCCGCGGAAGCATCGCGGACAAACGCTCGAGATCCCCAGACACGGAACACAGACGCATCGCCAACCTTCCCCGCCCACCGCAGAGTAGGTGTGGTCTCCGGCAAGGAGACACGAGGCTGAAGGTTGATCTGATGCGCGGCGTACTGAACCGCGAACGGCCACAGAAAATGGGGAGCAGCCGCATGGATCATGGACGTACGAGCGACATCCATGACCACGCCAATGCGGCGCTCAGCAATCCCATTTTGCTGTGGGGAGGCCGGAAGCGTGAACGTCTGGCGGATGCCCTCCGCACGACAGAAGGCCCTCAGAAGGTCGGAGGAAAACTCACCACCTCTGTCTGAGTGCAGACGCAGAACAGGAAGGTCCGAGCCGAAACTCTCGCTGAGCTGGCGACGGGCACCGCGGATCCATTCGATCAACACCTCAGTGACCTCACCCTTGCGGCGCAAAGGGAAGACTGTGGTGTAACGCGAGTAGTCGTCAACAACCAGCAGGAAGTAACGCTCGTGACCCTGTCCACGAACGCGGGCTGGGCCCCACACGTCCATGTGAAGAGTCTGCAGGGGAGCCTCTGTCGGAGGGAACTCGGAGGAGTGAGGAGCGGCGCGCTGCCGGCCCTCGACACAAGGAACACAGGTAGGGGCAGGCCCCGGAGGAAGGGGAGGGAGGGACTGGGGGAGACCAGAGACAAGGGTACGGGAGGCCATACCTCGAAGACGAGGTAGGGAGGGCTGACCAAGGCGGTGGTGCCAAAGGAGAGTCTCGTGTGACAGAGGACGACACGAGCAGGGGGGCGACTCTGGACTAGGCCTGGACGCGGCAGAAAACACCTGACCAGACGCAGCTACCTGACCAGACGCAGTAACCGGAGGAGACGCAGTAGTCAGTATGTACAGACTCGACCTAGGCCGACGGGTGAACGTGACCAGGTGGCGGCCCGTCCGAGAGCAAGTGCAGTGGGTCACACGCTGACCTCCATGGGTGAACTGGTCAACCCACGCGTCCTGGAGGTCAGCTCCACTCACCAAGTTCATAGAGAACGAAGGGAGGTGGAGTCCCGACAGCAAGCCCGACGGGGCCGCGGGACACGGTAGAACCGTGGAGGAGTGCGCAAGGACTGGGCCGCCAGAGGGGTTAGCCAGGGAGACTGCGACAGGCCGACTGAGCGGCGTGAGTGTGGTGCTGTCGCAAAAGAAGGAGCGCGAAGCACCAGAGTCAAGTGTGAAAGTGTGCAAGGCCTCAGTAGGTGCACTGCCAGAGAGAGCAGACTCACCAGCACCTGGAACAGCAGACTCACTAGTACCTGGAGCAGCAGACTCACTAGTACCTGGAGCAGCAGACTCACTAGCACCTAGAGCAGCAGCCTCAATGCCCGGGTCAGGCGGAACACACCGGTAAGAGTCACCCTCAGCACTATCAGTCACAGTATACATGGCAGCAAGGATAGCATCGAAATCAAGATCAAAGATAGCAACGTTCTGCTTAAGCAGATCACCCCAGCGAGGGAGCTCAACAGCGTCAGGAAACTGGGCGCGCCAGGCATCAGTCAGGCAACCGAAGCAGCGCTGCGTAGTGTGTGGCAGCCCCCACGTCTCCCCACGACGCCCGCCAGTGCGAAGAACGTAAGTGCAGGGACCAACACCCCCAGACCTCCCACGCCCAGCGTACCACTCACGAAGCTGCTGGGGCGACGGGGTCTCGCGGGAACGCGGCTGCTGCTGGCGCTGGCTACCACCAAAGCCTCCACGCTGCGCGGCTCCACCTCAACCAGCACCACCGCCGCCACCACCTCCACCACCGGTGCCGCTGCCTCCACCGCCGCTGCCGCTGCCTCCACCACCCCCACCGCCGCCACCGAAGCCCCCACTCCCGCCACCACCCCCACCTCCATCGCCACCCCCTCCGCCTCCTCCACCGCCTCCACCGCCGCCCCCACCGTCCCCTCCACCACCCTTGCCCCCCTTGCCCTTGCTTTTGCGGCGCCTCCCACTAAGAGCAGACGCAGCCCCGACCTCCTCAGTGCCAACGAGGTCGACAGCAGCAGCAAAAGCAACAGAGGGGAGAAGGGGGACAGGGGAACACCCCTCAAAGAAAGGGGCGCGAGGGTCACCGCGAGAAGCACCTACAGCTAAGATACTCTTCTCAGCTGCAGTGAGGCGCTCCTCTAGCAGGTCGACGGTGAGCTCGGTGGGGCAAAGGGAGAGAAAGTGGTCCCTGACTGAAGCAAGGGAGTTAGGGAGGCGGGTGACTAGGTAGTAAAGGGTGATGTACATGGGGGGGGGGGGGGGTTCTTGGCACAGAACTCAGTGGGAAGCGCAGCTCGGTAGCGGGCATCACTAGTGCGGAGGTGAGTAATGAGGTCAGCGACTAGGGCAAAAACAGGTACGGCAGCATGAGGCGGTTGAGGGCAGTAGTGGCAGGGGAGGAGTAGCGCGTTACGACAGCGTCATACAAAGACTTAGCAGTCTTGTACTGGCCAAAGTGCGCGCGCTCAGCAGACGGCAGGTGACTACGAACAGCAAGGCGAGCAACAGCGTCACGAGTGGTCCACTGCGAGCGAACCGTACTCTCAGCAGTGGCAGCAGGTGCAGTAGAGACACCGGACGTGTGATCGAAAAGGGATACCCCGTCCCTAGAGTCACACTGAAGAAAGAGCTGCAGGTCGTCAACCCACACGTCAAAGTCAACTGCATGCCCCTCAGCATCAAAGGTAAGAACAGTAGGGCTAGCCATAGCGGCAGGAGTAGCAGTGGCAGCAGAAGCAGCAGTAGCAGCAGAAGCAGCGCAGGCAGGGCAGTGCGGCTCAATAGGGCGGCGCGGCTCGGTAGGGCGGCGCGGCTAGGCAGGGCGGCGCAGCTCGGCTGAGCGGCGCGGCTCAGCTGGGCGGCGCGGCTCGGCTGGGCGGCGCGGCTCGGCTTTTGGCGGCGCGGCGCGGCTGGGCGGCGCGGCTCGGCTTGGCGGCAGGGCACGGCAGGGCGGCGTGGGTGCTTACCAGGGGCGGGTGCAGGGTAGGGCCGCAGCGGGCGGTTTAGTTAAGGGCCGCGACTGGGGCGGCAACAGGGCAGGGCCGCGACAGGGCGGCTGCAGGGCAGGGCCGCGACGGGCGGCGAAGGCAGGGCCGCGACTGGGGCGGCAGCAGGGCAGGGCCGCGACAGGGCGGCGAAGGCAGGGCCGCGACGAGCGGCGACGGGCCAGCTACGGGCGGAGACGGGCTGGCGACGGGCGGCAACAGGCTGGGACGGGCGGCGAAAGGCAAGGCCGCGACAGGGCGGCTGCAGGGCAGGGCCGCAGTGGGCGGCGAAGGCAGGGCCGCGACGAGCGGCGACGGGCCAGCGATGGGCGGCGACGGGCCGGGACGGACCGGGACGTGCCAGCGACGGGCGGCGAAAAGCAGGGCCGCGACGGGCCAGCGAAGGCAGGGCCGCGACGGGCCGTACTAGGGCAGGGCGCGCGATGGCGCAGGTGAGGCAGGCGCGAGGCGCGCTTCGGGCTGGGCAGGAAAAAAAAAATCGTGGTGGGCCCTAAAAAAACGTTCCCACTAGGGAACCTGCTCAGAATACCATGTCAGAATAGGGAAGGAATGAATGACTGAACTAGAAAGCAGATGGGTACAAGTAGGAAACCTAAAAGTGTTGTACCCTATACTAACTACCCCACTACAGCCTAAACAGACTATAGCATATAAGTTTGACAGAGATATCCGGCTTCAGCCCTCCGACGTAACGGTCCACCCGTTCCGCCTCGTGCATGTAGCCGACCTGTTCGCATAATGCGAGAAAACCGCTTGTATAATCTTGAACCGACCTGAGCTGTCGCCAAGTGCGCAGTCTCTGACGCGCCGAAATAGAAGTCGCGATCGGCTCGAAGCGCGTCCAAAGCCCTGCGCACCACGCGTCCCACGTGCTGTACTGGGTTGTTTCGCAAAATGAACTCCAGGTGACGGCTGGTCCCACGGGCCCGTCCTCTTGCGACGGCGGCTCGTAGGCGCGTGGCGACGTCACAATGACTCGCCACCAATCCATGGCGGGGCCCCGTAACAGTGAAACCGCGTATCTGATCTTCGCTGCGTCCGACGTGACGTAATTGGCGTCAAAAAATACGTTCATCGTGAAGATTCACGATTGAACCGTCAGACCTCTGCGTTGGCTAGGTGTCAGAATGTTATAATTGTCTAGCCTGCAGTGGGGTACTCTATAGTGAGTACAGCCCAATTAGGGTTTGCTATATGTATCCAACTGCTTGCTAGTGAACCTCCTCCTTTCTTCATTCTTACTTTCTACTGCTAATTCTGACATGCTATCAGAGCAGGTCGATCCCCTTGGGTCGATCCTGTGGGTGGGCCCACCACCTCACTGCTTCCGCTGCTACTGCTACTCTGTGTGTTGCACGCCCCGTGGCGTGCGACGGATTTTTCATCCCGCCGCGCGCTCGGAGCGTGCGGCGGTTTTCTGCCCGCCGTGCGCCCCGAGGCGCGCGGCGGTTTTCTGCCCGCCGTGCGCCCCGAGGCGCGCGGCGGTTTTCTGCCCGCCGTGCGCCCCGAGGCGCGCGGCGGCTTTCTGCCCCGTCACTCCGCGCGTCGCTCCCGGGAGGCGCTGCGACGGGCGACGGGGACCCGCGCGTCGCCCCCCGTCGCCCGTCGCGGCCTGCGCGACCTGCGTAGGGCCCGCGCGCGGCCCGTACAGCCTGCGCACGGCCCGTACGGGCTGCGCCAGGCCCACGCGCGGCCCGTACGGGCTGCGCCAGGCCCGCGCGCGGCCCGTACGGACTGCGCCAGGCCAGGGCGCGCCTCGGGCCGCCCGCACGCGGTTCGTACGGGCTGCGCCAGGCCCGTGGGCGCCCTGTTTTCTCTGCCCCTGCGCTGCCCGCTGTCCCCCGTGCTTCTGACGGCGCCCCACCCCTGCTGCTGCCCGTTCTCCTGAATTAGGGTTTGGGGGTGGGGGGTATGGGGTGCAGTTTCTGTGCGTCGTCCCCTGCTCCTCCTCCTCCGTCTCCCAGTGCTGCAGCTGCCGCTGAGGGGGGTGGGTGTGTGGGAGCCGAAGGAGTGGTACTAGGGGGGTGACGTGCAAGTGGAGTTAGGAGTGAAGCAGTGGGTGTGTGGGGGGTGTGTGGGACAGTTGGAGGAGGTTGAGCGGAGGCTGCTGTCTTGTCGTCCGCAGCACCTGTAATCCGGGGCGCACTGTCCTGGTAGCCCAGAGAGCCTGCTGCGCCTGTCGCCCGAGGGTCCGTTGCTCCTGTAGCTCCTCGTAGCCCGTGAGCCAGTTACTCCAGTAGTCCGGGGCGCACTGTCCCGGTAGCCACTGTGCCAGCAGCTCCTGTTGCCCGTGTGTCTGCAGCTTCAGCCGCCGTCTCTCATCTTCTCTCCTCTCACAGTCCCTCCTCCTCCTCACTTGCCCGCTGTGACTACCACTAGCTTTGCTTATAATTGTGAACTATTACTATGCTTGCTTGTTGTGCTGATTACACCCCACTTTGGCTATGGGGGTGTGTCAGAATGTTATAATTGTCTAGCCTGCAGTGGGGTACTCTATAGTAAGTACAGCCCAATTAGGGTTTGCTATATGTATCCAACTGCTTGCTAGTGAACCTCCTACTGCTAATTAGGGTTTTCATTCTTACTTTCTACTGCTAATTCTGACACTAGGATCGTAGCAAAGCGGGCGCTGCGGCTTGAGTGGCATTGGTGCGCCGATGTCGTCGTTGCCGACCGTTGTCGAAAATTCGACGTGACGACGGGCTTCGCGAGGCCCATTCGTGCTTGGTGCGGCCCTGTTTCTCTCCATGTCAGGCATTGACTGGACGGCGCCATCATTGGCTGCGCCTGAGCATTGTCCCACACTGTCGTGCTATGGTGGTCTGCCGAATGAAATAACAATCGGCTCATCCGATTGCGCAGGTGCATTTGCAGGTGCTGGTGCAGATGCGTTCGCTGTCTTTTGCTGGCGGGCGGAGCCGCGTTCCGCCGTGAGCGTCGCAATCTCGAGCGTCGAATCCTCCAGTTGGCACACGAGACGGTCGAGTTGCTCCTGCGTCAATGTGGCGATGTTGAATTCGGCCATGGCGGGGGTGTCGGGCAAACTCAGCGAGAGCCTATGTCGTGGCCGTGCGTGCTTACGAGAGAGCACTTCGAGCGGCGGTGCTTGTTCACTGAGAGACGTCTACCCCCTCCAAAAAATGAGATACTGGGGAAGCGAAGGTGTGGGTGCGGTCCGAGAGGAGATCGTAGGCTCCGAATACCAAGTCAGAATCCCAGCCACAAATCACTGGGAAAAAAGGGCTTGTTTGTGTAACGAGTGAGTGAGCCAATAACGCCCCATATCAACGTGTCTGTAACCCTTCCCTAGGATCAATCGAGGATCTCAAGTGGACCTCTGACACCCCCTTGCGGTGGGATGCCCGAAGTGCACACACTGGATTCGAACCCGAGACCTTCGCTCTGATACCAAGTGTTACGAGTGCAATTGAGCGAGCGAGCGAGAATTGCACTATCGAAGCAAACAGTCCAATAAGTGAAGGCATGAGCGAATAATATATAGCGAACTAGAGTGGTAACGACATCGCGAGAAATTGGGGTGCGCTACGGGCCTAGCGCCGAGGTTGGGAAATGTCGAAGCGGAGGTCCGGAACGCGGGTTACCAACCGAACCGTGAGGTTGGGTCGCATCGTGAATAGTGACGGGAGTCGTAGTCGAGACGAGTGTCGCGAGCAGGTAACATTTCACTGTTGGGTGCCGATGGCGGGAATGGTCTTGTACGCGGTAAGCAGGGGCACGAAGTAAGGAAAATGAAGTTTCCTTACACCAGGTCACACGGAGCCAGGTTCTATATGTGCCGCCGAATTGAAGTTCACTTGAGGTCCGCGCTATAAGCGGCGAGTGGTTGGAAATGGAAACATGCAATCCTAAACATACGTGTACAGAACTGTACAGAGAAACTTCCGTAACTGATGTGAAATGGAGAAAGCGAACACGACATTTGACCACCTCTCGCAACTCATGCTGCTTGTTTCGTGCTGTTCGTTTCGTGCAGCGTAAATTATTCGCATGACGACAAGCTATCCAACTGGGTGGGTCACGTTTCGCTGGCTGTGCCTTCCGTGTTGGACCAATTGCGTCGCTGTCGAAATCGTCAGCCCCCTCCCTCCCTCCCCGTGATCTCCGAAGCTGTGGGAACGTGCGCCGTAGTTTGACTATTATTTGCGCGACATAGATGACCTGCCCCCTCTTTAATCCGCCTCCCCCCCAACTCCTCACTTCAGTGGCGGTTGGCGGAACGCGCCACAGAGTCAGTACAATGCGAATGTAAAATTTATACAAAAAGCCCGCCGCACAACGCAACGCTGGACAAAACGGAAAACACCTGCCCCGCCAGTCGTTTGCATCTGCCCCCCTTCCCGCCTTCGAGATCGCACGCCTGTAGTCCAGCCAGCGCCGCAGGCACAGCCCCTACAGTCCACCCTCTTTCATCTCGTCCAGTCCAGCCACACGAACACTCATGTCTCCCCTTCCCTCCCCCGCACCAACGCTGTCGAAGCCCAAGGCATCCTCGCTGCAGCACTGTTTCTTCGCCCTACAAATCATTGCGCTTTAGGAGCTAGTTCCAGGAGATGCTGGACGTGTGAAGTAAATTTGCAACAGCTTTAGTTTGAGGAGGAGGCTGCGTGGTTAACGAGATGATGACAACTATCTCTCGCGATCCCGACCTGCCGTTCAATCCGGACGACGCGCGGGGTGCCTTCCATCGTAGGAGCGTGTCGCTTGCGACAGCAACCTCGCATTTGCGGGATGCGAACCAAGCTTGGGCGTCGCCCGCCCTGTTCGTTCCCCCACCGCACTCGCCGCTGTCACAGCTCCCGCCTTTGCTAGAAAACTGCGGCAACGACGGAGCCGCGGTGGACGGCGCTGACGCAGCACGGTGGAACGATGGGCCGGGGGAGCAAACGGCCTTCGACGTGGCATTGCCAGAAGCTGTCAACGGCAGGACTAACGGCTACCTTCGGGGCGACGAGTTGGCGGGCTGGCGGCCGCTCGGCCGAACCCGCTCTCAGGCCATCGGGCCGACTCATCAAGCGCAGCGCGCGACTCTCCTGGCGTCGCCGTCGCAGCGCTACGATTCGTCCTCATTCTCGGGAAGCTTGAAGGAGAGGACGAGCGAGCACGCGGCGCGCATCAGAAACATGATGCAGAAAGAACGACTCGATTTCTCGGAAGCACCGTCGAACGCGCAGCCCGCGACTGTAAAAGTCAACTCCGATGACCCGCTTGCGCTTGCGGAAGGACTGCCCTTGTCTTCTCCGCAGCTGTCGCAGCAGCAAAATGCTAACGGCGAAATGTCAGCACAAGCGACAGCTCCGCCGGGGGGACACCGGCGGGGAGGTAGTAACCAGTTGGGGGGGCTGCAGGCACATCTGCCGCACCTCCTGCCCGCGACCACACTGAGTCGACGTGGCAGCATCACCAGCAGCCACGCGAGAAACAGCAGCTACGGCAGCGGGATTAGCTTCAGCGGCAGTAGCGGAAGCAGCGCCAGCGTGAGCGGCGCCAGCGTGAGTGGCATCAGCGGTAGGAGCAGCAACGTGGGGGTACCGGCGTTTTCCCCACCCGTGGTACCAGGCGGACCAATCACCGTCGCCCCCGTCTCTCCTAGTCTGCAATTCGCCAACCCTATCGTTGGCGATGGCCAAACCCCCTCTCTAGGCTCGGTGGCTCCGGTTAGGGTAGCGCCAGTCGAACTGGTGTTACCGAGTTCGCCGGCATCGTCGGCGTCGCCAGCGTGGTCGCCTTCGCCAGCGTCGCCACCAGATGGCGGGTTCATTCCAACTATTCGCAGGGCGATCTCTCTCGCCGTGCAGCGCGCCAAGCCGCAACAGCAGCAGCGGCAGCAGCAGCAGCAGCTACTGGTACAAGCCCATCCCGTGCTTGAGATACCGAGTCGAAATGGGACAGCCACTGCCCTCGCTGCTCACCCACCCGCGGTTAAATTCTCGCCCTCGTCTCGTGCCGTCGCTCTCTCCCATGCGTCAGCGCACCCGACGACCGCAGCCGCAGTTTGTCCCAAGTGCGGCCATACCATGGCCCCCGCGGCTTCTTCCCCCGACGAAGGGCGGGAATCCGCGCAGGGGCGGAAGGACCGGCGGCGCGTGCCGACTGCGGCGGTGGAAGCGGCGGCGATGGCGGCAAAGGCCGCGCAAGCCGCCGCGATGGCCGCAGAGGCTGCTGCTGCCGCCGCGAAGGAGGCTGCTAGCGCTGCCGCTGCTGCCGCCGCTGCGATCGCGGAGGAGACGGACAGTGACTGTTGGGAGAGTTACTGTGTGGGGGAAGAAGTGGGGAAGGGCGCCACAGGAGGAGACGGACGCGACATGGGAGCGCGCGTCCAGGCGGCAGTGACAGGCGGCGGGGGGGACAAGCGCAGCGAAGCGGTAGCTTGCGGGGAAGGCAGGGATACGGGTGATGAGGAAGGGAGAAGATTGGCGGAAGAGAGCGCAGAGACAGTGAGGGCGGAAGAGAGCGCAGAGACAGTGAGGGCGGAAGCAGAGGACGGAGCGGGGGCAGGCACAGTGGGGGACAATGAGGTCGCAACGGCGCGGCAGGGGGAAATGAGTGATGGTGAGGCGGGGACGAGGGCAGGGGGAGAACCAGGCACGGAGGCCGGGGGCCGCGGGCAGAAGGCGCAAGGAAAGTATAAGCGACTGTCGCCCCGGCCCGTGATTGTAGAGAGAAGAGGGTTCTGCGATGCGCGCGCGATACAGTCACCCCCTGGTGCAAGCGCCACCATGGGCAACGAGGAAGAAGGGGCGGAGAGCGGACGTGCGCGCAGCGGAATGGGCCAACTGTCGCCCCAGGAGCGAAGGGGGATGGAGAGGGGGGAGGATGGAGCGGAGGAGAGCAGGGTGGGGCCTGGGGCGATGAACGGTGGAGATGCAACGGATGGCAGCGAGGGTGCGGACGAGATGGCGGCTGGGGATACGGGGGGTCACGAGGAGTGGGAGCAGGCGGAGCAGAAGGGGCCGAGGGAGCAGCGAGCGCCGTTCCCCTCGCCCCATTCCCACGCTGAACCGCGCCTGCACGCTGCACCCCCCGCTGCCAGGCCCTTCGTCGCGTCTTCTCCGCGCGCCCACTCACCCCGGCGCCTGTCGCCCTCGGCGCGATCACCCCATGCCACGTCATCTCCGACGGCCGCAGCCGCAGGCACCCGCGCAGGGACCCGCGCAGACGCCCGCGCTGGCGGCCAGTCGGGGACAGGCAGCAGTGGCAGCGAGGGCGAGGAGTATCACACCCCGCACAGCACCCCTCCCCCGCCCACCGACAGCCTCCCCTCCGCGCTGCAGCGCGCGCAGCAGCTGGCGGGGCTCCCCTTGAGCCCGTCGCTCGAGGCGTACCTTGTTGACGCGCGCGCCGACCACGCTGCGGACGGCTCCTGCGCGGAGCCTCCGGAGGCGCACGACACGGGGGAGAGCAGCGCGGAGTGCGGCGCGGAAAACGGCGAGGACATCCCTCCCGTCGAGGACGGTCCCCTCGCCGCCCCCAGCAGGCCCCCCAAGTCACCCAGGCCAGAGCGCGCGCTCTCCCCCCTCGCTGCGCGGGGCGCGCGCCAGGCACGCGCGCGCCAGGCGCCTGCGCGCTCGCCGCGGTCGCCCAGGACGAGAGCGGTGAAGGACGGTGCGTGGCGGTGCAAGTCCATGCAGGAGGGCTCCTCCAACCCCCCCAGCGCCGCCAGCGCCAGCCGCGCTGGCGCCTCCGGCGGCGCTGCTGCCTCCGCCGCGCGCCCTGCCGCGCGCACACGGTCCTTCCGCGAGCAGTCGCTCCGCGGGACGCTGAGGGGCGCAGGTGGAGGGGGGAGGGTGCTGCGCAAGGCGGGGTCAGAGCCAGAGGAGCGGGGGGGGGCGGGGGAGGGGGGTGGGGTAAGCAGAGGGGGCAGGGGCGCGCGGGGCGGGCAGGCGTGGTCGCAGGCGCGGCCTAAGTCGCCGAGGGAGGCGCTGCGGTCGCCCAGGGCGCGCTCCAAGTCGCCCACCGACGGGCTCAGGTCGCCCAGCGAGGGGCTGCGCTCCCCCCGCGCTGCAAGCAGGTCCCCGCGCCCCCTGCCTTCCCCCAACGCGGGGCTGCCGGGGCGAGACGTGGGCGCGGGGGAGAGGGGCGCGGCGGGGAGGAGCAGGCAGGTGCGGAAGGTGAGCAGCTGGAGTGGCCCTGGAGGGGCGGAGGGCGGAGGAGGGGGAGAGGGGGACGCAGAGGAGACAGGGCGCCGCACAGGCGCAGAGAGCAGGGCAGGGGGAGGGGGAGGAGGAGGAGGAGCGGGGCGGGGAGTGGGGCAGGGCGGGTTGGGGCAGGCGGGATCGGCGTCGTTCTCAGCAGGGGGGGCGCGGGTGGCGGAGTTCATACTGGGGCGCGCATACAGGGACGTGGGGGAGGCGTACGAGGTGGGGGGCGAGCAGCTGGGCGTGGGGCAGTTTGGGGTGATCCGCGCGTGTGTGAGCCGCAGCACGGGGCAGGTGCTGGCGTGCAAGGCAATCGGCAAAGAGCGCATTGTGGTGAGCCATGCACGGGGATGCGTTGGGCTGTGCCTTGTGGCATGGCATGTTGTACGTTGTGCAAGCATTTGGGCGAACGTGTGTGCATGCGTCTGCATGTGTGTAGCATCTGGCATGCGCCATAACATGTTGTGAGCTGTGCATGCATTTGTGGAACTGTGTGTGTCTTCCCATGTGTGTGCATGTCGGTGTATGTGTGAGTGCATTCGAGTGCATTCGAGTGCATTGTGGTTGCATGTGCGTTTTGTGTGCATTCTGGTGAGCTGCGGTGCTGATGCGTTGGGCTGTTGGGCTGCGGCGTGTGGCATGGCATGTGGCATGTGGAATGCGGCATGTGGCATGGGCCATGGCTCTTGTGGACGGTGCATGCGTCTGGGAATGTGTATGTCTTTCTATGCTGTGCATGCGTGGCATGTGCGTGCATGTGAGTGCATGTGCGTGCATGTGTGTGCATGTGCGTGGATGTGTGTGCATGTGTGTGTATTTGGATGCATGTGTGTGCATGTGTGTGTATTTGGATCCATCCATCCCCATCCCCATCCATCCCCACCTCATCTTGCCAGGCGCAGGAGGATGCGGAGGACGTGGCGAAGGAGGTGCGCGTGATGCAGCAGCTGAGGGGCCACCCACACATCGTCAAGATCCACCGCGCCATGGAAGACTCCCAGGTAAGGGTGGGGAGGAGGAACAGGCAGGTGGGTGGAGGGGGGAGTAGCCAGGTTGGGAGGAGGATGGGGGGAGGGTCGAGGGGAGAGGCAGATGCAGCAGCTGCGCGGCCACCCGCACATCGTCAAGATCCACCCGCACATCGTCAAGATCCACCGCGCCATGGAGGACACCCAGGTGAGGGGAGAGGCGGGTTCGGGGTGGCAGGTAGGCGGGGGGGAGTCAATGGCTGGGCATGAGGGAGGTGGGCATGAGGCAGTTAGGCAGTGTGGTGGTTGGCGTGTCAATGGCTGGGAGCTGGTGTGGTGAGGGGGCAGTAAGGCATGGTGGAGGGAGGGCATGGTGGACAGCACACACCACCACTGGCACTGCCATGCCACCTCATCTCTCACCCTTGCCACTGCCACCTCCCCTCAGCATTCCCTGCCCATCTCTCCAATTCACATCCCTAAACCTTTCGACATCTCCGCCTCCTTCCGTCTCCACCCTCGTCCCGCTCCCCCAGCACGTGCACATCATAATGGAGATCTGTCGGGGCGGTGATCTCTTCGACCGCGTCAAGGTGGGCGGCAGACTGAGCGAGCGCAGTGCAGCGGCCATCACTATGCGGCTGGTGGAGGCGCTGCTGTGGTGCCACGAGAAGGGCGTGGTGCACCGTGATGTGAAGCTGGAGAACATTCTGCTCAAGCAGCGCGGGCATGACACCGACATCCGCCTCACTGACTTCGGCATGGCTGCTGAGGTCCACCCAGGTACTGCCTGTTCCAGTATCATGCACCCTGTGCCCATGTGCTGCCCCTTCCTTCTTTTGCCCACGTGCTGCCCCTTCCTTCCTCCACTGCCCTCTGCCCTGTGCACTGTGCCCTGTGCCCCGTGCCCCGTGCGTGCCCCGTGCCCCGTGCCCTGTGCCCTGTGCCCTGTGCCCTGTGCCCCGTGCCCCGTGCCCCGTGCCCCGTGCCCTGTGCCCCGTGCCCCGTGCCCTGTGCCCTGTGCCCCGTGCCCTTACCCGATGCACCTGATGTTGCTCCATGGGTCTTCTTTGACCCCTGTTTGCACTGGATGCAGTAGCACATTGGAGCCTTCTTGCTTCTCTGTTCCGTGTTGTCTCTCGAGACATCGCACGCCTGTGGACACCCTTCGCCATCACTCTTCCTTTCCTCACCAACACGCACATGCGTGGTTGCACCGTGCCGCACCCATGCCTCTCATTCCCCACCAGCACCAGCTGCTCAAACACCCATGCGATACCGGACACCACAATAGCCAATCCCATGCGTCCATCCACCCCTCACACCCCCCTTCTCACTCCCCCCTCTCCTCCCCCTCCCCCCAGGCGAGGTGCTAACGGAGCTGATAGGCACGCCGTACTACATGGCGCCCGAGGTGCTGGCGGGCTCGTACGGGTCGGAAGCAGACATCTGGAGTGCGGGCGTGGTGCTCTACATCCTGCTGTGCGGCCTGCCGCCCTTCTATGCCGCCAGCAATGAGGGCATATTCGACGCCATTCGCAGCAAGGACGTGCAGTTCAAGGCGCCCAAGTGGCACGGCGTGAGCGGCGCTGCCAAACTGCTGATCAGCAGCATGCTCGAGAAAAACCCGCGCGAGCGCATCACAGGAGAAGAGGTCCTTGGTGAGTGATTGAGTTCTTAATGGAGATTTGGTCAATTGTGTGCAGTACCTCTGTTTTTTTCATGCCAGAGGTTTTTGTCTTTTGACAGGGGCTTTCAATGGTGGCTAAGATATGATTGTGTGTGGTCTCTGTGTGCGCATTGGCAGAGCATCCTTGGATTAAGGCACATGCGTTTGATGACTAACCTAACATCGCCCACCGGGCCACTGTACATACGTACGGTTCCGTAAGTTGCTTCCAGTGATACCCGTGGCCATGACGTTGCTTTGAAGAATGGGAGCTGCGAAATGACCAGGTGGCCAGGCCGCCCTAAGTGCTTGCACATGGTTTGCAAGCTGCAATGTGCAGCTACTTCCCGTACGCATAAATACTCCAACGATATGTTACATTACATCTCTTTCCCCAACAGAGTACCGACATTACCAGATCAGTCATTTTGGTACTGCCAATCTATTTTTGCAAGTGTAAATCAATTTTCATTCCTAACTGGGTTTATGCTACATCATATACTCCACAATCCAAACTTCCATAATGTTACGAGTGCAATTGAGTGAGCGAGTGAGGATTGCACTATCGAGACAAGAGTCCAATGAGCGAAGGATTGAGCGAAGAATATATAGCGAAGCTACAGTGGTAACGGTAACGTGTGGAAAATGGGGTGCGCTACGGCCTAGCGCCGAGGTTGGGGATTGTCGAGGCGGAGGTCCGGAGCGCGGGTTACCAACCGAACCGTGAGGTTGGGTCGCGTCGTGAACAGTGGCGGGAATAGTGTCGAGGCGAATGTCGCAAGTGGTAACGGATTATTGTGGGGTGCTGTTAGCGGGAAACACTGGTGTACGCGCTGAGCAGGGACGCGAAGTAAGGAAAAGGAATTTTCCTTACACTACCCCCCCCCCCCCCCCACCCCCCCCCCCCCCCCTAAGGAGGCCCTTCTTACGAAAGCACGTGTACATCCCGGAAATTCCGGCTGCGCAGATACTCGGTGAGGACGGGGTGGTTTTCGATTCTGTCCAGGGGAACCCAATTGTCTTCGGTGGGCGTGCGGTCTTTCCAGCGGATCAGAAATTCGACCCTTCGAGCTCCCCGTGGGTCACGAACTCGGTGGCTCATAATATTTTCGGGCGTGATGATTGGTTCTGTCGGCGGTCGTGTCATGCTGGCTGGGCGGTTGCGGGGTAGTTGGCTGGTGGATGGTACGTAAGGGCGAAGCAGGCTGACATGGAAGGACGGGTTGACGTACCAGTCAGCAGGGAGGAGGAGGTGGGCGGTGACAGGTGTGATCATGTGGCTGATGCGAAATGGCCCGCAATATCGTGGGCGGAGTTTCGGGGTTATGGGCAGGCGGAGGTTTTGAGTGTCGAGTAAAGCTAGGTCGTCGGGCTGGTAAGTGATAGGTCTGCGGTGGCGGTCGGCGTTGCGCTTAGCGATGACGTTGGCTTTTTTAATTGCATCAACTGCCCGGGTTCGTGCTGCTTGTAAGATTTCTGCGAACTGTTGCGCACGTGGTACTGGGTTGTCGGGATTTGGGGTCATGGGTACTGTAGGGTCTTGTCCGTAGTTCAGGTAAAATGGTGACTGTTGGGTCGTGGCGGATGGCGAATTGTTGTACGCGAATTCGATGAGTGGCAGCTGCTGTTCCCAGGTGGTCGGATCGTCGCACGTGGTTTGGATGAGTTGCTCCATGGTCTGATTTGTCCGTTCTGTCTGTCCGTCGGTTTCGGGGTGGTACGAAGAATTAAAATGTAGTCTCGTGACGAACTGCTGCCACAGGTTCCGCCAGAAGTTGCTGGTGAATTTCGTGTCGCGGTCGCTGATGATTGCTGCTGGTAACCCGTGTAGTCGAACGATGGTGGAGATGAAGAGGCGGGCTGTTTCTTCGGCTGTGATTGATTTCTCGCAGGCTGCGAAATGTGCCATTTTCGCCAGCAGATCGACGACGACCAGGATCGCGTCGTTCCCACTTGCTTCGGCCGGTAACCCCGTGACGAAGTCCATCCTCACCTGAAGCACGCTCTGGGGGTGGTATCGGGTGCAACTGTCATGCCGACCGCTTCCGTAATGATTTCATGAGTTGGCAGGTGGGACACGATGCCACGTGTCGTTGCACGTCGGTCAGCATTTCGGGCCAGTAATAATACCGCTGCAGCTGCTGCCGTGTTTTTTCTACTCCGAAATGTCATGAGGTAACTCCGTCGTGTGCCTCCTGTAGCAGTAATTCCCGTTGTAACGTGTAGCCCAGTACCCAGATTCGGTCGGTGCCGGCTTTTACATAATAGACTCCCTTTGCTGCTGCGAACTGCTGCAAATTTCCTCCTGTGAAGAATGGGCCAGTCTGATAGCCGTAGGTAAATAGTCCTGTCAGTAGTGGGCTGGTCTGGGCGAGTAGTATGGCGTGGATTTGGGCCGTGGGGTGTGAGAATTGAGGAATGAATGATTGAATAGAAAATGAGTTGGGTACAAATATGAAACCCTAAGAGATTGTACCCCACAGTGTCTACCCCACTACAGCCTAAACATGCTATGTGATTAATGTTCGACACACCCCCATAGGCAAAGTGGGGGAGAACAAGGGGTCACAAGACCAGTCAAGCAAAGCAAAACAAAGCAAGCTCAGGGTGGATCACAACGTCACCACACATTCCGAGCACAGGTTCAAAGGCCACAAGGCCAATTCACATGCAGGATTATATATAAAAGGTAAACAAGCAAGTGCAGGTATATATATAGATCACAGTACAGGTAAAGTCAAGAGGTAAGCAAGTGAGGCAAAGTAGGCACAAGACCTAGCATAGTACAGAAGCGCTGATGATCACAAGGCTGAAGTGCCTTGGTGAAGATATCAGCAGTGTTGGCCTGGGAGGCCACGTAAGCAAGACGCAGCTGACCACGCTGCTGCAGCTCACGAGCAAGGAAGTAGGGAAGAGCAATGTGCTTCGTTCTGTGCTCCAGTCTGTGCTCCCGACACAAGGCCAGCATGGCCTTGTTGTCTACGTACAGAACCGGAGGAGAATGAGGCGGCTCACCGAGGTCAGTCAGCAGGTAGGTGAGCCAGCGTAGCTCCTGTGCAGCCATGGCCCCTGCGTAGATCTCAGCCTCACAGCTGGAGCTGAGAACAGAAGACGAGCGAGTAGACCGCCACGAAACAGAGCCGGAACCAAGGCTGAAGGTGTAACCCTGTGACGACCGCTGCGTAGCCAGGTCGTCAACCCAAGACGCGTCTGCGTGACCAGTGAGGACCACTGGACTCCGCCCTCCAAGCACTAGCCCCATGCCCGACGTACTGCACAAGTAGCGCAACACCCTCTTCGCTGCAGCCATGTGCTCTGGTCGGTGTCTCCCAGGAGCAACATAGCGTGCCAAGATGCTAAGAGGGTATGCCAGGTCAGGTCGAGTGCAGGTCATCAGGTACATGAGGCAGCCAACAAGCTCTGGGTACGGGCCACTCGGCTCTACGGACTCATCCGAAGGCAGAGCTGAGAGCGAGTGGCGAGTAGACAGAGGAGTGGCCTGAGGCGAGGAGTACGTGAAGTCGAAGCGCTGAAGGACCTGCTGCACCATGTGTGACTGAGTCAGGGTAATGGTGCGCCGTGCTCTGTCCCGAGTGATCTGCAAGCCAAGATAGCTGCGCAGTTCACCCAGGTCTGTACACGTGTGTCTCTTCTGCAGCTCGGACTTCACGTGGGCGAGTCTAGCAGTGTCAGCCGTAGCAAACACCAAGTTGTCGACGTACACGAGGATGTAGAACGGCGGCAGCAAAGTGTCGGTGCGAAGAAACAGCGACGGGTCAGCAGTGGAAGGAGCAAACCCAAGAGCCGCAAGCGTAGTCCTCAGTGTGTTGTGCCACTCACGGGGCGCCTGGCGGAGACCGTAGACTGGCCGCCGGAGGCTCCACTGGGTACCTGCAGGAAACGACCCAGTGAAGCCAGGTGGGCGGCGCAGCCAGATCTCCTCGTGCAGGCTGCCCTGTAGGAAAGCAGTGCTGAAGTCAAGGGAGTGAAGCTCGTAGTCACGCTGAGCAGCGACGTGCAGCAGAACCCGAAGAGTGGTCATCTTCGGGGTCGGGGAGAAGGTCTGAAAGTAGTCAACTCCCTGCCGCTGACTGAAGCCTCGAGCCACGTAACGCGCCTTGAAGACAGGCGGAGAACCCGGCGGCCGCTTCACCCTGAAAATCCACATGCCACTGACGATGTTCGCCCCAGGTGGGGGAACCTCGTCGACGTAGGTGCCTGTGGACTTCCAGGAAGCCATCTCTACATCCATGGCTGCCTGCCACTGAGAGGAGTAGGGACCCTCTATCGCCTCTGCGTAAGAGCGCGGGGTCGGGATGTCTGGTGCATCCGGGTCTCCCTCGGGGGCAAGCAGCGTGGACACGAGATGAGGTAAAGCAGCAGCAAAACACTGGAACTCCTCCTGTCTGTCCTCAAGGACGTCCGTGCTAAGAGCACACTCACCCTCGACGGACGGAGGACAGACAGACGCAGACTCAGCAACAAGACTAGCGGCGTAGTCTAGACGACAGTGAGCAGCGAAGTCGACAAGCTCGGCAACTAAGGCAGACGCAGTAGTGGACTCAAAGGAAGGGTCAGTGACAACAGTGGCTAGGAAACGCGTGACAGTAGGACTGGCAGCACGAAGGGAGTCAGACTCCGGGTCAGCAAGAGCAGGAAGAGAGGACGCTGGAGGAGACGGCAAAGGGACACGCTGTGACGCAGTGGAAGGACGCAGTGCCATCTGATGCGTGCCCGGGACCGCAGGAGGACGCTGACGTGGAACACAACGACCAGTGCAAGCAGTACGAACAGGCGACGCAGGACGCGACTCAGGGTCACGACGCTCAGCAAGACCTCCAGTAGGACCAGCGTAGGGAGAAGGAGCAGGAAGAGGGGAGGCCAGCTGTAACTGTGACTCGGACTGGACAGGCGGTGGACACTCTAAGGAAGGAGCAGGACAAGAAGAAGGCGGAAGACCAAGAACCTGCTCAAGGAGCGGAACGAAGAACGGCCGCGGCCGCGCAGCTCCTCCAGAACAAGCAGGGACAGCACCAGCACCCCCAGCGTCAGCTCCAACTCCAGCAGCACCACCAGCACCAGGAGCACCCCCAGCAGCTCCAGTACCTCCAGAAGCACCGACTCCAGCAGCACGGCCAGCTCCAGCTCCACCAGGAGCTCCAGCACCAGTAGCACCTCCAGCTCCAGCACCAGTAGCACCCACAGGAGCACCGGCTCCAGTAGCACCTCCAGCTCCAGTACCTCCAGCAGCTCCAGCTCCAGCAGGACCACCGGAAGACTCAGCAGCTCCGGCTCCAGTACCTCCAGAAGCACCTACTCCAGCAGCACGGCCAGCTCCAGCTCCACCAGGAGCTCCAGCACCAGTAGCACCACCACTCCCAGCAGCTCCAGTACCTCCAGCACGAGCACCTCCGGGACCCGTGGCTCCAGCACCCCCGGCAACAGTAGAACCTCCAGCACCGGCAGCACCATCAGCTCAAGCAGTACGGCTCCAGCGCCGAGCAAACCACTCGCGCAGCTCCTGTGGAGAGGGTAGCTCCCGCCGGGACAAAGCACCCGAAGGACCTCCAGGTCCAGCACCGGCAGGCTCTGCACCCCCACTCTCAGCAACCCCAGGCTCAGCACCCCCAGACCCAGCACCCAAAGGCTCCGCACGCTCAAGCTCAGCACCCCCAGACCCAGCACCCCCAGGCTCTGCACGCTCAGGCTCAGCACCCCCAGACCGAGACGCTGCAGCAAACACCTGACTCGACGCAGCTACCTGACCAGACGCAGCAACCGGTGGAGACTCTGTGGTCAGTGTGTACAGGCTGGACCCCGGTCGGCGGGTAAACGTGGCCAAGTGGCGGCCCGTCCGAGCACACGTGCAGTGGGTCACTCGCTGACTCGCAGGAGTGAACTGGTCAACCCCGCCATCCTGAAGGTCAGCACCACTCACCAAGTTCGTAGAGAACGAGGGGAGGTAGAGACCGGACAGGGAGCCTGACGGGGCCGCCGGACACGGGAGGACAGTGGAGTAGCGAGCAAGGACAGGACCCCCAGAGGGGTCTGCCAAGGAGACCGCAACCGGCCGACTGAGCGGCGTAAGGGTGGTGCGGTCTCGAAAGAAGGAACAGGAAGCACCCGAGTCGAGGGTGAAGGTGTGCAAAACCTGAGCCGACGCAGTACCTGAGAGAGCAGACGCACGAGTACCTGGAGCAGCAGACTCACGAGCACCTGGAGCAGCAGACTCACTAGTACCTAGAGCAGCAGACTCACTAGCACCTAGAGCAGCAGCCTCAATGCCCGGGTCAGGCGGAACACACACGTAGCAGTCACCCTCAGCACTAATAGACACAGCATACATGGCAGCAAGAATAGCATCAAAGTCAAGATCAAAGATAGCTACACCCGACTTGAGCAGATCACCCCAGCGAGGGATCTCAGTGGCGTCAGGGAACTGGGAACGCCAGGCGTCAGTCAGGCGACCGAAGCAGCGCTGGGTGGCGTGCAGGCCGCCACACCACTCTCCAGTGCGGTCGCCGGTGCGCAGGACGTAGGTACAGGGACCAGCACCCCCAGACCCCTGGCGCCCTGCGTACCACTCACGAAGCTGCTGTGGCGTCGGGGTCTCACGAGAGCGCGACTGGTGCTGGGGTCCCCGCTGCACAGCTCCGCCTCGACCAGCTCCACCGCCGCCGCCTCCGCCGCCTCCACCCCAACCGCCACCGCCACCGCTGCCTCCACCGCCACTGCTGCCATCGACGCCCCCACCTCTGCCTCCGCCCCCACCCCCACCCCCTCCTCCGCCTCCACCGCCACTACCTGCTCCCCCGCCACCTCCTCCAGCGCCCTTGCCCCGCTTGCCCTTGCCGTTGCGGCGCCTCTCGCTAGGAGCAGACGCAGCGCTGACCGACTCGGTGCCAACAAGGTCGACAGCAGCAGCAGAGGCAACGGAGGGCAAAAGAGGAACGGGGGAGCACCCCTCAAAGAAAGGGGTACGGGGGTCACCACGAGAGGCTCCTACAGCGGTAATACTAGTCTCTGCTGCAAGGAGACGCTCCTCGAGGAGGTCAACGGTGAGTGTGGTAGGGCAAAGAGAGAGGAAGTGGTCCCTGACCGAGCGAAGGGTGTCAGGGAGTCGGGTAACTAGGTAGTAGAGGGTGATGTACATGGGAGGGGGGTTCTTGGCGCAGAACTCAGCAGGAAGCGCAGCACGGTAGCGGGTGTCACTAGTGCGGAGGTGCGTAATGAGGTCAGTGACTGTGGCAAAAGCTGCGAGGTCAGGGAACAGGTACGGTAGCATGAGGCGACTAAGCGCAGCAGTGGCAGGGGAAGAGTAGCGTGCAACAACAGCGTCGTACAGAGTCTTAGCACTCTTGTACTGACTAAAGTGCGCGCGCTCAGTAGACGGTAGGTGACTACGCACAGCAAGGCGGGCAGCAGCATCGCGCGTGAGCCACTGCGAGCGAACAGCACTGTCAACATCAGCAGCAGGGGCAGTAGAGGCGCCAGACGTGAGATCGAACAGTGAGAGACCATCCTTGCTATCGCACTGTACGAAAAGCTGCAGATCATCTAGCCAGACATCGAAGTCAACCGCTCGACCCTCAGCATCAAAGGCAAGAACACTGGGACTAGCCATGACAGGAGCAGGAGCAGACTAGCAGCAGTAGCAGTGCAACTAGGCTAAGCGACGCTGCTAAACAGGGCAGCGCGGCTCGGCAGGGCGGCTCGGCAGAGCGGCGCGGCAGGGCGGCTCGGCAGAGCGGTGTGGCTCGGCAGCGCGGCTCGGCCCGGCTATGCTCTTACCAGGGGCGAGGCCGGGGCAGGGCCGAGGGAGGGCCGGGGCAGGGCTGCGACAGGTCCGGGACAGGGCCGGGGCAGGGTCGGAGCAGGGCCGGGACAGAGCCTGGGCGAGGCCGCGGCGGGTCCGGGACAGAGCCGCGACAGGGTCGGGGCAGGGTCGGGGAAGGGCCGGGGCAGGTCCGGGACGGGGCCGCAACGGGGCCAGGGCAGGGTCGAGGCCGGGGCCGGGACAAGGTCGGGGCCGGGGCAGGTCCGGGACGGGGCCGCGACGGGGCCGAGGCAGGGCCGGGACAGTGTCGGGGCCAGGGCAGGTCCGGGACGGGGCCGCGATGGGGCCGGGGCAGGGCCGGGACAGGGTCGGGGCCGGGGCAGGTCCGGGTTGGGGCCGCGACGGGGCCGGGGCAGGGCCGGGACAGGGTCGGGGCCGGGGCAGGTCCGGGATGGGGCCGCGACGGGGCCGGGGCAGGGTCGGGGCCGGGCCGCGACACGGTCGCAATGGGCGACGGGGCAGGGCCGGGGTCGCGCCGCGATGGGGGCCGCGACTGGGCGACTGCGGGCGACGGGGCGGGGTCGCAACGGGGCCTGACTAGGCCGCAAGGGGGGGAAAAGGCCACTAGGGGGCCGCGAAAAAAAAAAAAAAAAAAGTTAGGGCAGAGCGAAAAACGCGCTTCGGGCAGGTAGGTAAAAAAAAAGACTTTTAACGGTGGGCCCTTAGGGAGGAACGGTCCCAGTAGGGAACCCGCTCTATACCATGTGAGAATTGAGGAATGAATGATTGAATAGAAAATGAGTTGGGTACAAATATGAAACCCTAAGAGAATGTACCCCACAGTGTCTACCCCACTACAGCCTAAACAGGCTATGTGATTAATGCTCGACATGGGGCGGGTTAATGCGTCGGCGATGTTCGATGCCCCCTTTTTGTAGGTGACCGTGTAGTGAAAATTGGACTCGAGGAAGTCGAGCCAGCGAATCTGTCGTGGGTTGAGGTGGGGCTGTGCGCGGAGGTACTGTAGTGATTTATGGTCCGCCCGTACTGTCACGTCTGCGCCGGTCAAGTAACAGCGCCACACTTTGAACGCATGCACGATCGCGAGCATTTCGCGATCATGTATCGGTTATTTTTTCTCGGGCGGATGCAGTTTTCGTGACTCGTATGCGATGGGCTGTAAACCGTTGCCAAAATCATGTAGCAGTATGGCTCCAATGGCGATGTCGCTTGCATCGGTAATCACTTCGAATGGGCGGTGTGGGTCGGCGATGCGCAGTACGGGCGGTGAACAGAGAACATTTTTCAGGGCAGAGAAGGCAGCATGCTCTTTCTCCCCCCACGTAAAAGCGACCCCCTTCCGCAGTAAATCCGTCAGCGGGGCAGTTAAGCGTGCCATGTCGGGGACGAACCGACGCACATAATTAACGAACCCTAAAAAACCCTGCAGCTCCGTGATGTTCGTCGGGGGTTGCCACGCTTTTACTGTGTCCAGCTTCTTTGGGTCGATTTCAACTCCAGCCGCCGAAATAACGTGCCCCAAAAATTCTAACTTAACCTAGAAGAACTCGCACTTGGAACCCTTGGTCAGTAGTCTGTGCTCGTTTAGAACCGAAAATACTGCTTCTAAATCTGCTAAGTGCTGCTGCTTATCACGACTGTAGACTAGGATGTCATCGAGGTAAACTATCATGCATTTATCTCAGAGTGGCCTAAACGCCTCGTTCATGGTCATCGGGAATGTCGCCGGTGCGTTGGTCAGCCCGAAAGGCATCACTGTGTATTCAAATGACCCGTACCTAGTCCTAAATGCTGTCTTGGCACAGTCCGATGGTTCGACCCGGATCTGGTGGTAACCTCCCCGTAAATCGATCTTCGAAAAGACCCGTGCTGTTCGTAGTTGATCTATCAGTTCGTCGGCGCGGGGAATGGGGTATCGCGATTTGACTGCAACCCTGTTCAGTGCCCTGTAATCGAAAACCTCCGTCCTTTTTCGGTGTGAACAGTATTGGTGCGGCGAACGGCGACGAGCTCGGTCGTATGATTTTATTCTCTAACAGGTAATCTAACTGCTTCCTTAGTTCGTCGAGCTCGGGCTGTGGCAGGCTGAACTGTCGCTGTACGGTTGGCTGTGCCCCGGGTTCTAATTCTATTCGGTGATCATGTGCTCGCTGAGGTGGCAGTCCGTCCGGTAAGTCGTCGGGAAAAATCCCCGGGTACCGTTTCAACTGTTAGAATATGGAACGAATAAATGATTGAACTAGGAAGCAGGTGGGTACAAGTAGCAAACCTAAAAGTGTTGTACCCTATAAGAACTACCCCACTACAGCCTAAACAGACTATAGAATATAAGTTTGACACACCCCCATAGGCAAAGTGGGGGAGAACAAGAGGTAACAAGACCAGTCAAGAAAGGCAAAGCAAGCTCAGGGTGGATCACAAAGTCACCACGCAGTCCTAGCACAAGCAAATGGCCACAAGGCCAGTTCACATGCAGAGTTATATAAAGGAAAACAAATAATACAGTGAACACAACCTAGCAAGTGTAAGCATGCAAGTATATGTATATAAAGTACAGTACAAGCAGAGTCAAGAAGTAAGCAAGTGAGGCACAGTAGGTACAAGGCCTAGAACAGTACAGAAACGCTGATGATCACAAGGCTGAAGTGCCTTGGTGAAAACATCAGCAGTGTTGGCCTGTGAGGCCACGCAAGCGAGACGAAGCTGGCCACGCTGCTGCAACTCACGAGCAAGGAAGTAGCGCAGAGCAATGTGCTTCGTTCTGTGCTCCAGTCTATGCTCCTGACTCAAGGCCAGCATGGCCTTGTTGTCGACGTACAGAATTGGAGGAGAACGAGGCGCCTCTCCCAAGTCAGTCAGCAGGTAGGTCAGCCAGCGTAACTCCTGTGCAGCCATGGCCCCAGCGTAGATCCCAGCCTCACAACTAGAGCTGAGAACAGAAGAAGAGCGGGTAGACCGCCAAGAGACAGAACCGGAACCAAGACTGAAGGTGTAACCCTGTGACGACCGCTGCGTAGCCAAGTCGTCAACCCAGGAAGCGTCTGCGTGACCAGTGAGGACAACTCGAGCCCGTCCTCCAAGCACGAGCCCCATGCCCGACGTACTGCACAGGTAGCGCAACACCCTCTTCGCAGCATCCCAGTGCACCTTTCGGTGTCGAACGAGAGCCACGTAGCGAGCCAGAAGGCTGAGAGGGTATGCAAGGTCAGGTCGTGTGCAAGTCATCAGGTACATGAGGCAGCCCACAAGCTCTGGATACGGGCCACTCGGCTCTACGGACTCGTTCGAAGGTGGAGCTGAGAGCGAGTGACCGGTAGGCAGAGGAGTGGACTGTGGCGAGGAGTACGTGAAGCCGAAGCGCTAAAGGACCTGCTGCACCATGTGTGACTGAGTCAAGGTAATGGTGCGCTGTGCTCTGTCCCGGGTGATCCGCAAGCCAAGATAGCTTGTCAGTTCACCCAGGTCTGTGCACGTGTGTCTCTTCAGCAGCTCGGACTTCACGTGGGCGAGTGCCTCAGTGTCAGCAGTAGCAAAGACGAGGTCGTCTACGTACACGAGAACGTAGAACGGCGGCAGAGTGGAGTCAGTGCGTAAAAACAGTGAAGGGTCAGCAGTGGAAGGAGCAAAACCAAGAGTAGCAAGAGTCGTCCTCAGCGTGTTGTGCCACTCACGGGGTGCCTGGCGGAGACCGTAGACTAGCCGCCGGAGGCTCCACTGGGTACCAGCAGGAAACGACCCAGTGAAGCCAGGTGGGCGGCGCAGCCAGATCTCCTCGTGCAGGATGCCTTGTAGGAAGGCTGTGCTGAAGTCAAGCGAGTGGAGCTCGTAGTCACGCTGAGCAGCTACGTGCAGCAGTACCCGAAGAGTGGTCATCTTCGGGGTAGGGGAGAAGGTCTGGAAGAAGTCAACTCCCTGTCGCTGACTGAAGCCACGTGCAACGTAACGCGCCTTGAAGACAGGCGGAGAACCCGGCAGCCGCTTCACCCTGAAGATCCACATGCCACTGACGATGTTCGCCCCAGGCGGGGGAACCTCGTCGACGTAGGTGCCTGTGGACTTCCAGGAAGCCATCTCGGCGTCCATGGCTGCCTGCCACTGAGAGGAGTAGGGACCCCCTATCGCCTCTGCGTAAGAGCGCTCGGTCGGGATGTCTGGTGCATCCGGGTCTCCCTCAGGGGCAAGCACCATGGACACGAGATGAGGTACAGCAGCGGCAAAGCACTCAAACTCCTCTTGTCTGTCCTCAAGAACGTCCGTGCCAAGAGCACACTCATTCCGACGGACAGAGGACAGACAGACGCAGACGCAAACTCAGCAACAAGACTAGTGGCGTAGTCTAGGCGACAGGCTGGTGCAGACGAGAGCAGTGGACGAGAGCAGACAGTGGACGAGAGCAGTGCTAGAGCTGGTGGTGCTGCGGGAGTTGTAGCTGGAGACCTTGAGGGTACTGGTGCTGTCTCTGCTGTTCCTGGAGGCGCTGCGAGGCCGCGGCCGTACTACGTTCCGCTCCTTCAGCAGGTTCATGGTCTACAGCCGTACTAGGGGTCTTACGGAGCGTCGTGAGCCTGAGTCGCGTCCTGTGTCGCCTGAGTCGCGTCCTGTGTCGCCTGAGTCTCGTTCTGAGTCGCCTGTCCGCACTGTTCGCGCTGGTCATCGTGTTACGCGTCCGCGTCCTCCTCCTGTCCCTGGCACTCACTCTATGACTCTGCGTCCTTCCACTGCTCCACAGCGTGTCCCTCTGCCGTCTCCTCCTGCGTCCTCTCTTCCTGACGGTCCGGACCCGGAGTCTGACTCCCTTCGTGCTGCTAGTCCTACTGTCACGCGCTTTCTGGCCACTGCTGTCTCTGACCCTTTGTTTGAGTCCACTGCTGCGTCTGCTCTCGTTGCTGAGCTTGTTGACTTTGCAACGAGAGCAGACGCCGCAACAAGCTCAGCAACGAGAGCAGACGCAGCAGTGGACTCAAACAAAGGGTCAGAGACAGCAGTGGCCAGAAAGCGCGTGACAGTAGGACTAGCAACACGAAGGGAGTCAGACTCCGGGTCCGGACCGTCAGGAAGAGAGGACGCAGGAGGAGACGGCAGAGGGACACGCTGTGGAGCAGTGGAAGGACGCAGAATCATAGAGTGAGTGCCAGGGACAGGAGGAGGACGCGGACGCGTAACACGATGACCAGCGCGAACAGTGCGGACAGGCGACTCAGAACGAGACTCAGGCGACACAGGACGCGACTCAGGCGACACAGGACGCGACTCAGGCTCACGACGCTCCGTAAGACCCCTAGTACGGCTGTAGACCATGAACCTGCTGAAGGAGCGGAACGTAGTACGGCCGCGGCCTCGCAGCGCCTCCAGGAACAGCAGAGACAGCACCAGTACCCTCAAGGTCTCCAGCTACAACTCCCGCAGCACCACCAGCTCTAGCACCTGCAGCGCCAACGCCTGCAGCACCACCAGCCCCAGCAGCTCCAGTACCTCCAGTATGAGCACCTCCAGGACCAGCGGCTCCAGCACCAGCAGCGCCTCCAGCAGCTCCAACACCAGCAGCACCTCTAGCAGCTCCAGCACCAGCAGCACCTCCAGCATCTCCAGCACCAGCAGCACCTCCAGCAGCTCCAGCACCAGCAGCAGCTCCAGCACCAGCAGCACCTCCAGAAGCTCCAGCACCAGCAGCACCAGTAGCACGGCGACAGCGCCGAGTGTACCACTCACGAAGCCGCTGCGGAGAGAGGGGCTCCCGCCGCAATGGGACACCCGGAGAACCTCCAGACTCAGCACGCGCAGGCTCAGCACCCCAAGACGCAGTACCCCCAGGCTTAGCACCCCCAGGCTCCACACGCTCAGGCTCAGCACCCCCAGACTCCACACCCCCAGTCCCCGCGCCCGCAGGCTCAGCACCCCCAGACCCCACACGCTCAGGCTCAGCACCCCCAGGCTCCGCACCCCCAGTCCCCGCACCCGCAGGCTCAGCACCCCTAGCAGCACCTGAGTCGACAGCTACCTCGACCGGCTCGGCAGGGTCTACCTGAGACACACCTGAGGGGGCAGGACCCTGAGGGGGGAGGGGGTCTACCGGAGGAGTACCTGGTGCTAGGAAGAGTGGTGGGGGGGGGAGAGAGGCAGTGCGGTAGGGAAAGAGACGGTAGTAAGACACCGACTCGTCAAACGTGACGTCCTGAGAGGACAGAATACGACGCGAGGTGGGGTGGAAGAACTGCCACCCGGGTGCGTCAGGGGGGAAGCCAAGGAAGACGCAGGGAACGGCACGAGAGGACAGCTTGTCCGCTGAAGTATCGCGGACAAAAGCTCGAGATCCCCAGACACGGAACGCAGACGCATCGCCAACCTTCCCCGTCCACCTCAGAGTAGGTGTGGTCTCCGGCAAGGAGACACGAGGCTGAAGGTTGATCTGATGCACAGCGTACTGAACCGCGAACGGCCATAGAAAATGGGGAGCAGCCGCATGGATCATGGACGTACGAGCGACGTCCATGACCATGCCAATGCGGCGCTCAGCAATCCCATTTTGCTGTGGGGAGGCCGGAAGCGTGAACGTCTGGCGGATGCCCTCCGCACGACAGAAGGCCCTCAGGAGGTTGGAGGAAAACTCACCACCTCTGTCTGAGTGCAGACGCAGAACAAGAAGGTCCGAGCCGAAACGCTCGCTGAGCTGGCGACGAGCACCGCGGATCCAGTCGATCAACACCTCAGGGACCTCACCCTTGCTGCGCAAGGGGAAGACTGTGGTGTAACGCGAGTAGTCATCAACGACCAGCAGGAAGTAACGCTCGTGACCCTGTCCACGGACGCGGGCTGGGCCCCACACGTCCATGTGAAGAGTCTGCAGAGGAGCCTCTGTCGGAGGAAACGTGGAGGAGTGAGGAGCGGCGCTCTGCCGGCCCTCGACACAAGGAACACAGGTAGGGGCAGGCCCCGGAGGAAGGGGAGGGAGGCACCGGGGGAGACCCGAGACAAGGGTACGGGAGGCCATACCTCGAAGACGAGGCAGGGAGGGGTGACCAAGGCGGTGGTGCCAAAGGAGAGTCTCGTGCGACAGAGGACGACACGAGCAGGGGGCAGACGCTGGACTGGACCTGGACGCGGCAGCAAACACCGGACTAGACGCGGCTACCTGACCAAACGCAGTGACCGGAGGAGTTGCAGTAGTCAGTGTGTACAGACTCGACCCAGGCCGACGGGAGAACGTGGCCAGGTGGCGGCCCGTCCAAGAGCAAGGGCAGTGGGTCACACGCTGACCTCCAGGGGTGAACTGGTCAACCCACGCGTCCTGGAGGTCAGCTCCACTCACCAAGTTCGTAGAGAACGAGGGGAGGTGGAGTCCCGACAGCAAGCCCGACGGGGCCGCAGGACACGGTAGAACCATGGAAGAGTGCGCTAGGACTAGGCCCCCAGAGGGGTCAGCCAGGGAGACTGCAACAGGCCGACTGAGCGGCGTGAGTGTGGTGCTGTCGCGGAAGAAGGAGCGCGAAGCACCAGAGTCAAGTGTGAAAGTGTGCAAGGCCTCAGTAGGTGCAGTGCCAGAGAGAGCAGACTCACCAGCACCTGGAGCAGCAGACTCACCAGTACCTGGAGCAGCAGATGCACTAGCACCTAGAGCAGCAGCCTCAATGCCCGGGTCGAGCGGGACACTCAGGTAACAGTCACCCTCAGCACTATCAGTCAAAGCATACATGGCAGCAAGGATAGCATCAAAATCAAGATCAAAGATAGCCACATTCTGCCTAAGCAGATCACCCCAGCGAGGGAGCTCAACAGCGTCAGGAAACTGGGCACGCCAGGCGTCAGTCAGGTGACCGAAGCAGCGCTGCGCAGTGTGTGGCAGCCCGCACGTCTCCCCACGACGACTGCCGGTGCGAAGAATCTAAGTGCAGGGACCAGCACCCCCAGACCTCCCACGCCCAGCATACCACTCACGAAGCTGCTGGGCCGACAGGGTCTCACGGGAACGCGGCTGCTGCTGGCGCTGGCTACCACCAAAGCCTCCACGCTGCGCGGCTGCACCTCGACTAGCACCACCACCGCCGCCACCTCCACCACCGCTGCCGCTGCCTCCACCACCGCTGCCGCTGCCTCCACCACCTCCGCCGCTGCCTCCACCACCTCCACCGCCTCCACTAAAGCCCCCACTCCCAGCACCACCCCCACCTCCACCGCCACCCCCTCCGCCTCCTCCACCGCCTCCGCCGCCGCCCCCGCTGCCCCCTCCACCACCCTTGCTCCCCTTGCCCTTGCTGTTGCGGCGCCTCCCACTGGGAGCAGACGCATTCCCGACCTCCTCAGTGCCAACGAGGTTGACAGCAGCAGCAGAAGCAACAGAGGGGAGAAGGGGGACAGGGGAACACCCCTCAAAGAAAGGGGTGCGACGGTAGACGCGAGAAGCACCTAGAGCTAAGATACTCTTCTCAGCTGCAGCGAGGCGCTCCTCTAGCAGGTCGACAGTGAGCTCGGTGGGGCAAAGGGAGAGAAAGTGGTCCCTGACTGAAGCAAGGGAGTCAGGGAGGCGGATGACTAGGTAGTAAAGGGTGATGTACATGGGGGGGGGGGGTTCTTGGCACAGAACTCAGTGGGAAGGGCAGCGCGGTAGCGGGCGTCACTAGTGCGGAGGTGAGTAATGAGGTCAGCAACTGTGGCAAAGGCGGCAAGGTCAGGGAAAAGGTACGGCAGCATGAGGCGGCTGAGGGCAGCAGTGGCAGGGGAGGAGTAGCGCGCAACTACAGCGTGGTACAAAGACTGTGGAGTCTTGTACTGGCCAAAATGCGCGCGCTCAGCAGGCGGCACGTGACTACGATTAGCAAGACGAGCAACAGCGTCACGAATGGTCCCTTGTGAGCGAACCGTACTGTCAGCAGTGGCAGCAGTTGGAGTAGAGACACCGGACGTGTGATCAAAAAGGGATACCCCATCCCTAGAGTCACATTGAAGAAAGAGCTGCAGGTCGTCAACCCACACGTCAAAGTCAACTGCACGTCCCTCAGCATCAAAGGTGAGAACAGTAGGGCTAACCATAGCAGCAGTGGCAGCAGAGGAAGCAGTAGCAGCAGTAGAAGCAGAGGCAGCAGTGGCAGCAGTAGCAGTAGTGCAGGCAGGGCAGTGCGGCTCAGTAGGGCGGCGCGGCTCGGTAGGGCGGCGCGGCTCAGCTGGGCGGCGCGGCTCAGCTTCTGGCGGCGCGGCGCAGCAGGGCGGCGCGGGTGCTTACCAGGGGCACGTGCAGGGCCGGGCCGCGACAGCAGGGGCCGCGACAGCTGGGGCCGCGACAGCAGGGGCCGCGATAGCAGGGGCCGCGACAGCAGGGGCCGCGACAGCAGGGGCCGCGCCAGCAGGGGCGGCGACGGCAGGGGCCACGACAGCAAGGGCCGCAACAGCAGGGGCCGCGACAGCAGGGGCCGCGGCAGCAGGGGCCGCGATAGCAGGGGCGGCGGCGGCAGGGGCCACGGCAGTAGGGGCCTCGACGGCTGGGGCCGCAACAGTATCAGGGGCCGCGACGGCAGCAGGGGCCGCGACGGCAGCAGGGGCCGCGACGGCAGCAGGGGTCGCAGCGGCAGTAGGGGCCGCGGTGACGGCAGGGCCGCGACAGCAGGGGCTGCGACGGGCGAGGGCCGCGACGGCAGCAGGGGCCGCGTCGGCAGCAGGGGCCGCGACGGCAGGTGGGGTCGCGACGGCAGTAGGGGCCGCGACAGGCGGTAGGGGCCGCGACGGCAGTTGGGGCCGTGACGGCAGTTAGGGCCGCGACGGCAGGTGGGGCCGCGACGGCAGTAGGGGCCGCGACGGCAGTAGGGGCCGCGACTGCAGCAGGGGCCGCGACGAGCGGCAACGGCAGGGCCACGACGGGCCAGCAAAGGCAGGGCCGCGACGGGCCGTATCAGGGCAGGGCGCGAGGCGCGCTTTGGGCAGGGCGCGAGGCGCGCTTCGGGCAGGGTAGAAAAAAAAATCGTGGTGGGCCCTAAAAAAAAACTTTCCCACTAGGGAACCTGCTCAGAATACCATGTTAGAATATGGAACGAATGAACGATTGAACTAGGAAGCAGGTGGGTACAAGTAGCAAACCTAAAAGTGTTGTACCCTATAAGAACTACCCCACTACAGCCTAAATAGACTATAGAATATAAGTTTGACATCAACAGTTCCTGTAGTTCGGGTGGTACTGCCGCCAGTAGTTTCTGAAAATCGCTCGGCTGCTCTGCTTCTTTCACCACTGCGATATCCACCGCGTACACGTCAGCTCCAGCAGGGACAGCCCGTTTCATTGTGATGGCGTTGACGTGGACCGTTGAAGACTCAGGCGTCTGCCAGCGAGGTAGTTCAACCCAGTTACCGCTACTTCGTACAGTGCAACTACCCGTCGTCCAGTCGATTCGCGGGTTGTACCGTCGCAGCCAAGTCGTTGTACCCTCCTTATTCATCCGAGCCCGATCGATAGCGTGAATCGGTACCGTGACTCGGTGAGGGTCGGTGAGGTTGGGCGAGAAGGTAGTCTCGTCAGTAGTTGGCCCAACTTCTACTGACTGCTGGCGTTTCCCTGCCTCTGAGACTCCCGCCCCTGCTCTGTTCCACGGCGCCTCAGCTCCTCTGGGCATTCGCTCTTGCGATGGCCCGGCCGATTGCAAGCAAAGCAGCGCCCCCTAAACGGTGCGGCAGCTACATTCGTTGCAACGACGTGTACGGTGGCGTGATCAATTGGTCCCCGAGGACGATGTCCGTAGTAGGACCCCGGTCTCGGACGGCGCAGAATGTCGATTTTCTCGGCGAGTGCGAGGATCTTGTTAAAATTCGAGAGCCCGCATAGCATAATTTTGTGCGAGATGTCCGGCTTCAGCCCTCCGACGTAACGGTCCACCCGCTCTGCCTCGTGCATGTAGCCGACTTGCTCGCATAATGCGAGAAAACCACTCGTGTATTCTTGAACCGATCCGAGCTGCCGCCAAGTACGCAGTCTCTGACGCGCCGAAATCGAAGCCGCAATCGGCTCGAAACGTGCCTGAAGCCCTGCGCACCACGCATCCCACGTGCTGTACTTGGCTGTCTCGCAAAATGAACTCCAGGTGACGGCTGGGCCCGTGGGCCCTTCCTCTTGCGACGGTGGTTCGTAGGCGCGTGTGTTAGGAAGTGAACGAAGGAATGAAACAGAGAAGGGGGGTTTCACAAGCAGGCAATTGAGTACATATAGCAAACCCTAAATTGGGCTGTACTCGCTATTGAGTACCCCACTGCAGGCTAGACAAATATAACATTCTGACACACCCCCATAGTCAAAGTGGGGTATGATTAGCACAACAAGCAAAGCAAAGCAAGCTCAGGGTGGATCACGACGTCACCACACAATCTGAGCACAAGTACAAGGAGCAGCAGTTTATAGTTCACAAATATAAGCAAAGCTAGAGGCAGTCACAGACGGTAAGTGAGGAGGAGGAGGGACTGTGAGAGGAGGGGAGATAGGAGACGACGGGTGAAGCAGCAGATACACGGGCAACAGGAGTGGCGCGCACTGTGGCTACCGGAGATTGTAGCCTCCGGACTACTGGAGTAACTGGCTCTGCGGCTAACTCTGAGCGGCAGGAGCAACGGACCCACGGCGACTGGCGCAGCAGGCTCGCTGGGCTACCGGAGATTGTAGCCTCCGGACTACTGGCGCTGCTGACGACACAACGGCTACCTCCCTTCAACCTCCCCCACTGTCGCACCCCCCTTTCACACACCCCCTGCTGCACCTCTAGCACTACTCACACTCCACCCCCTAGTACCACTCCGTCGGCTCCCACATACCCACCGCCCTCAGCGGCAGCTGCAGCAGTGGGAGACGGAGGAGGAGGAGGAGCAGGGGAGGCCGCACACATCCTTCACCCCCATACTTGCCACCCCCAAACCCCAACACAGGGCAGGGCCGCAGCAGGGGTGACAGCAGGGCAGGGCCGCAACGGGGGCGGCAGAAGGGCAGGGCCGCGACGAAGACGGGGGCAGGGCCGCGACTGAGCAGGGCCGGGCAGGGCAGGGCCGGGACAGGGCCGGGGCAGGACGGCAGGGCCGGGCAGGGCCGCGACGAAGACGGGAGGGGCCGACGCGCGGCCCCCCAGGACGCCGTGACGGGCGACAGAAGGGCCGACGCGCGGCCCCCCAAGTCGCCGCGACGGGCGACGGGAAAAGAAGGGGGGGGGGGGGGGGGGGGGGGGTGCGCGGGCCCCCGGTGTGCCGCGACAGGCGACGGGAAGGGGGGGGGGGTGCGCGGGCCCCCGGTGCACCGCGACAGGCGACGAAACCGCCGCACGCCTCGGGGCGCACGACGGGCAGGGAACCGTCGCGCGCCACGGGGCGCACGACGGGCAGGCAGGGCGTCGCGCGCTCTGCAGGGCAGCGCAATGGGCAGAAAACCGCCGCGCGCCACTAGCGCGCGGCGGGAAGCAAAAAATGCCGCGCGCGACGAGCGCGCGGCAGGCAGGAAACAGCGCGCGCCCGAGGCGCGCGATAGGCAGGACAGCAGCGGAAGATAACGGTGGGCCCATGCACAGGATCGACCCAGAAGGGTCGACCTGCTCTCATAGCATGTTAGGAAGTGAACGAAGGAATGAAACAGAGAAGGGGGGTTTCACTAGCAGACAGTTGAGTACATATAGCAAACCCTAAATTGGGCTGTACTCGCTATTGAGTACCCCACTGCAGGCTAGACAAATATAACATTCTAACAGCGTGGCGACGTCACGATGACTCGCCACCAGTCCATGGCGGGGCCCAGCAGCGAAACAACGTAGCGAATCTTCGTTGCGTCTGACTCGACATAATTTGCGTCGAAGAAAACGTTCATCGTGAAGACCCACGATTGAACCGTCGGACCTCCACGTTGGCTCGGGTCGAAACAGGGCGGGCGCTGCGGCTTGAGTGGCATGGGTGCCATGATGGCGTGCTCGCTGTCAGAATGTTATATTGTTTACTTTGTGTAGGCTATAATGGGGTAGCCCATAAGGGGTACAACCCAATTAGGGTTAGTACTTGTACCAACTTTCTGCTCAATCCATTCATTCTCGTTCATTCTTCTGACATGGTTTCAGAGCAGGTCCTTCCATAGGACCGTTTTTTTAGGGCCCACCACAGAGCTGCCCCACTCACTGCCCTGCCCTAACAACGTACCGCCCTTAGCAGCCCGCGAGCCACCCCAGCAGCCCGCGCGCTGCCCCTGCAGCCCCGCGCGCCGCCCTTGCAGCCCCGCGCGCCGCCTCTGCAGCCCCGCGCGCTGCCTCTGCAGCCCCGAGCGCCGCCCCTGCCGCCCTCTCGCCGCTTGCCTGCGGCCCGATCGCCGCCTCTGCAGCCCGCGCGCCGCCCGCTTGTGGCCCGCCCGCCACCCCTGCAGCCCACGCGCCCCCCGCTTGCGGCCCGCCCGCCGCCCCTGCAGCCCGCGCGCCGCCCGCTTGCGGCCCGCTAGCTATCCCTTGCAGCCCGCTTGCCGCCCCTTGCAGCTCGCGCGCCGCCCCTTGCAGCCCGCTCGCCGCCCCTTGCGGCCCGCTCGCCGCCCCTTGCAGCCCGCTTGCCGCCCCTTGCAGCTCGTGCACCGCCCCTTGCAGCCCGCTCGCCGCCCCTTGCGGCCCGCTCACCGCACCTTGTGGCTCTGGGGTTTGCTCCTTCGACTGCTGACCCGTCGCTGTTTCTACGCACCGACACTTCACTGCCGCCGTTCTACGTCCTTGTGTACGTCGACGACCTGGTCTTTGCCACTGCGGACACTGAGGCACTGACCCTTGTGAATTCGGAGCTGCAGAAGAGACACACCTGCACTGACACAACTATCTTGGCTTGCAGATCACCCGGGACAGAGCACGGCGCACCATCACACTGACTCAGTCACACATGGTGCACCAGGTCCTTCAGCGCTTTGGCTTCTGGTACTCCTCGCCATAGTCCACTCCTCTGCCTACCGGTCACTCGCTCTCAGCTCCACCTTTGGACGAGTCCGTAGAGCCGAGTGGCCCATATCCAGAGCTTGTGGGCTGCCTCATGTACCTGATGACCTGCACTCGACCTGACCTTGCATACCCTCTTAGCGTCCTGGCACGCTACGTTGCGCCCGGGAGACACCGACCAGAGCACTGGGAGGCCGCTAAGAGGGTGTTGCGCTACTTGTGCAGTACGTCGGGCATGGGGCTCGTGCTTGGAGGACGGGGTCCTGTTGTCCTCATTGTTCACGCAGACGCTTCTTGGGTTGACGACTTGGCTACGCAGCGGTCATCACAGGGTTACACCTTCAGCCTTGGTTCTGGCTCAGTTTCCTGGCGGTCTACCCGCTCGTCTTCTGTTCTCAGTTCCACTTGTGAGGCTGAGATCTACGCAGGGGCCATGGCGGCACAGGAGTTACGCTGGCTCACCTACCTGCTGACTGACTTGGGAGAGCAGCCTCGTTCGCCTCCAGTTCTGTACATAGGCAACAAGGCCATGATTGCCTTGTGTCAGGAGCACAGAATGGAGCACAGAACGAAGCACATCGCTCTGCGATACTTCCTTGCTCGAGAGTTGCAGCAGCGTGGTCAGCTTCGTCTTGCGTACGTGGCCACTAGGGCCAACACTGCTGATATATTCACCAAGGCACTTCAGTCTAGTGATCATCAGCGCTTCTCTACTGTTTTAGGCCTTGTGCCTACCTTGCCTCACTTGCTCACTGCGTTACTTTGCTTGTACTGTGATATATAGATATATACCTGCATGCTTACTCTTGCTAGGCTATTATCACTATACTGTTTGTTCTCTTTATATAACACTGCATGTGAACTGGCCTTGTGGCCCTTTGCTTGTGCTCGGACTGTGTGGTGACTTTGTGATCCACCTTGAGCTTGCTTTGCTTTTCTTGACTGGTCTTGTGACCACTTGTTCTCCCCCACTTTGCCTATGGGGGTGTGTCCGAATGTTATAATGTTTACTTTGTGTAGGCTGTAGTGGGGTAGCCCATAAGGGGTAAAACCCAAGTAGGGTTAGTACTTGTACCAAATTTCTGCTGAATCCATTCATTCTCGTTCATTCTTCTGACACTCGCCACTTGTCGCTGCAAATTCCACGTGCCGACGGGCTTCGCGAGGCTCCCGCGGGCTTGGTGCGGCCCTATTTCTCTCCATGCCAGGCACTGAGTGAGTGGCGCCATCATTGGCTACGCCTGAACGTTGTCCCACGCTGTCGTTCTGTGTTGGTGTGCCTGATGAGATGACGATCGGCTCCTCTGATTGTGCAGGTGCATTTGTTGGTCGTGGTGCATTCACTGTCGATTGCTGGCGAGCGGAGTCGCGTTCCGCCGTGAGTGTAGCGATTTTGAGGGCCGAATCTTCAAGTTGACGTATGAGACGGTCGAGCTGCGCTTGCGTCAGTGTCGCGAGAGTAATTTCAGCCATGGCGGAGGTGTCGGGCAAGCTCAGCGAGAGCCTCTGTCGTGGCCGTGCGTGCGTACGAGAGAGCACTACGAGCGGCGGTGCTTGGACGGAGTTTCCACTAGCAAAGTTGGAATTACAGAATTGTTGAACAAGCAATGACAACAATGACTACATCAGGCACCTAGCAACTCTGCAGCTAGCCTGGTCGACCGACAGCACAGCATGGTCGACCGCCTGCCAGCGTTGCATAGAGGAGCCGCGCCAGCACTGCAGAAAGGCGACCAGCCAACACAGCAGGTCGACGGTGTGCCAATGCTGCAGTAGAGTGGCTGTCCAACGTTGCCCCGTAGAAGACAGCAGTGCGCACGCTCGCTGATGCGCGCAGACGATTGGCCCGACTTGCACTGTTGTGCATCCGTCGGCTGTTGTCTGCGTCTGACGAGCCACATCGACTTTGGGATACCAACCCGAAGTCGCCTTCGCCATCGCAACCTCGACGGCGTTTGCGTGCCTCCGCAGAAATCGCCGAGCAGGTTACCCCCATCGACCTGGACAACCCCAGGTGCTCTGGTCGACTACCAAGTGCCTCCGGTCGACCACCGGGTCCCTCTAGTCGACCACCAGGTTCCCCTGGTCGACCACAGCTCCCGTCGAGCTACCCCCTGGTCGACGGACCCCTTCCGTCGACCAGAACTGTCAGCAGTTGTCGCCGAGCTCCCCTCGTCGACCGCTGCTCACTTGTCGGGTCGACGGACTGCTCCGTCGACCTCCCAGTCGAACTGCAGGTCGACGGACTGCTCCGTCGACCTCCCGGTCGAACTGCCCCTTCTAGTCGACGGTCCACCCGTCGCCCAGACCAGTCAGTTGCAGCTGACGAGCTCCCTGGTCGACAGCAACACCACAGCGGTTACCTGCAGCGAGAAGAAGCCTGTCGAGCAGCTCTCCCACTGTGATCGGTCGGCTGCTACTCCCTTACATCCGACCAAGTCGTCAGCGTTGCCCAAGCGAGGGCGGGGCCAACACCCCATTCCCGTTAACACTCCCCTGCCACGCTCATGCTTGGGCCCCCAGCCCACACGGCAGCACACTACGGAGAAAAATCGTCCTCGGCGTGCACCCCACACACAGGACGCCGTCACCGCACCAGCCGTGCAGAAGGGCACGGCACCTACTGCTGCACATCATCGTCGCCGTCGCCGACGTCGGCCAGACGAACTTGGCCGATGGCAACAGAGCACCGGTTGAAAGCCGGAAAATGCAGCGCCTTCGTCAGGAAGTCTGCCGGCTGCTCGGTGGTCGGGATGTACTTCAGTACGAACTTCCCGTGCCTCACCATGTGCTGCAGCCAGGCATAGCGTCGCTCCATGTGCTTGAGGTTGCCCGTCAGCCCCAAGCCCTCAGCGACCGTAATCGCCGACTTGTTGTCGACGCGGAGGATGGTCGGCTTCCCAGCGTCGAGTAGCTTGAATTCCGCAAGAAGGAAGCGAAGTCGGCGTTCCTTGCCTGCATCCGTAGCCGCCACGTACTCCGACTCTGTCGACGACAATGTCGTGCACTTGATGCGCGAGCTCGACCAAGAGACGGCGGCCCCTCTGTAGACGAACGCGTAGCCTCCCGTGTTCTGCTTGACGTCAGCGTCGTTGGCGTCCACATAGCCAATCAGCTCCAGCGACTCTGGTCCACCGCCGAACTCCAGGGCGGTGTCGCGGGTATCAGCGAGGTAGGCGAGGCAGTGGTCGACCTCGCGACAATGCTGGTCGCTCCTCACCGTGAGGCCGTTCCCCAGCTTGCTGCAGGCGAACGCGATGTCCGGCCTCGTCGTCGTCGCCGCGAACTGCAGTGAGCCAACCTTCTGCCGGTACTCCTCCTCCTCGTGCTCCTGTGCCTCCTCTTCGTCGAATGTCAGCTCGGCGTAGGCCTCGACCGAGACCGGCGTCTTCGGGACTCGACCGCCCCGCTCCTCGTTGATGAAGCGCCTGCACAGCTTGTCGACGTAGCCCTGCTAGTGAAGCCACAGCTTCCTCGCTGGCCTGTCGCGCACGATCTCCAGCCCGAGGTACTCGACGACCAGCGAAATCTCGCGCAGCTCAAAGGCAGCCTCCAGCAGCTCCTTTAGCTCCTTCAGCATCGCAGTGCTGCTGCTGGCAGCGAGCAGGTCGTCGACGTAGACCAGCACCCAGCATGTCACTCCGTTGTCGCCAACCTTGAAGTAGAGTGCCTCGTCGACCTGGCTCTTCTTCCAGCCAGCGCCCAGCAGCACACCGTCGAGTGCCCTGTACCACAGCAGTGGCGACTGCTTCAGCCCGTAGAGGCTCTTCAGCAGCTTACACACCCGACCGGTCCCTTCGTCGAAGTAGTCCGGCTGGTACATGTAGAGCACCCTATCGAGCATGCTCTGCAGGAAAGCGTTCTTCATGTCGAGCTGCATCAGGTTGAGGTCGAGGACGGCGACGATGCTGAGGAAGATCCTCAGCATGACGTAGCTGCTCACCAGCAAGTACGTCTCGTCGTAGTCGGCACCGTACACTTGCGCGAAGCCCTTCACGACTTGCCTCGCCTTCTCGCGCTTGACGGTGTCGTCGATGCAGCACTTGGTCGTCAGCACCCACCGGTTCTTCATGATGTTCGCCCCGCGTGGGCGTTCGACCAGGTCCCAAGTGCCCATGCCGATGAGGCTGCGGATCTCTTCTTCCATGGCGGCCTTCACCGCCTCGCCCTTCCAGCTCGCCATCGCCTCCTTCACCGTCATTGTGGCGATGTCCCATCGGTGTTCGGGGTCGGCATGCACGTCGGGGTCGAGCTCCGACAGTTCTTCATCCTCCTCGGCGTCGTCGTACAACAAGTCGTCGTCGACCTCGTCGTACACAGTGGTGAAGGCAGCTGGCGGTAGGCAGGCGTAGAAGCTCAGCCGCTCCGGCGGCCGTCGAGCTCGACTTGTGTGTCGCAGCTCAAGCTTCATGATCGGCACCTCCACCATGTCGCTGTCGGTGGACTCTTCTCCTGCCGACAGCTCCCCTTCTTCGTCGACGGTCAAGTCGTCGACCAGCTGCTTCGAACCTTCGACCAGCTGCTCACCTCTTGCTGACTTCGACAGCTCCCCTGTCGACTGCACCCCTGCTGCTGCCTCTTGTTCGACCGGCTCCCCTGTCTGCTGCTCCCCTGTCGTCGACGGCTTCCTATCCTGGTCGACGAGCTTGGCGCCTTGTCGACCGCCGGCGATGCCACTGGCCGGTGCCACAGGCGACGCCTCAAGGCTCCCCTCATCGACGATGGCCGACACAGGTGTCGACGCAGGCCGATCTGCGATGGCGAAGGGAGGAGCAAGAACAGGGGAAGGTGGAAGAACCTCCACAAAATCCTCATCAGCAGGCTCATTGACTTCGGCAAGCAAGGGAGCCGTCGCCGTCGAGGTGTCCGTCGGCGGGTGTGCCTGCGTCCGCCCCGACGCCGGCCCAAACTTCGCCTTCCACACCTCCAGCGACAACGTCTCGTAGAAGATCACCTCGACCGACGTGACCACCTTGTTGTCAGTCAGGTCGAGCACCTCCCAGCCCTTACTCTCCGGCGACACGCCCAGGTGAATCCCCCAGCGAGATTTAGGCGCCAGCTTCCCACCGCGCTGCTGCTCAAGAACCATGAACTGCACCATGCAGCCCCACACCCGCGCCAGCGTGAGGTCGGGCTTCTTCTCGGTCAATAGCTGGCACGGAGTCGTCCCCGGCGGCGTCGTCGACCGCTCCAAGTAGTTGCGCACCCAGACAGCTTGTCGTAGAGCGAGGTGCCACCAATGGTGCTGCATGCCCATGTGTGGCAGCATTGTCCTCACGGACTCGACGGGTGTGCGCATCTCCCACTCCGCCATGCCGTTCTGCTGCGGAGTGTAAGGGCAAGTCAGGTCATGTACGTTGCCCTTGCCGTCGACGAAGTCGGTGAAGTCCTTCCCAAGGAACTCCCCCCCCCCCCCCCGGTCTGAGCGGAGCATCAGCACCGACTTCTTCGCCTGCCGTTCCACCAGCACCAGCCACTTCTGGAACTCCCGCAGCACGTCGCTCTTCTTAGCGACCGGCATCACCCATACAAAGCGAGTGTGGCGATCCTTCAGCAACCGGAAGTACAAGCTGCCATCCTTGGCAGCAACCCGAAATGGCCCGCACAAGTCAATGTGCACGACAGCCAATGCCTCCTTGGCGTCCGAGCCTTTGGCAGGGAAGGTGTGCCGCGCCAGCTTTCCTCTGATGCACGAGACACATGGCGGGTCTGCTCCGGTCGAAGTGATGTCGAGCCCAGTAGCAACTTCATGTTTCGCCGAGCTCTTGATCGTGTCGACACCGACGTGCACGAGCCTCGCATGCAACCGGTCAGGGGTCAACTTCGTCGTCGAGACATTTGTCCGTAGAGCCACCACCTCGATCAACGACGATCGCGTCGAGCAAGGGCGAAGGTTGGTGCAGAGGACTCATCCGTTGTAACGTGCTCGACCGAGCACCTCCCTGGTTGCAGCGACGAGCAGCATCTCGTCGCCATCGCCCTGCAGCTGCACTCCGCTCTCCTTCAGCTGGCCAGCAGATAGCAGGTTTGCCTGTACGCCCGGAACGTAGAGCACGTCGGGGATGAGGACCCGCTTCCCAGCCTCCCCTTGCAGAGTGACAGTTCTGCGGCCCTCAACAGGCTGTAGTGCCCCGTTGAATCCACGCACGTGCTTCACGCCGTTGCTCGGCGCCATGTCGACAAAGATCGCCTTCGTCCCCATCAGGTGGTGGGAGCAGCCGCTACCGAGCAGCACCGCCATCGGGTTGGCTTGCACAGCTGCCGCCACCGTCTGGAAGTCTTCGCCAGCCTCCGGCGCCAGCGAGACCGTCGGCTCCACTACGCCGACCATCGAGCACGACGCCTCCCCGTCGCCTCGGCTCTTGCCGCTGGAGTTGTCGACGTCCTTCGTCGGCGACGTCTTCTTCGACGTCTGCTTCTCCTTGCGCGGCTTCGCATCTCGACGTGGGCGACGGCTGGTCGATCGACCGCGGCCTCCCTTGGTGTCGTCCTCGTCGCTTTCATCGCGGTCGGGACACTCGTAGGAAAGGTGGTCGGGGTCGTGGCAGATCCAACACTCCCGCCGTCGATCACCACCTCCTCGGCCCTTGTCCCGCGTCGACCTCTTCTCGTCGATGTCCTTCGTCGACCGCCCACCTCCGCTACCACCTCCGCCCGGCTTCCTGCGCTGCCCTTGCTGCTGATTCAGCTTCGTCGGTGTAGCGTAGTTTGCTTGAGGAAGGAGCTCTGTGGGCTGTTCGGCCTCCTGCATCGCCTCGTCTTGAAGAATGTAGCTGGTGATGGAGTCCTTGTCGAGGGACTCACGCGTGCCGGGTACCATCATCATCCTCTTCATGAGGTTGTAGCCGCGCGGCAGGCTCTTGACGATGTGAGAGATATAGGACGCCGTCGAGTATTCGGCGCCCGCCATCCGCATCTCAGCCAGTATCCGTCGAGCACGGTTGCAGTAGTCCGTCGCCGACTCTAGCTCGCCCATCCGAATGTGTGTCATCTTCTCCTCCAGCTGTCCGATATACAGGTCGTCCCTGACCTGATACGTCGACAAGATGAAGTGCCATGCCTAATGACCAGCATCCAGTCGCTCTCGACAGCTCCTGAGCGCCAGCTACACCACAGGCGAGCAGCACCTCGAGATGACCATGAAGGTGAGCAAGTGAGCCGCACGAAACTCCCCGCGTAGCCCGACATCGTACACGGACGGAATTGGCACTGTGCCGTCGGCGAAGCCCTTCAGCCCGGCGACCTCCAGCTGAGGTTCTATCGACTCCCTCCAGGTGATGAGGTCCCGTCGACCTTGCAACGGTGCGACGGTAATCCAGTCCGGCGAGAACTTGAAGTAGCCATACGTCGGTGCAATCCCGCCCGCCGTCACATGCGTCGTCGCGGAGAGCCCTCCACCGCTTCGTAGAGGAGAGCGACGTCGACGTCGACGTCGGCACGCGAGCTGCCTGCAGCTGCCGTCGACTGCTGCACTCGCGCCTGACTCCCGTCGATGCCACCATCGACCTTGATCACTCCTCTCTGATTCGTGCCATTGTTGCCGCTGACTCGTGCACCGCCGTCGACCTCGTCGTCGACGCCACCTTCGTTTCGCACCGGTCGAGGAGAAACAGGACGGGAAGGGTGTTCCGTCGCCCACTGCGACCGGATGCCCAACTCGACGATCAGCAAGGGGATCGTCCCGTACTCGCCATCTGCGTGACGTTTCCTCGCATCAGCCAAGCGTGCCTCCAAGGTGTCCGCTACGCCCGCATTAGCTACGGGGTCGACCATGGTGACTATCGCTGCTGCCGGCCTACGAACGACTTAGTAGGTGCAAAAGTCGGCTCCTATCTGAAGGTCGCGTGTTCGATCCACGCTCACCGCACCATGCGAAGAATCACTCTACAACGGTAGTGAGCTAGACTACGGGGTTGGCACGAAGTACTAGGAGTGATCGTAGCTTTGCCTAGTTCCTTAGTGCTTGCACAATCTCGGGAGAAATCGGCAAGAGTTTCCACTAGCAAAGTTGGAATTACAGAATTGTTGAACAAGCAATGACAACGATGACTACATCAGGCACCTAGCAACTCTGCAGCTAGCCTGGTCGACCGACAGCACAGCATGGTCGACCGCCTGCCAGCGTTGCGTAGAGGAGCCGCGCCAGCACTGCAGAAAGGCGACCTACCAACACAGCAGGTCGACGGTGTGCCAATGCTGCAGCAGAGCGGCTGTCCAGCGTTGCCCCGTAGAAGACAGCAGTGCGCACGCTCGCTGGTGCGCGCAGACGATTGGCCCGACTTGCACTATTGTGCATCCGTTGGCTGTTGTCTGCGTCTGACGAGCCACATCGACTTCGGGATACCAACCCGAAGTCGCCTTCGCCATCGCGACCTCGACGATGTTTGCGTGCCTCCGCAAAACTCGCCGAGCAGGTTACCCAATCGACCTGGACAACCCCGGGTGCTCTGGTCGACTACCAAGTGCCTCCGGTCGACCACCGGGTCCCTCTGGTCGACCACCAGGTTCCCCTGGTCGACCACAGCTCCCGTCGAGCCACCCCCTGGTCGACGGACCCCTTCCGTCTACCAGAACTGTCAGCAGTTGTCGCCGAGCTCCCCTCGTCGACCGCTGCTCACTTGTCAGGTCGACGGACTGCTCCGTCGACCTCCCGGTCGAACTGCCCCTTCTGGTCGACGGTCCACCCGTCGCCCAGACCAGTCAGTTGCAGCTGTCGAGCTCCCTGGTCGACAGCAACACCATAGCGGTTACCTGCAGCGGGAAGAAGCCTGTCGAGCAGCTCTCCCACTGTGATCGGTCGGCTGCGACTCCCGTACATCCGACCAAGTCGTCGGCGTTGCCCAAGCGAGGGCGGGGCCAACACCCCATTCCCGTTAACAAGATCGTAGGCTCTGAATGCCAAGTGTTACGAGTGCAATTGAGTGAGCGAGCGAGGATTGCACTATCGAGACAAGAATCCAATGAGAGAAGGATTGAGCGAAGAATATATAGCGAAGCTACAGTGGTAACGGTAACGTGTGGAAAATGGGGTGCGCGATGGCCTAGCGCCGAGGTTGGGGATTGTCGAGGCGGAGGTCCGGAGCGCGGGCTACCAACCGAACCGTGAGGTTGGGTTGCGTCGTGAACAGTGGCGGGAATAGTGTCGAGGCGAATGTCGCGAGTGGTAACGGTGTCAGAATGTTATAATTGTCTAGCCTGCAGTGGGGTACTCCATAGTGAGTACAGCCCAATTAGGGTTTGCTATATGTGTCCAACTGCTTGCTAGTGAACATCCTCCTTTCTTCATTCTTTCTTTATACTACTACTTCTGACATGCTATCAGAGCAGGTCGATCCCCTTGGGTCGATCCTGTGGGTGGGCCCACCACCTCACTGCTTCCGCTGCTACTGCTACTCTGTGTGTTGCACGCCCCGTGGCGTGCGACGGCCGCCGTGCGCCCCGAGGCGCGCGGCGGTTTTCTGCCCGCCGTGCGCCCCGAGGCGCGCGGCGGCTTTCTGCCCCGTCACTCCGCGCGTCGCTCCCGGGAGGCGCTGCGACGGGCGACGGGGACCCGCGCGTCGCCCCCCGTCGCCCGTCGCGGCCTGCGCGACCTGCGTAGGGCCCGCGCGCGGCCCGTACAGCCTGCGCGCGGCCCGTACGGGCTGCGCCAGGCCCGCGCGCGGCCTGTACGGGCAGCGCCAGGCCCGCGCGCGGCCCGTACGGGCTGCGCCAGGCCAGGGCGCGCCTCGGGCCGCCCGCACGCGGTTCGTACGGGCTGCGCCAGGCCCGTGGGCGCCCTGTTTCCTCTTCCCCTGCGCTGCCCGCTGTCCCCCGTGCTTCTGACGGCGCCCCACCCCTGCTGCTGCCCGTTCTCCTGAATTAGGGTTTGGGGGTGGGGGGTATGGGGGTGCAGTTTCTGTGCGTCGTCCCCTGCTCCTCCTCCTCCTCCGTCTCCCAGTGCTGCAGCTGCCGCTGAGGGGGGTGGGTGTGTGGGAGCCGAAGGAGTGGTACTAGGGGGGTGACGTGCAAGTGGAGTTAGGAGTGAAGCAGTGGGTGTGTGGGGGGTGTGTGGGACAGTTGGAGGAGGTTGAGCGGAGGCTGCTGTCTTGTCGTCCGCAGCACCTGTAGTCCGGGGCGCACTGTCCTGGTAGCCCAGAGAGTCTGCTGCGCCTGTCGCCCGAGGGTCCGTTGCTCCTATAGCTCGTCGTAGCCCGTGAGCCAGTTACTCCAGTAGTCCGGGGCGCACTGTCCCGGTAGCCACTGTGCCAGCAGCTCCTGTTGCCCGTGTGTCTGCAGCTTCAGCCGCCGTCTCTCATCTTCTCTCCTCTCACAGTCCCTCCTCCTCCTCACTTGCCCGCTGTGATTACCTCTAGCTTTGCTTATAATTGTGAACTATTACTATGCTTGCTTGTTGTGCTGATTACACCCCACTTTGGCTATGGGGGTGTGTCAGAATGTTATAATTGTCTAGCCTGCAGTGGGGTACTCCATAGTGAGTACAGCCCAATTAGGGTTTGCTATATGTGTCCAACTGCTTGCTAGTGAACATCCTCCTTTCTTCATTCTTTCTTTATACTACTACTTCTGACAAACGGATTATTGTGGGGTGTTGTTGGCGGGAAACACTGGTGTACGCGCTGAGCATGGACACGAAGTAAGGAAAGGGGAATTTTCCTTTCACATAACAACAGGCGCGATCCAGGTTTCCTCGACTGGCTACCTTTTGTCGCGCTTCGCGTGTCCAACCTACAGTACACCAAACCTCGACTTTCAAGCAGGCCCTCCTTTGCAGGGTGTTGTATCCGCCTTGCCCTGCAAATCAGGGTGTTTCATATTTACAGCACAGCTATCCGTGCAGCCTTGAGATTGTACCCGGACCGTGTCCGGATTAATGTATTTTAAACCTGGCGTCTGAGTTCTTGGTTTCGCGATCCCACTTTGGGAAGCGTTCCTGAGCACATGGTCGTTCCCCTAATAGCGCAGGTATCTCTCAAGTTGGCCAAGAGTAAAAGGACTTCCCCGTAATCCATCATGTTCAGGGCCACCAACACCTCACGATTTCAGCATACGACGAACCATCACAGCTATTACGACGTGTTGCGACCCAACAAGATTGGGTTAGGTCTGGTCGATCTTGTCGACCTGACCATCGCGGCTCGGAACCACAGAGAATTTATGAGAAATTATGGCACACCATCGAATCACATACAGCGCAATTGGCATCCAGCTTCCCTGCAGGTTAGGCGATCTGTGACGAGAAACAACAACTCGTTGGACCAGTGGTTACGCAGAAACCTTGCCTCGCTGGATTTTCAATTTGTACGCAATTGTAAAACGAGATATGAGCGAGATTATTATTTTCGTTAGATCAAGTAACTCGTCGCAAACCGGTCGGGATGGGTCGGGTCGACCTGGTCGACCCCACCTGGTCAATCCGGTCGGGCAGACCCAACTTATTTAGGTTGGGTCGAACTGGTCGGCTTTTTCCGCAAAATAGCCTTCCTAGAAATGAGGGATCGGGGGAGGTCGACCCGAACTTTCTGGGTCGCAACACGTCGTTACCTGCCCACATAAGGGCGCGTGTGATTTTTGATTTTGCCATAAGTTTATGTTTTTGACTCGATTTAAGCATTTGAACATGACTTGACTTTGAGTATTGGCAATGTTCGAACCGCAGGTGAACTTGCTTGTAGATTCACTATCACACACGAAAGTGCGAATTTGCAGGTTCGAGCTTACAGGGGGGGGACCGAGCCGCCTATAGGGTGCGTAGGTTACCCGGTGTTCTTCTATTGACAGCGCGAAAGAGTCGCGAGCTTCGCTGGTTCCTCGTACGTGCTGTCAAACTTATATGATCTAGCCTGTGTAGGCTGTAGCGGGTTAGATACTAAGGGGTACACAATTCTAGCTTTTCACCTTTTGTATCACTTTCATTCCTTAGTCAACTCATTCTCTCGTTCTAAGTTTCTCATGGTATCGAGCAGGTTCCCTCGTGGGAACTGTTCCTAGGGCCCACCAAGATTTTTTTTTCCTACCCGGGGCGCGTGCCGCCCCTTCCCGAAGCGCGCCTAGTGTCCCGCCCCTCAGGCCCCGTCGCTGCCCTCTCTAGGCCCCGCGTGGCCCCTTAGCGGCCCTGTCGCCGCCCCCTCACGGCCCCGCGACCGCCCCTTACGGCCCCGTCGCCGCCCCTTAAGGCCCCGTCGCCGCCCCTTACGGCCCCGTCGCCGCCCCTTACGGCCCCGTCGCCGCCCCTCACGGCCCCGCGACCGCCCCTTACGGCCCCGTCGCCACCCCTCACGGCCCCGCGACCGCCCCTTACGGCCCCGTCGCCGCCCCTTCAGGCCCCGTCGCCGCCCCTTAAGGCCCCGTCGCCGCCCCTTACGGCCCCGTCGCCGCCCCTTTCGGCCTCGTCGCCGCCCTTCAGCGGCCCCATTGCCGCCCTTCCGCGGCCCCGTCGCCGCCCTTTCGCGGCCTCGTCGCCGCCCTTCAGCGGCCTCGTCGCCGCCCCTCAGCGGCCTCGTCGCCGCCCTTCAGCGGCCTCGTTGCCGCCCCTTGCGGCCCCGTCGCCGCCCTTCGCGGCCCTGCCGCCCTTCCTCGGCCCCTCAGCCGCCCTTCCCGGCCCCGTCGAGCAGCCGAGCCGCCGTCACCGCCGGGCCGCCGAGCCGCCGAGCCGCCCTTGCCGCTGTGCCGCCGAGCTGCCGAGCCGCCGAGCCGCCGAGCTGCCGAGCCGCCGAGCCCCCGAGCTGCCGAGCTGCCGAGCCGCCGAGCCGCCCTGCAGCCGAGCCGCCGAGCCGCCGAGCCGCCACGCCACCGCAGCCGAGACGCCGCAGTCCCTGCCGTCGCGGCCCTGTCCCTGCCGGCCTGCCTCGGCCCGCCCCACCTGCCTGGTAAGAGCAGCGCCTCTACCACTGCACTGCCCTACCCCGCTGCTCTCTCTGCCAGTCTACTGCTGTCATGGCCACCCCCAGTGTTCTCACCTTTGACGCTGAGGGTCGGGCTGTTGACTTTGAGGTCTGGGTAGATGATCTGCAGCTTTTCCTACAGTGCGATAGGGCAGACGGTCTCTCTCTGTTTGACCTCACCTCTGGTGCCTCTCCTGCCCCTGCTGCTGATGCTGACGCCACTGTTCGCTCACAGTGGGCCACGCGCGATGCTGCTGCTCGCCTTGCTGTGCGCCGCCACTTACCGACCGCTGAGCGCGCGCATTTTAGTCAGTACAAGAGTGCTAAGACCTTGTACGACGCTGTCGTTGCACGCTACTCTTCCCCTGCCACTGCTGCCCTTAGCCGCCTCATACTGCCGTACCTCTTCCCTGACCTCGCCGCTTTTCCCACAGTCGCTGACCTCATTACGCACCTTCGCACTAGTGACATTCGCTACCGCGCTGCGCTTCCTGCTGAGTTCTGCGCCAAGAACCCCCCCCCTATGTACATCACCCTCTACTACATAGTCACCCGGCTCCCTGACACCCTTCGCTCGGTCAGGGACCACTTCCTCTCTGTTTGCCCCACCACCCTCACCGTTGACCTCCTCGAGGAGCGCCTCCTAGCAGCAGAAAAGAGTATAGTCGCTGTAGGAGCCTCTCGTGGTGACCCTCGTACCCCTGTCTTTGAGGGGTGCTCCCCCTCCCCCCTCTTGCCCTCTGTTGCCTCTGCTGCTGCGGCCGACCTCGTTTGTCTTGAGTCGGTCGGCGCGGCGTCTGCCCCTAGCGGAAGACGCCACTCAGGCAAGGGCAAGGGGGGCAAGGGCGCTGGAGGAGCTGGCGGGGGCGGTGGAGGCGGCGGTGGAGGCGGCGGAGGGGGTGGGGGTGGCGGTGGGAGTGGTGGCGGGAGTGGGGGCACTAGTGGCGGCAGTGGAGGCGGAGGAGGCGGCGGCGGTGGCGGTGCGAGCGGAGGTGGTGGAGGTGGAGGCGGTGGTGGAGGTAGCGGCGGCGGAGGTGGAGCTGGTCGGGGCGGCTCTTCGCAGCGGGTCGGCTCCGGTGGTGGTCAGCGCCAGCAGCAGCAGCAGCAGCAGCGCACTCGTGAGACCCCTTCCCCCCAGCAGCTTCGTGAGTGGTACACTGCTCGTCAGCGGGATTGGGGTGCTGGCCCCTGTACCTACGTTCTACGTACAGGCGACCGCACGGGTGAGCAGTGTGGGGGTCTGCACTCCACCCAGCGCTGCTTCGGCCGCCTGACGGACGCTTGGCGTCACCAGTTCCCCGACGCTACTGAGATCCCTCGCTGGAGCGAGCTGTTTAGGGCGGGTGTTGCGATCTTTGATCTTGATTATGATGCTATTCTTGCTGCGATGTATGCTGTGACTATTAGTGATGAGGGTGACTGTTACCGGTGTTTTCCGCCTGACCCGGGCATTGAGGCTGCTGCTCTAGGTGCTGGTGAGGCTGCTGCTCTAGGTGCCATTGAGCCTACTGCCCCAGGTGCTGGTGAGTCTGCGCTCTCAGGTACCGCGTCGGCTCCGGCCACCCACACCTTCACCCTTGACTCGGGTGCTTCCCGCTCCTTCTTTCGAGACCGCACCACGCTTACGCCGATTAGTCGGCCAGTGGCAGTCTCCCTGGCAGACCCCTCTGGGGGTCCTGTCCTTGCCCACTTCTCCACTGTTCTACCGTGTCCGGCGGCCCCTTCTGGCACCCTGTCGGGTCTTTACCTCCCCTCGTTCTCTACGAACTTGGTGAGTGGTGCTGACCTCCAGGATGGAGGGGTTCACCAGTTCACTCCTGCGAGTCAGCGAGTGACCCACTGTACCTGTGCTCGGACGGGCTATCACTTGGCCACGTTTACCCGTCAGCCGGGGTCGAGCCTGTACACACTGACTACTGAGTCCCCCCCGGTCGCTGAGTCTGCTCAGGTAGCCGCGTCGGGTCAGGTGTTTGCTGCGGCGTCCAGGTCTGGTCCTGAGTCTGCCCCCTGCTCGTGTCGTCTCCTGTCTCACCAGACTCTCCTCTGGCACCACCGCCTTGGTCACCCCTCCCTGCCTCGTCTTCGAGGCATGGCCTCCCGTGTCCTTGTCTCTGGTCTCCCCCGGTCCCTCCCTCCCCTTCCTCCGGGGCCTGCCCCCACCTGCGTTCCCTGCGTCGAGGGGCGGCAGCGCGCTGCTCCTGACTCCTCCGAGTTTCCTCCGACAGCGGCTCCGCTGCAGACGCTTCACATGGACGTGTGGGGCCCGGCCCGCGTCTGTGGACAGGGTCACGAGCGTTACTTCCTGCTGGTGGTTGACGACTACTCGCGTTACACCGCAGTCTTCCCCTTGCGCAGCAAGGGTGAGGTCACTGAGGTGTTGATCGCCTGGATCCGCGCAGCTCGTCTCCAGCTCAGAGAGAGTTTCGGCTCGGACTTTCCTGTTCTGCGTCTGCACTCTGACAGAGGCGGAGAGTTCTCCTCTGACCTTCTGCGAGCCTTCTGTCGTGCACGAGGCATCCGCCAGACCTTCACGCTTCCGGACTCTCCGCAGCAAAATGGGATTGCTGAGCGCCGCATTGGCATGGTCATGGACGTCGCTCGTACGTCCATGGTCCATGCGGCTGCCCCCCATTTTCTGTGGCCGTTTGCGGTTCGGTACGCGGCGCATCAGATCAACCTTCAGCCCCGGGTCTCCATGCCGGAGACCTCCCCTGCTTTGCTGTGGACGGGGAAGGTTGGCGATGCGTCTGCGTTCCGTGTCTGGGGATCTCGGGCGTTTGTCCGCGACTTGTCTGCGGACAAGCTGTCCCCTCGTGCTGTTCCCTGCGTCTTCCTTGGCTTCCCCCCTGACGCGCCGGGCTGGCAGTTCTACCACCCCACCTCGCGCCGTGTTCTGTCCTCCCAGGACGTCACCTTTGACGAGTCGGTTCCCTACTACCGTCTCTTCCCCTACCGCACTGCGTCCCTCCCCCCCCCGCCGCTCTTCCTTACGCCAGGTCCCCCTCCGGTAGACCCCCTCCCCCCTCAGGGTCCTGCCCCCTCAGGTGTGTCTCAGGTAGACGCAGTCGACCCTGTCGAGGTAGCTGTTGACTCTGGTGCTGCTAGGGGTGCTGAGCCTGCGGGTGCTGGGTCTGGGGGTGCTGAGCCTGGGGGTGCTGACTCTGGGGGTGCTGAGCCTGGGGGTGCTACGCCTGGGGGTGCTGCGTCTGGGGGTGCTGAGCCTGGGGGTGCTGCGTCTGGGGGTGCGGAGTCTGAGGGTACTGGACCTGCTCGTGTGGCGTCTGGCGGTGCTGGGCCTGGAGGTTCTTCGGGTGCTTCGTCCCGGCGGGAGCTACTCTCTCCACAGGAGCTGCGTGAGTGGTTTGCCCGGCGCTGGAGGCGAGCTGCTGGAGCTGGAGGTGCTGCGGGTGCTGGAGGTTCTGCTGCTGCTGAGGGTGCTGGTGCCGCGGGTCACGGAGGTGCTAGTACTGGGAGTACTGGAGCTGCTGGGCCTGCGGGTGCTTCTCGTACTGGAGCTGGTGGTGCTGCGGGCGTCGGTGCTACTGAGGGTGCTGGAGCTGGACCCGCTGCGTCTTCTGGTGGTCCGGCTGGAGCTGGAGCTGCTGGGGGTGTTGGCGCTGAGGGTGCCTCTGGTGCTGGTGCCTCTGAGGGTACTGGAGTTGGCGCTGCTGGAGCTGGGGGTACTGCTGGCGCTGGTGCTGTCGTTCGGGGTGCTGGTGCTGTCCCTTCTGGTGCTGGTGGTGCTGAGCGACCGCGGCCGTACTTCGTTCCGCTCCTTGAGCAGGTTCTTGGTCTTCCGCCCTCTGCTAGTCCGGCTCCTCCCTTAGAGTGTCCACCGCCTGTCCAGTCCGAGTTACAGTTCCAGCCTACCTCTCCTCTGCCTGCTCCTTCTCCCTACACTGGTCCTACTGGAGGTCTTGCTGAGCGTCGTGAGCCTGCGTCTCATCCTGCGTCGCCTGTCCGTGCTGCTCGCACTAGTAGTCGTGGTTCGCGTCAGCGTCCTCCCCCTGTCCCCGGCACGCACCGGATGTCTCTGCGTCCCTCCACTGCTCCACTGCGTGCCCCTTTGCCTTCTCCTCCTGAGTCCTCTCTTCCTGTTCTTGCTGACCCGGAGTCGGACTCCCTTCGTGCTGCCAGTCCTGCTGTCACGCGTCTCCTTGCTACTGTCGTCACTGACCCTTCCTTTGAGTCTGCTGCTGCGTCTGCCTTAGTTTCTGAGCTTGTCGACTTCGCAGCTCGCTGTCGCCTAGACTACGCTGCTAGTCTTGTCGCTGAGTCTGAGTCTGTCTGTCCTCCGTCCGTCGGGGGTGAGTGTGCCCTTGGCATGGACGTCCTTGAGGACAGGCAGGAGGAGTTCCAGTGCTTTGCTGCTGCTTCACCTCATCTCGTGTCCATGCTGCTTGCCCCTGAGGGAGACCCGGATGCACCAGACATCCCGACTCCGCGCTCTTACGCGGAGGCGATAGAGGGTCCCTACTCCTCTCAGTGGCAGGCAGCCATGGATGCAGAGATGGCTTCCTGGAAGTCCACAGGCACCTACGTCGACGAGGTTCCCTCTCCTGGGGCGAACATCGTCAGTGGCATGTGGATTTTCAGGGTGAAGCGGCCGCCGGGTTCTCCGCCTGTCTTCAAGGCGCGCTACGTGGCTCGTGGCTTCAGTCAGCGGCAGGGAGTAGACTACTTTCAGACCTTCTCTCCCACCCCGAAGATGACCACTCTTCGGGTACTGCTGCACATAGCCGCTCACCGTGACTACGAGCTTCACTCTCTTGACTTCAGCACTGCTTTCTTGCAGGGCAGCCTGCACGAGGAGATCTGGCTGCGCCGCCCACCTGGCTTCACTGGGTCTTTTCCTCCTGGTACCCAGTGGAGTCTCCGGCGGCCAGTCTACGGTCTCTGCCAGGCACCTCGTGAGTGGCACGACACACTGAGGACTACACTTGCGGCTCTTGGGTTTGCTCCTTCTACTGCCGACCCGTCGCTGTTTCTGCGCACTGACACTTCTTTGCCGCCGTTCTACATCCTCGTGTACGTCGACGACTTGGTCTTTGCCACAGCTGACACTGCTGGACTCGCCCACGTGAAGTCCGAGCTGCAGAAGAGACACACGTGCACAGACCTGGGTGAACTGCGCAGCTATCTTGGCTTGCAGATCACCCGGGACAGAGCACAGCGCACCATTACCCTGACTCTGTCACACATGGTGCAGCAGGTCCTTCAGCGCTTCGGCTTCACGTACTCCTCGCCTCAGGCCACTCGTCTGTCTACTCGCCACTCGCTCTCAGCTCTGCCTTCGGATGAGTCCGTAGAGCCGAGTGGCCCGTACCCAGAGCTTGTTGGCTGCCTCATGTACCTGATGACCTGCACTCGACCTGACCTTGCATACCCTCTTAGCATTCTGGCACGCTATGTTGCTCCTGGGAGACACAGACCAGAGCACATGGCTGCAGCGAAGAGGGTGTTGCGCTACTTGTGCAGTACGTCGGGCATGGGGCTTGTGCTTGGAGAGCGGAGTCCAGTGGTCCTCACTGGTCACGCAGACGCTTCTTGGGCTAACGACCAGGCTACGCAGCGGTCGTCACAGGGTTACACCTTCAGCCTTGGTTCCGGCTCTGTTTCGTGGCGGTCTACCCGCTCGTCTTCTGTTCTCGGCTCCAGTTGTGAGGCTGAGATCTACGCAGGGGCCATGGCTGCACAGGAGCTACGCTGGCTCACCTACCTGCTGACTGACCTAGGAGAGCCGCCTCGTTCTCCTCCAGTTCTGTACGTAGACAACAAGGCTATGCTGGCCTTGTGTCGGGAGCACAGACTGGAGCACAGAACGAAGCACATCGCTCTTCGCTACTTTCTTGCTCGTGAGCTGCAGCAGCGAGGTCAGCTGCGCCTTGCTTACGTGGCCTCTGAGGCCAACACTGCTGATATCTTCACCAAGGCACTTGCGCCTTGTGACCATCAGCGCTTCTGTACTCTGTTAGGTCTAGTACCTATCTTGCCTCACTTGCTCACTTCTTGACCTTGCTTGTACTGTTACATATATATACCTGCTCTTGCTTGTTTAGCGTTATATATATGTGTGTACTCATGCATGTGAACTGGCCTTGTGGCCTTGAACTTGTGCTCAGAATGTGTGGTGACGTTGTGATCCACCCTGAGCTTGCTTTGCCTTGCTTTACTTGACTGGTCTTGTGACCCCTTGTTCTCCCCCAGTTTGCCTATGGGGGTGTGTCAAACTTATATGATCTAGCCTGTGTAGGCTGTAGCGGGTTAGATACTAAGGGGTACACAATTCTAGCTTTTCACCTTCTGTATCACTTTCATTCCTTAGTCAACTCATTCTCTCGTTCAAGTTTCTCACGTGCCTGAAACCACACACGTTCGGTTCAGTGTGCTACACAAAGTTTGTGCATATATTCGAATCTTGTTCACATTTGTATGTTCGCACCTGGTACTCTTGAAATTGTAGTCACCATTGGCGAAATCTCCTGCGAACATTGGCGAAACTGGTTACCACCTAAAGTTCGACCTTAAATACGAACCCCAAAAAAAATCACACGCGCCCTAACAACCTTGTGTTTCTAACAATTGCCTGCCTCAACCCTTTTTTGCACCACCAGTTCCTGGCCAAGGCCTAGTGGCGGGTGGGAAACCCTGATTTGGAAGATTGGCTCAAAATGATAAGAGCTCCCTGCTTCAAATGCTCCCTACCTATGGTCCTCGCGGTGTGCCTAGGACCTTTATGAGTGTGGGAGGAAAGTTACAAGTGGAACCACCCTCAGGATTCTATGAAAGGCTCGAAATTAGCAAAAATCGCGAGATTCTGGCTAACCAACGGAGTAAAATGTTAAACCCTTTATTGTTTTTTAGGGCAATCAGGGCGAACGCTCTACATTTGACAGTTCTGTTTCAGATCTTGAATGAGAGATCCAGAGATTTCGAAAGATCTCGTACATTCCTTGTTGATTATGTCTCGTGTTTCGTGCATTGTTCAATTACCTTGGCGAAGTTCATGCGGGAGAGTGTTGCGTTCGCGGAACCAGTAGTTGTGAAGTTTATATGTATTCGAACTCAACCGTTCGTTGGCGGGTTCGTTGTCACTGTCACTTTCAGCAGTGCCAACAAACTGCCACCTTGTTCGCTGTCTATGATCCACCAAAGACTACACGTATTTTCAAGGTGGCACAAGCTGGAGCCTTCCTTGACTCAACCCTCCATCAAGGACGAAAGGGTTGCTGCCATTTTGATGCAATTCGCACGATCTCAATCTCATTTCTTCCCTCCTCCAAAGCGACGAAAACCGCCCCTCAATACAAGGGACCGGTACACGTTATGCATAGTCGTGTTCTATCCAAATTATACTTACCACAGAGAATTCCCGATCTTGAGCCAGCATACAAGTTTTACGAAGGTGTTTATGGAAATCGATTGAAGATTGAAGAACTTCTGGTAAACTGAAGCTGACATGGGATAACTTATTATTATTTGATTAGTTATGAATGTTCTTGTGTTCGAGGTCATTCCCGCACCAGTTTAGCCTCAGATTGCACGTGATTGGTGGTTCATTCAAACAAGATCTGAGGTTCTCTAACATAGATAAAGTGTACGCATTGTGCTCCACGGATATCCCCATTCACCACATTCTTTACCTCATACGACAGCAGCTCTCCTCCCTACCTACGCAATTGACAAGTTCACCCAAAAGCCCGAAGAAAATAAATAACGTGGTTCACAAACCAAAAGCAGCAAAGTGAGGGGAAACGTGATCACAGGATCAAGGTACAAGCCCAAAGCAATGCAGGGTCTGATTTCCAGGGCTTGGAAGCGTACACATATTCGAGCACCTTGAAACAGAAAATTAGTACAGTAGGAGGCAAATTCCTCTGATCGAAACAAGGTCGTAAGGCCGCCGCCCAGTTCACGCGCTGAAGGGGGGTGCAGGTGTAAAAAAGGTTCCCACATCCACAGTCTGGTGTACTGCTCTATACATTCCCTAATGCAACACCAAGCGTGTTGCAGTGGTACATCCCAACTTCCCACACATGCGTCCAGAGACGGGCAGCATTGTGCTCACATCACATCCCACAGATCTGTCGTTGATATATGCCATTTAGGTCCCTGGTACACGTACATGCGACCGACATTGCGACGCCACACATGAATGTCGGAAGCGTGCCAAAACGGTCCCATCTCATCCCATTTCTCGCATCGCCGCCTTGAAAATGAAGACAACGACAAAGAAATGCATGCAAGCAGCAGCATTGCAATTAAATTCTTGAAAAGCAGCATCACAAATCGATTTTCCACCACTCTCCTTTGCCCCATACAGCAGCCCCCCTGAGCGACACTACCCTACTCACACTGTCCTTTTTGGGGAATCATTTCGTTTCCTCCCCACAGATCGACTCTTCCCCGTCGAGTATCTCTCATGATCCTCGCTGCCGCGTAACTTCGAACTGCCAGCTGGTTTCCTTGTCACTGCACCGTTCCTATGATCCTCCTGGCTTTACGCGTCTCACTTGAAGAGTTGTGACTCCACATTATCACGAACATCAGGGAGTTACAGTACAACTCAATGTTGGGCTCTCATCCCCGTAGTATCACCACGCATGAGCCTCCCTCTCACGAGCAAGTCTTCCCTAGCGTCCCTAGTTACGCTCTCTTCTCGGCCTCCGAGGTTCAGTCCCTTAGGCCGCGCGCAGAGCAGACGTCACGTTATCATCGCACCGTATCCTCGGATAGCAATATGCTTAGTCTCGAAGCGCCGCGCCGAGGCACTGCGCTTGACGAGCAAAGCCCCTTTGATCGCTGCTATGGGTATCCCGCACCCACGGTATTGTCTGAAAGTCACCGCAGTCAGCACCGCCGGCAACGATCCGCAACCGAGCTTCACGTTTCTCCTCCCTCTCAGCCAACAAATCATGTCGCTCCCGTCTCGCGCATGAGACACGGAACTCCCCGCAGCGCCATGAGTTGCGGCCAGATTCCCCTCGAACGGAACGAGGAGAGCGGGGCGTCCTCCTACGCGGGGCCGTCGCTGTCCCCCGCCCGGTCGCCGCTGCGACAGTGGCGGGAAGGAAATCACAGAGTCGCGCTGCGACGGCGTGGCAGCGAGGCGGATTTGCTTTTCCCCCATTCGCTATCCATCCCAGCGCCCGCACCGTTGCCGCCCCGCGGCGTGCCCCACTCCCGCTCTGGGGAGTTCCGCATCCAGCCAGGCGATGACGGCGGACTGTCGCCCGTCCACCACCGACAATCCACGCGGCTGCCCCGGCCTCCGTCCTCCCAGCCCCTCGGCGCTTTGGGTGCCGCCAGGGGCACCCGCCGTGGCTCTCACGCCCCGCGTCTGTCGCTCGACGAGCATGCGTTCGTCTCAGCGGCTCTCACACCTGGTCGACGCGCATGCAGCGGCGTCGACCCTGCGGACTATTCTTTGTCACCGACGGCGCTCGCCGCCGAGCAGACGTCGCCGTACGGCGCGGCGATGGATGTGGTGGCGTCGGCGCGCCAGCTGATGGAGGAGTGCAGCGCGCGCGGTATTCAATGGGAACTCGAGGACTGGCAAAAGCGGGAGGCGCCGCGGAAGAGTAACGAGCGCATGCCGCAGTCGGCCAGCGCGGGGCTTGGCGTGGCGGAAAGGACGCACGCGGAGGTGCCTGTTTCCGCGGCAGGTCGGGGAAGGAAAGCTGTGCGGCAGCGCGCGGCTCGTGGACAAGTCGTGGCCGGGCGCAGCGGCGCTGGCGGCAAGGCTCACCACCGGATGGTCAGCGTGGACGAGCTGCTGGGCGACACGCGGCAGGCGGGGCAGTCGAACAGAGCTGCTGGCGGCGGCGGCGGTGGTGGTGTGAGGGCCACGGGCGGATTGGGCACGAAGGTGAACGGCGGCGTGGGCGGGATCGACCTGAGGTTCTTCCAGGAATTCGACGACCTGCCGCGGGAGCTGCTGCAGGAGATGCTGGCCGCTAACGCCGACGAGCTTGGCGTTTTCCAGCAGCGAAACGATCGGATTGGCGCGAAGAATCGCGCGCGGGCGGACGAGCGGGCCGCGCCGGGGACGAGTCGACGAGGGGCGAAGGGGAGCGGCGCGAGCGGTGTATCGCTTCGCAGCAGCTGGGAGGCTCTGGAGGCGGACGGTGGTAGTGACAAGCGCGGGTGGGGGGGAGGCGGAAACGTGTTGATGCCGAAGATGCGAAACGACAAGGCCGAGGATAGCGACTTATACGGCGCGCAGTTCGACGAGGATGCGGGCGACGCGGAAGGCGCGCAGACGTTGAGAGAGCAGCTGATGCCATCACAGCAGCCAATCGCGGGAAACCCCATGTTGGGGTCGCGAATGGCGTCTGATTCGCACTCCGCTTTCACTCCGCCCAGTCAAGGATTCTGTTCTGGCACTCCCCCACGCAACGCGCCTCTGCCGCGCAAACGCCGCGAGTCCCCGCAGTTCCCAAGCTGCGCGTCCGTGCCGTCCTTCCAATCGTCGTCCCCTCCCTCTTCGTCCGCCAAGGACAGACTTCCGCCCGCCGTGCCCCGCGCTACCTCAAAGCAAAGCGTGTATCGCACTGGCTCGTTAATAAATGAACGCTACGCCGGCTCGAGCCCGACAGCACCCAGCCTTGATCACGGAAGCGCATCGAGCCTCGGGTACCCTCAACCGCAAGGTGCTGCCGAATTAGGGACCCCGGTTGGGCCTAAGGCACGGGGGGCTCGGCCAGAGCAGCAGCCGCCGAGGCACGCGCGCAAGTACAACAGCGGGAGCCAGTTGGACGTGTTCGCGGGGTTCCGCTCGCACTCGCGAACCAGCAGCAGCGGCAGTGTGACAGCAGGAGGCAGCGGAAACTGCGCGCAGTGGGAAGCATTCGAGGCGGCGCTTTTGGCGTGTGCGGAAGCGAGTGCAGCAGGTTTCAGCTGGGGTAATCAAGCAGGCTCGGATGTAGGCACGGGCTTACACGGGCCTAAGTGGGGAAACCTGAGCCTTGGTCTGGGAGGCCTCGAGCTACAAGGCGCCCTTGAGTCAGCTGTGCCAAATCTGAAGCCGACCGATTTCGTGCTTCGGATGCCCTACGATGATATCAAGGGGCGATACTCTCTTGGGAAGAAAGAGATTGGCGAAGGCAGGTTTGGTACCATCCGAACCTGCTTGGAGCGCGCCACAGGGCAGGTGTACGCGTGTAAAACAATATTGAAGAAGACCATTGAGGTGAGTTCAGTTCAGACGTGCTACAGTATACTGTGAAACTCTCTACATGGCTGCTACCCTATTGTTCATTTTCCTTCTTGAAGGCGTTAAATTTCATCACCTTACCAGGAATCCTGTTTTCTTCTTTCCTTGCAGACAATCGAGGATGCTGATGACGTACGAAGGGAGGTAACCTTCCTCGCCATGCTTCGTGGCCATCCCTCGGTGATCACTCTTCAAGAGGTCTTTGAAGATGACAAGGCCATCCACTTGGTGATGGAGCTCTGCGCTGGTGGTGATCTCTTCGACCGAATCAAATCACAAGGTCAAATCCCGGAGCCAGATGCAGCTCATGTGCTGAAGCAGCTCCTGGAAGCCCTGCTCCACTGCCGCTCCCTTGGCATTCTCCATCGCGACATCAAGCCTGAAAACATCCTCCTTTGCAGCCCCAGTGACAACGTCCCGATTAAGCTCATTGACTTTGGGGTGGCTACAGTGCTCGAGGAAGGTGCAATGTGCCGGGAAATGGCGGGAACACCAGAGTACATGGCACCGGAGGTGCTGGACGAGTGTTATAACTACGAGGCGGATGTGTGGAGCGCCGGGGTGTCGCTCTATGTGATGCTCTCAGGTGTGCCGCCCTTCTGGGAGTCATCCAATCGGACGCTAGAGGAGGCGATCAAGAAGAAGAAGGTGGTGTTCAAGTACTGGAAGTGGGCGACTGTGTCGGAGGAGGCCAAGGACCTTATAACGAGGATGCTGGAGAAAGACCCTCTAGATCGCATCACAGCTCGAGAAGTACTTGGTAAGTCAAGAACTCCTACACCTAGCAGCCAGCTCACCTTAAGTTAGGTCTTATTTTCTGCTTACAACTTTGAAGTTTTTCTTCATACGGTCATCATTCTAACCTTCTCCATTTTTTCCTTGTGTTTTTTTTTTTCTGCACGCAGCACACCCGTGGATTCAGAAGCACACCAAAGCAGCTATGTGATTGCTCTCGTCCCAACACTGCAGCACTTATAGCAACTGTAAAGGAGCACGCATTTTAATAAAACGACCTGCAAAATGTGTGCATGTGGTGGTGGTTCTCGCCTGGTGTAGCTGCGTGCTGCAGGCTGGTACTGATTTCACCAGCGAGATGTAGCAGCACTTTTGTGACCACCCTGCTTAGTGTAGTGGTAGGAAGGGTGGTACATTGTAGTGTACAGTTTTGAAATGTCAGGTCAATGGCAATTACAATCAGGAATGAGGTGCAGTGCTAACCATCTTGATGTAAACTACCCTCTGCTAGACACGTCAAAGCCTCCTCGTGACAGTAACCTATCAAGTGCCTATTGTACATCAGAGGCACATTCCCCCCTCCACATCCTTGCCTGGATTGCCTCATTTCCAAAACATGCTGCTGAGATTCGGTGGCTTGACTAAAAGCCTCACTTTATTGAATGCCAGTGGTCACTAAGCCATCTACACCCATGTCAGCCGCCCCTGCCCAACTTTCAGTAAAAGCATGCAGCGTTTTTAACTGCAGGGCAGAGTGAGGCGATACAGGTCAATGTGGGGCGGCCCTAGGCTGTTAGATCGATGCCTACTCTGCACAGATTGTGAAGTTGCAAACATGCCTGTCAGTGCTGCCATGGCTGCTCCTGTAATAGCCATGGCATGCAGTCACGGCTCCTCCCTATCAGTCATGTATTTCACCCACGGGTGCTCTGCATGTAGCGAGTGGAGGGCCGGAGGCACATTGAGGGGGTGGAAGTTGGGCGTAATAGGGGGAAGGGGTAAGGGCGTAAGGTGCAAGTGGTCGTTGAACATTCACGAGCGAGACAATATCAGCTCCTTTAAACCAGCACTCACGAACCGAGCCCACCCACCCACCTCACTCCCCACCGGACCCAACACTCTCCCCACCACACCCACCACTCTCCCCAGCGCACCCAACCACCCAACACCCACCCTATCCCACCCAGCACTCACCGAGCACTTGAGCACCCAGGATGCGCATCTTGGGATCCTTTGTAAGCATCCTCTTTACAAGGTTCTTGGCGCTCTCCGATATGGTCTGCCAGCGCGGCGAGGAGAAGGACACCTCGCTCTCCTTGATGGCCTGAAAGATGGCCTCATTGGTGGACGCCCAGAAGGGCGGCATGCCGCACAGCAGGATGTATAAGACGACGCCCGCCGACCAAATGTCGGCCTCGGGGCCGTGCGCGCCGGTGATGACCTCCGGGGCGATGTACATGGGCGTGCCCACGAACTCCATGCAGGAGGCGTCTGAAAGAATGCAGGGGATGGGCAGTGGGCGGAGCAGGCAGGATGGATGGGGGGGACTGGCAGCACAGGGGCTGTGTGCGCCGGTGATGACCTCCGGGGCGATGTACAGGAGGCGTCTGGCAGGGATGCATGCAGGGGGGCAGAGCAGGCAGGATGGGGTTCACGGGAAGCACAGAGGCTGTATGCTCCGGTGATGACCTCTGGGGCGACGAACATGGGCGTGCCCACGAACTCCATGCAGGGGGCGTGCATGCAGGGGGGTGGGAGAACCATGCAGGGATGGATGGATGGATGGATGAATGGAGACACCTGGCAACACAGAGACCCATGTGCTGTCTCAGCAGCCACAGACTAGTAAATCCGAGGATGACCCGAGAGAGATGTCCCGGGGGGCGATGTACATGGGAGCATGCACAGACTACTACATCCATGACATGTCTGGTGGGGCAGGGGCGATGCACATGGCATGGCAGTGCCCGCACACTATATACACGGCACAGGAACAGCTGCTTATGAAGCATCGAACCTCACCACACTGCACCACAAACAGCCCCTCTCCACCCTCCCCCACACCTGGCTCGATGAACGTGGCGACCCCAAAGTCGATCAGCTTGACCCGTGTGTCGTCCTGCGTGTCGCAGATGAGCACGTTCTCGGGCTTGACGTCGCGGTGCATGACGCCCGTCCCATGGCAGCACAGCAGCGCCTCCACCAGTCCCCGCAGCACCGCAGCCGCCCCCTCCTCGCTGTAGGGGCCGTGCGTCTTCACTCGGTCGTGCAGGTCGCCCCCCGTGCACATCTCCATCACTATGTGCACGTCCTGAGGAAAGGGAAGGGCAGGGTGGGCGGGAGGGGAGTGAGAAGGGGCAGTGGGAAATTATATAATTCCACTCATAGTACGCTTTGCAGGTCGCCCCCCATGAACATCTCCATCACTATGTGCACGTCCTGTATTGTGGGAGGGGGAGGGGGGAAAGCGAGAGGGGGGGATTGGCGGAGGGCATAAGTGAGGTTGAGCCAGAATACGCGTTGCAGGTCGGCCCCCCAGGTCGCCCCCCGCGCACATCTCCATCACCATGTGCACGTCCTGGGGGGGAGGGGAAGGGGAGGGGGGCGTGGGAGGAGGTGGGGGTGGATGCTATGAGCTGACTCGGAATACACGTTGTTGGTCGCCCCCTGTGCACTCCAAGTCGCCCCAAGTCGACTTGAAATTATATAATTCCACTCATAGTACGCTTTGCAGGTCGCCCCCCATGAACATCCTGGGGGTCCATGAACATCCTGGGGGTCGCCCCCCATGAACATCCTGGAGACTATTCCGAGAAAGAAAAGTGGTGGTGGAGGATGGTGGTGCAGAGCAACTGAACACCTCAAACGCCCCATTCGCTGCAAGGCTAACTCACCCGGGAGTCCTCAAAGGCGTCGCGCATGCGGATGATGTGGGGGTGGCCGTTGAGCATCTCCATCACCGCCACCTCCATGCCCACCGCCTCCGCATCGTCCGCGTACTGCATGGTGAGGTGCGGTGCAGAGTGGTGGGGTGTGGTGGAGCGTGGTGGGACATGGTGGGGAGTGGCTTAGTGTCGCATGGTAATGTTTGGGATGAGATAGCACAGCATGCAGCGAAGGGTTTAGGCCCGAGATGGTGTGTGTGATGGGTTACATGTGTAGAAGATGGTGTGTGTGATGGGTTACATGTGTAAACGGAGCGGAATTCAGGGAGGCAGGCACCACAATTGATGCTGTAATGAAATGCATGCCATAGCCCAGTACAGCAGCGCTGACTCAAAAAACGTATGTGCTGACCTGGAAAGCGGGTGTACTGACCTGGAAGGTGCTCTTGCTGATGCTCTTACACGCCAGCACCTCGCCCGTCTTGAGCTTCACACAGCTGCGGATGATGCCAAACTGCCCCGTGCCCAGGGGCGCCCTCTCCTGCAGCATGTACTCTCGCTCTATGCTGCGATACGGGCGGCGCAGGATGAACCGCGGGCACTGTAGCCCCGGGAGCATCTCGGGCGGCATCATGCCGCCCAGCTGCCCCGGCAGCATGCCGCCCGGAAACCCGCCCGGGAAGCCGGGGATCTGCGGCGGCTGCCCGGGAAACTGCCCGGGAGGAAGCTGCCCCTGCATGCCTTCCGGCATGGGTTGCCCGGGGAGAGGGAATGGGTATCCGGGCAGAGGGAAGGGCTGCCCGGGAAAGGGAAATTGCTCGTCTCCTTGGGGGAAGGACTGAGAGGGGTCTGGAAACATCTGCCCGGGGATGAGCTGATGCTGCCCGTTCATGTCTGGGATCATCCCGGGGGGGAAGACCTGCCCGGAAAATTGTGGGGCACCATTAGGCAGAGGCATGGGCATGCCATTCATCATCATGTGTGGAGAGCCATCCAAGGGCATGGCACCATGCATGTGACCATCCATGCCCATGCTGCTGCTCCCCATGTCCCCACCCATCCCCCCTGGCAGGGCCCCATTGGCCGCGGGCCGGCCGTCCCGTGCCACGTCAGCGCCAGCCGGGCCATCCTGGGCTGCTGCCACGTCAGCATCGTCCATGTCAAACTCAAATGCATCGGCTTCCTGACTGCCTCTTCCATGCGCCTCTCCTTCCCCCTCCTCACCCTCCTCCCCCTCCCCTTTCCTCTCCCCCACTTTCGCCCTTGCCCGCTTCCCCTCCGCCCCTCCTTCCCCTCCCCCACCCACCCCCCCCTCTCCGCCCTCCAAAATCGCCCCCACCCCCCACGCGCCCCGCTTTCCCCCTCTTCCCCCGCCCGCCCCGGCCTCAGGCGACCCTATAGACGCCCGGCTGGAATGCCGTGACAACCGCCGCCCGCCGCCGCCCAGGACAACGCTGCCCTCGTCGGCACTGTACACGGGCGAGCACACGTCCACCAGCGAGCACACCCCCACCGACCCCTCCGGGCTCCCACACACCTCCCCTCCTCCTGTGCTTGCTCCCCCTCCTGCTCTCCTCTCTGCTTCGCTCACTGCTGCTCCCAGCCATGGGCCTTCACCCACCTCCAATCTCCCCCCCTGCCGCTGCTGCTGCTGATGCTGCTGCTCCTGCTGCTGCTCCTGCTGCTGCTCCTGCTGCGGCTGCTGCTGGTGCTGTCGACTTTGTTGTTGCCATTGTTGCTGTTGCTGATGCTCATCCTGCTGATTTTGCTGCTGATAGTGGTTGTGGTTGTGGTTGTGGTTGTGGTTGTGGTAACTGCTGTTCCGGTCATTCCCTTGCCCCCAGAACGACAGCCCCTCACCTCCAGCCCCCACAGCACCCCCACCGGACCCCACTCTCTCCATGCCCACACCTCCCCCTTCCCCCGGCGCCCACACTGCAACCTCGGCCAGGGGCGGGCTAGAGAGGGCGGATTCGGGGGAGCTGAGGCCAGCAGGAGAGAGACTGCTGGAGAAGGGAGGACTCAGAGAGTCAGAGGGCAGATGCGAGGGGTGCGTGCCGGTACCACCTGCTGCTCCTGCTCCTCCTGCTGCTGCTATTGACCCGCTAGCCAATGGTGACCCTGGCCGGCCGGCAGGAAGATCTAGGGTTGTCGGCCGCATCGCCATTGGGCGAGAGGACGGCCGGGCGGCAGGGGCCACTGTAGGTGGAGCCACAGTAACTGGTCCGTTCCCTCCACTAGATCCTGGCCTGGCCGGCAACCGGCCGGCAGAGACCTGGGCGGCAAGGGACTGTAGCGAGTCGGCAGCATTCTCAGCCAGCCCTCCTCCCGCCCAGCTGCCATACACAGCCGCCTCCCCCTCCCGTCTCGGCGACACAACAGCACCTGGAAAAGCACCTGAGGAGGCACCTGAGGGGGCGGCGTGGGAGTGGTGCTGCAGGCGGGCGAGAGCAGCCCTCATGAGGTCCTCTGCGCCCTCCACGCCCATGAGGCGCCGTGACAGGCGCAGGCCCCCCCGGGGAGTCATGATGAACACCGGTGATGAGGGCGTGGCAGGGCGGGAGGATGGCGTGTCTGGCCGTGAGGCAGGCGTGTCGGGTCGGGAGTCTGGCCGTGAGGCGGGCGTGTCGGGTCGGGAGCTCCCTCGGGAACTCACCTGCCCGTCCTTGTCTGCTGCTGCTGCTGCTGCTGCCGCGCCTGCTGCTCCCATGTGCTTGTGCATGGGGTGGTGGAGGTGAGGGTGCGAGGGCACTTCAACAGAGAAGCCCGGGCGTGTGGAGGAGGTCTCTCGCACTGATGTCGACCGCACCACTGCAGCGCTGCTGCTGCTGCTGCTGCTGCCTGCCTTGCCGCCCTTGCCCCTGCCCGCACCGCTGGCAGCACCGGCACCAGCAGCAGAGGAGGAGGAGGAGGGGCGGGCGGGAGAGAGGTCGCGGGAGGGCATTAGAATGTCCTCCATCTCGCGGGTCTGCTGCCACGGGTTCACATGCTGCTGCCGCCGTGCTGCTGCTGCTGCTGCAAGTCCCATCGCCCCCAACCCTGCCCCCCCTGGCGCTGCTGGTAGTGGCGGCGATATCACCCGTGGCGAGTCTACCAACTCTGCTCCCCCTGACTGCTGCTGCACCTGCCCCTGCTGCACCCGCCCCTCCTGCTCCTCCCCCTCGCCACTCCTCCCCGCGCTCACCCCCGGGCTGCCCTTCTCACTCACCGACTCACCTCCCTCCTCTTCCTCATCCACAACAGCAGTGGCCCTGTCTAGAGGCGCCAGCGGCACCGCATTCACAACGTCATCGTCCAGATCCATTGAATCTTCCCTCGCATGCCTCCCCCCACGCCCCCCTTGCTGCTGCACCCCCTGCTGCGCCCCCTGCTGCCTCAGCTCCCACCCCCCCTCACCCTGCTGCTGCCCTGGCTGCGTCCCTTGACTGCCTTGACTGGCTTGACTGGGCAGGGACGGGCGGGGGGAGGGCGGCAGCAGCGGGGCGGGGACGTGCACGAGGGGCCTGGCGTCCACCACATCGTCCCCCATGTCCTCGCTTGCCTCTCTCACATGCCGCCTTGGTTGGCTGTCTTGACTGCCTTGACTGTATTGACTCCCTTGACTCGCTTGACTCGCTTGACCTTGACTGTGATGGTCGCGCGGTGGATCCGACAGTCGCCTCCTCACTCCCTCACTAGCCTGCTCCTTCCACGAATCTTCCACCGTATCAGCAAACATGACCCCTCGGGAACCCCCCTCCTTCTGAGACCGGGATCGCGTCAGCTCCCCCCGCGCCCTCCCCCCACCCACCGCCCCCGTCCCTGCCCCACCTGCTGCTGCTGCTGCTGCTGCTGCCCCGCCTGTGCGCTCCTCCCCTGCACCCCCTTCCAGATCACCCAGTAGCAGCCCGCGCGCTCCACCTTCCCGGGACGACCTTGCTCGCAACAGTGTCTCCCTCCCCCCCACGCCTCTCTCCCCCATGCCTCTCTCCCCCATGCCTCTCGCCTCCCCCCCGCCTCTCGCATCCCCCCTTCCCCCTTGCACCTCGGCATCAAGGTCTGCCCACCCCACCTCCCTCCGCCGCCCCACCGACACACTCCTGTCCTCCTCTCCCCCCCTCCCGCGCCTCTCATGCTCCGTTCTCTCGTTCCTCTCACTCCTCTCACTCCTCTCGCTCCTCTCCCCATCCCCATGAGCCTCCAGCAGCCCAGCAGCGCCCGACCGGCTCCGCAGCAGCCGCCCATTCCGCTCCTCACCTTCCCCCTTGCCACCCCCGCCCCTCCCCACCCCACCCAACCCGCCTGCTGCTTGCGCCCTCCCCGCCCCCTCCCGCCCTGCGCCCTCTCTTGCGCCGCTGTGCTCTCTACCTGCCCCTCTGGCCAGCCCAGGACCATCCATGCTAGCGCGCCCTGTAGTGCTCATTCCCGCCCCTGCCCCCGCCCCCAACCCCAACCCCAACCCCAACCCCACACCCACGTCGAGACTCATATCCACCCCGCCAATCACAAAGTCTGATCTCGTGCGCTGGTGCCGCCCCCTCCCTGCCCTCCCTTCCCCTCCCGCCCCTCCTCTTCCCCCCGCCCGTACTGCTCCTAGCCTCCCGCCTGCTGCCCCCCGTCCTCCCCCTCCTCGTCCCCCTGCTGCTCCTGCTGCTGCTGCTCCAGCCGTCCCTTGTGGTCCCACGACTTGCAATCCCCTCACATCACCTGCCCCTCTCCGCCCCACCCCCCCATCCCAGTCATCCACTGACCCTCGCCCCCCCCTTCCCCCTCTCCCTCCTCTCCCTGCCGCCCCCACCCCCTCTCCCTCCCCCACCCTCCCTCACATCCACCCCCCTCTCCGCCCACTCTTTCCCCCCCTCTACCCCCGTCTCCCCCAACCCCAGATCCCCACCGAAACCGCCCAGAACCAGCCCACCCTCTGTCCTCTGCCGCCTGTGCCCCCTTCCGCCTCCCCTTCCCCCTGCCCTTCCCCCTGCGCCCGCTCCCCTCCCCCCCATGCCCCCCACCTGCCCGCCCCTCTGCTGCAGCAGCTGCTGCTTCACCTGCTGCAGCCGCATCTGCTGCTGCTGCTGCTGCTGCTGCTGCTGCTGCTGCTGCTGCTGCTGCTGCTGCTGCTGCTGCTGCTGCTGCTGCTGCTGCTGCTGCTGCTGCTCCTGCTGCGCGCTCAGCTGCTTATGCACCCCCTCCCCTCCCTCCCCCGCTAGCAACAACCCTGCGCCCATGCCCACTGCGCCACCTCCCCCTCCCCCACCTCCTCCTTCCCCTGCTGCTGCGCCGCTGTCTAGAAGGCTCCAAGACTGCTTCAGCTTCTGCTGCTCCTCCGGGCTTAGCAGCGACAGCAGGTTGTTCAGAGCCTGAGATATGTCCACTGGCTTGCACCCCGAACCTGCCGGCTTGCCATGGGCCGAGCCAAGGCCTCCCGGGCCTGATCCAGATGCAGTAACGGACCTGACAAGTGGCGGCGACGTGGAGGAGCCTGCTGAACCTGTAGACGTGGCAGGTTCGGCGTGAGGCCTGGGGAATCTGTTGCGACTGGAGGGTGCTATTGTAGGGTCGGAGTAAACCGGGCCTACAGCGGTGTTAGGGGCAGCAGTGGAAGCACTTCGGGGAAACTTGGAGAGCAACGGGGGGGCAGCGGAGGAGGCAAGGGAGGAAGAGGCGAAGCTAGAGGCTGATGTGATGGAGGAGGGCGAGGACATGGGGGGGGAGGACGGGCGCATGGAGGGGGATGGGGGGCGGATGGACGGGGAAGGGGAGCAAGGGGAGGGTGATGGAGGGCGGAGGGAGGGGACGGAGGAGCGGACGGACGGGGAGGAGGAGCGTAGGGAAGGGGAGGAGGGGCGTAGGGAGGGGGAGGAAGGGCGGAGAGAGGAGTGGTGCGGGGCAGAGGGCGCAGGGGGGGCGAGGCGAGGAGGGGTGGAGTTGCGTGCGGCATGGGGGGGAAGGGGGGCGCGGGATTTGTCTGAGAAGCGCCTCTGAAGGCGCGCTTCACTGCCACTCAGCTGCTCGAGGGGGGGAGTGGGGGGGGGGGGGACGGGGAGTTGGCTGCAAATAAGGGAACGGGGCTGAGTGAGAGAGAGTGGATGGCGGGCAGGAACAAACCGCATTGGATAACAAGCACAGCAAGAGCGAGAGGAAGTGGCGAGTAAAGTCCACCCACAGGGAACATATGACACAGCAACGGAAAGGTATTGCTGCAAATGGTATTGCTGCAAATGGTGCAGCAGAAAGTGCAATAGTCAGGCGTCATGTGGCGAACTCACCTCCCCACTGCTCGACCCAGTGAAGTCCAACTGCTGCACCACGTCCCTCCCCCTCTCCCCCTCATCCCCTCTCCCTCTCTCCTCCCCCTCCCCCTCCCTCTCCCTCTCCCTCTCCCTCTCCCTCTCCCTCTCCCGCTCCCTCTCCCTCCGCTGCACGCCATCTCCTCCCTCCCCCGCCCCTCCCCCTCCCCCTCCCCCTCCTCCCCCTCCCCCTCCTCCCCCTCCTCCCCCTCCTCCTCCTCCTCCTCCTCCTCCTCCTCCTCCTCCTCCTCCTCCTCCTCCTCCTCCTCCTCCTCCTCCTCCCCCTCCTCCTCCGCCCTTATCCGGCGTCCGAGACTTAACGAATTTGCGCCATTTAGACACAATGTTCTTTGCAGCGTTCTCCACGGGGGACGAGTCCCCCCCGCCACCCTTCTGCCCCCCATACCTCTCCCGCCCCTGCCGTTCCTCCCCATACCCCTCATCCACACTGCCTGCCACCCCCCCCACCTCGCCTCCCCCCACTCCCCTTCCCCCTCCCATCCCCTCCCCGCCCACCCCTCCACCTCCCCGCCCTCTCCCCCCCATTCTCCCCCCTGGCCCCGCCCTTCCGCCCATAACCCCCTCCCCTCTCCCCCCTCCTGGCATCCTCTGCTGCCCTGCGCTCTTCTGCCCGCCATCCATCTCCCCTTGGTTTTGCCACACCTGCGACTGCTGCTCCCGCGCCTCCAGGGGTTGCTGCCATGACATGCGCCGCTGGTGCCCCCGCCCAGCCCCTGGGGCAGCGCCAGTGCGCGGACCAGCGCCATGGGGGCCCGCTGCTGCCCCCCTCTCCTCTCTCCCATGCGCACCACTACCACCAACAACAACACTTCCAGCAACAGAAGCACCGTCCTCCCCTTCGCTCTCCTCCCCCCCCCACACCTGCATCACATCCGCGCCTCCTTCCCCCCCCCCCCTCCCCCCTCCCCCCCCCCTCCTCCCCCTCCCCCCTTTCCATGCATCCGCACGTTCTGCAAGCGCCTCCCCGCGCCCCCCTCCCCTCCGCGCAGCATGCCTTCTATGTTGGACGACGTGCGGGAAGCAGCCAACAAAGGCCGTCCGCTGCCGCCCCACAGCTCCCCCGAAGCAGCACCTGCCCCACTCCCTCCCTCGCTCGCCCCACCCCCTGCCATCAACCTACTGTTACTGCCATGCTGCTGCGAGTGCTGCTGCTGATGGTGATGATCCCCAGGGGCATGGGGGCGCGGGGGAAAGTCTTTCTTGGGCACGGTGGGGGGGGTGCCAGGGCGCCGCGAGTCTATCTTGTGCCGCCACTTGCTCAGCACCTGCCGCGCCAGTGATGCCTCCCCACCCCCCCGCCCCCCTCCGCCATCCCCCCTGCCTGCAGCCCCCCCAAGCGCGCCACTGCTGGTGTTGGGGCGCGGGTCCCCCGGCGCTCTGGGCTCAGGGTCGCTGTTAGCTCGGTTGAATAGCCGCTGCCGGGGGGTGCTAGCCCCATCCATGCCTCCACCTCCAGACGCAGCAGCAGCCGCTGCAGCCGCAGCAGCAGCAGCGGCACGGTCAGCAGCGTCAGCAGCGCGTTCAGCAGCGTAGGCAGAGGCGGAAGGAGCAGGCGCGGCAGTGGCAGGTCGCTCTGGTGCCCCTCTCCCCGCCCCCACGCTGATCCTCTGAGCGCCTTCAGACGCCTCGTCGCTCCTGCTGGCTGGTACCCCTATCGTTCTCCACCTTCCCGAACCCCTTCCCACCTCTCCCCCCCTCCCTTGCAGTCCCCCCAACCCTCCCCCCGCCCCTTCCCCCCCAGCTCCCCCTATCCCCCCATTCCCCCACTTCTCAGGGGACACGCGGCTGCTAGTCCGCGGATCAACCCCCGAAACGGTGCGCCTGGGGGGAGTCCGCGGAGCAGCCCCGCCCAACCCCGCCTCCCCCTCCCCCATCCCTGCTCCTCCCTCACTCGAGTGCTCGGAAGGTTCCTGGTAGGAGGAGGAGGAGGGGAACCAGCCGGCGAGGCTCATGGGGGAGGCATCAGGCGGCTGGTTCCAGGGGGGGTGCGATCTGGGGTCGAGGTCTACTGAGGCTGAGGGGAGGTGGGACCTGGGCGGGTGGTGGGACGCGCGGGAGGGGAATGAAGGGGTTTGGTCGGGGGGTTGGTGGTGGGCGTGGGAGGAGGAGGAGGAGGAGGGGAAGGGAAAGGACACGTCTCCTGTGCTGCTGCTGTCGCTGTGGGAGTTGGGCACAGCAAACGCAATCGCCATATCCTGAACGGGGCGCCCGTCAGCAGACTCTGACGCTGATTCCGCCCCTCTAGAGACGTCTTTAATCGCCTGCTTTGACGCGCTGCCTGTCTGATTGGTCCCACTGGCTATTGGGGTACCAAAAGGGACTGGACTGGGCGGCTCAGACTTTATACTCGTGAAGAACATATTCGTTATGCTGTCGGGTAGCATGCTCAGCACATCCCCCACCACTATCTCAGGCCCACCCGCCCCACTCCCCCCTCCCTGCGCCGTTCCCCCAGCACTCTCCCCCCTGCGCACCCCCGCTTCCCCCTTTGCTTCCCCCCTGCCCCCCGCCTTTCCCGTTCCGCCTTCCCCCTCCTCTTCCGCGTCGGAAGCCTCGGAGCTGGAGCGGGAGGGCGCCTGCTTCACAGGGAACGGCCGCCCCAGCATGTCTGTAGCGGCGGGGGATCGGTTCTCCGGGCTTACCGCCAGGAAACCCGTACTCGCCATGCGATCTAGCCTCAATCGCGGAGGGGTATTTCCAACTCCAGCCCGCGGGCCCGCACTGGCTGCCTGCTGCGATTGGGGGAGCTGCATGGGGGAAAGTTGGCTCCGCTTAGGCTCGAAATCCGCTTGCGCGGAAGCCCCGTCTCTTCCCCCGCGTCCGCTTATGGGCTTCGCGGGGCTGCCATCCCGCAAGCCCCCCATCCTCCCCTCACCCGCGTTTTGCGCCGATGGCAGCGCAAGCGCTGCGCCGCTGCTGGCCCTCCGCGCATGGTGCACCCTCGGCGCGCTGGTCGACCGCTCCGCCCCCTCCGCCAGGCCCTCAGCCAAGCCTTGCGCGTTCCGCGCGCGCGGAGCGACCTGAGGGGAGACGTGGGGAGCTTGCCCGTGCGTCTGGCGCTTCAGCACCTGCTGCTGCAGCGGCGGATGCTGCGGCGGTTGCTGCGGAGGGCGCTGCTGCTGCTCGTTCGAACCCGCCTTTCGCGGCGGGCCTAGCAGCTGCTGCCCTTGCCGCAATCCCGACCGTTCCTGCTGTTGCGACTGCGCGCTGATGCGACCTCCAGCCGTCGACTGCTGCCCGTGCGGGCTTTCCTCCGCCTCCGTTCTCTCGCTTCGCCATTCCTCACGAAAACGAGAAGTAACCTCTTCGCCCCCGCTACTGCACTCCTCCTCCCGCGTCTCTCCCCGCGTTTCCCGGCTCGGCGGCCTATCCTCTTCCCGCAATTCCCGGTCTGACGACCGATTGTCACGTTCTGACGTGGAGCTAGCAGCTGCTGAGGTGGCTGCGGTGGCTGCGCCGCGTTGCGCCCTCTGAAGGGCGTCCCATACAGTGCTGCGCTCGGGCGCGGAAATATTCGACTTTAACGAGCGGCCCCCACTACTAGAACTTCGGCTGCTGTCAGAGGCTGTAACGGCGGCGCCAGTGGCGGCCTGTGGAGCTCGGTTGGACCGTAGCGCGCTCGAGATACCGCGAAACACGGAGCGATGCTTCGTGGCGACGGGTGGGGTGTCCCGCGCGACCGACTGTACCTGCTCGAGGCCTCGTTCTCCTCCCATCTCATTCCCGCTGCCCTCGCCGCTCGTCCCTGTAACGGGAACTCTTTATCGGGGATGCTCATGTACCAATGCCTAAAAGCATTGCGCCATAGTCGTCAACACAAAAAAAAAAAACTTAACTAGGGTTCGAGACATTACGGAAACAGCTGTTTCAGGCGCACGTGGTGGTTATAAAAATTTCTACCTAAAAACACCTGCAGCGGTTTCACCACCTGGTTCGCCCTTCTCTGCCTCGTATCAGTCACACTCATGTCCCTCCATCCATCCGTACTCTGAATTGGTTGCCAAGGGTGTCCCCTCCCACCACTGCTTTCTGTGTGTTGTGTTGCGCTGGGCTGAGTTGGGATGGTCTGGGTTGGGTCGAGTTCGGTTGGGCTGGGTTGGGCTGCGTGGCGTTCCCAAGGCCTCACAAAAGTGGCTGAAGTGGTGCGGCGTGCTACTGCTGTTGGTTGCTGGTTCCGTTTCGTTGGTCCCTTGTGTTGCTGCTGCTGCTGGCGCTCGTTTCGTGCATCCCCCTCGAGCTTGTCGAACAAGAGTCAAAGTTCGATGAAATCCTCTTTATTGAATCGCTCATTTGCGACAAGGAAATGTAACGGGGGCAGAGTTGACCACTGAACCAACCGATATTATACCACATCATAACCCACAAACGCATGGTAGTACGGTACATGGAGGATTAAATACAAGGGCAGCTACAATGCCGCAGCGTGTAGGCACAGTGCTTGTGAGCAACTACCTAAACCGCTCCCCATAAATTAATCACAGGTGGTAATCTGGCATATATCAGCTTGTCTCATAAATTAAATGTATCGAATGCTCATGTCACCACCATTAGCTAAATCGGTGCTTCGAATATAATCCCATTATTGGTACCTGCGAATCCATGGATGACCTGTTGAGTGAGGGTGCAAGGCATAGGAGGTGGAGAACGGTGGTCAGGACAAGAGGAACAAACACAGAAGGACGAAATGTCACGCCAACTTCAACAAGGACTCAAGAGGTGAAAGTGAGACACAAGGCACAAGGCAACTTGGTTACTGCTACCATCATGTATCATGCCCTGCTCACCACAATCTACCTGCTCACCACAATCTACCTGCTCTGTTTCCGCATTTTGCTGATAAAATCTCCTCGGCCCTCCCACGCTGGCGTGGGAGAGGAAATCATCAGAGACACATGCCGCCTGGTGCCTGCCATTCCCCCCCCCCCCCCCCCCTTCCACTCTCACGCCCCACCCTCGCACTCACCCAGGATTTCCAGTGCCGTGATTCTCTCCCATGGATCCTTTGTAAGCATCCTCCTTACAAGGTCCTTGCACTCCTCGCTCGCATTCGCCCACTTGGCCGACTTGAAGCTCACGGAGCCCTTGAGAATCGCCTCCGCCACGCACTTGCGCGACGACGCCCAGAAGGGTGGCACGCCGCACAGCAGGATGTATAAGACGACGCCCGCCGACCAGATGTCGGCCTCGGGGCCGTATGACTGCAGCAGCACCTCTGGCGCCATGTACTCGGGCGTGCCCAGCACCTCCGTGAGCCGCTTGCCTGCAGCAATTGGTGCAGATTGTAGGGAACGGGGAAAGGAAAACCATGAGAAGAGGCATTCGGGAGCCATGCAATTTCGGGTGGCAATGGTAGCGGCAGGAGCAGGAGAAGGGGCAGTGGCAGCAACAGCAGCAGTGGCAGCTGCAGCAGACCTCAACAGCCACTCGCCTGGATCAAAGAGCATCGCGACCCTAGAGTCAACGAGCTTGATGCGGGAGTTGTCGGAGCGGGAGCGGGAGAAGAGGCAGTGGCAACAGCACAAACAGCAGCAGCAGTCGCCTGAACAAGCACTAACCAGGGTCAAAGAAGGTGGCAACCCCAAAGTCCACGAGCTTGATCCTTGAGTTCTCCGATCGGTCGCAGAGGAGGATGTTTTCGGGCTTGATGTCGCGGTGCAGGATGCCGTGGCAGTGGCAGTGCAGCAGCGCCTCCACCAGCGCTCGGCACAGCCGGGCGGCACACTGCTCCGACAGCCGCCCGCTGCTGCTCACCCGGTCGAAGAGATCGCCGCCCTGACACAGCTCCATCACTATGTGGATGTTCTGATGGGGGGGAGAAAGAAGGGGGGAGCGAGGCAAGAGGAGTGTGAGGGGAGTAGCGTGAGGGTAGAGCGGTCAAGGAGTTTCGATGACAAAGCACCATCACTGTGCGGATCTTCTGAGGGGGGGAGCGGGGGAGAAGAGGGGGAAACAAGGGAAAGAGGAGGAATGGGGGAAGGGTAAGAGATAGGGTGTGAGGAGAATGGGGAAAGAAGAGGACGAGAAGGGGTGGGTTGTGGGTAGGGGGAGAGGGTGTGAAGTCTCATTTTGAGACGTCTCAAAAGAGCGTGAAGGAGATTGCTACTCTGACACAGCTCATCACTGCATGAATGTTCTGGGGAGAGGAGAGGAGGGTGGGAGAGAAGGGAGGGGGGTGCGACGAACGGGGTCTGAAAGGCGAGCAGAGCGAAGGGGAAAGGGTGCATAGAAAGAGGGATGTGAGGAAAGAGGGGTGCGAGGGGAATGGGGATGTGGGGGGAAGGGGGTGCTGGGATAAAAAAGAGGTTGAGAGGGCGATGTTTGCATTGAGATAGTGTGACATGGGTGTACATTGACTCACGTCATCCACCTGCTGCACATAGTTAATCCTCAATTATCTCACTTCATTAAGTCTTAATATCTCCAACCACCTCTACTACACCCCAACCTCCTCGTATTACACCATGGCTTTAAGAATCAGTATGGTGGGATGCCTGCACAATCATAAATCTGATGCCACAGCTGCATTGACACTTCAACAAACCATCCTGTAACCCCATCCTGTAACCCCATCCTGTAACCCCATCCTGTAACCCCATCCTGTAACCCCATCCTGTAACCCCATCCTGTAACCCCATCCTGTAACCCCATCCTGTAGCCCCATCCTGTAACCCCATCCTGTAACCCCATCCTGTAACCCCATCCTGTAACCCCATCCTGTAACCCCATCCTGTAACCCCATCCTGTAACCCCATCCTGTAACCCCATCCTGTAACCCCATCCTGTAACCCCATCCTGTAACCCCATCCTGTAACCCCATCCTGTAACCCCATCCTGTAACCCCATCCTGTAACCCCATCCTGTAACCCCATCCTGTAACCCCATCCTGTAACCCCATCCTGTAACCCCATCCTGTAACCCCATCCTGTAACCCCATCCTGTAGCCCCATCCTGTAACCCCATCCTGAAACCTCATCCTGTTGTCTCGCACTGCCTCTCTGCGAGTGATTATGGTGGGTGGTTCTGCAAGAACCCACCTACACCTGCAGCTACAGCTGCACTTAGTGCCTTGAATGTGGTACGGTTATAGGGTGGTCTGTAAGCTACAGTTGCAGCAGCACTTCCTGCCTTACCACCCTGTCGCCCTACCTCGTCTTCTTAACCCCGTAACCCTACCATGTCTTTAGGCGTTACTATGCTGAGGTGGCATGACCTTCCCACCCTACCCTCGTACCTCCTCGTCCTCCACGGTGTCTTTAAGAGTCACGATGGTGGGGTGGTTGCGCGATGATGCGCCCAACCCCATGAAATTACCACGGTACCCCCTCAACACCGCACCTCTTCATCCTCCACGGTGTCTTTAAGAGTCACGATGGTGGGGTGGTTGCTCATTAACCCAATTAACCCTATGACCTTACGGCCCTACCTACCATCACATCACCCTACCCTCGTACCTCCTCGTCCTCCACGGTGTCTTTGAGAGTCACGATGGTGGGGTGGTTGCGCAGCAGCGTGAGGCACGCCACCTCCTTGCGAATGTCCTCCGCGTCCTCCTTCGTCTGGCGGGTGTGACCGGGGAGCGGGGCAGCAAACAGGGAGCAGGGGAAGGGGGAAGGAGGGAACGAGGGTGAGAAAGAGAGCAGCAGCATGAGGCACGCCACCTCCCTGCGAATGTCCTCTGCATCCTGCTTCGTCTGGCGGGTGGGCACCAGGCAGGAGGAAGAAGGGGTTGTAGGCGGGAAAAGAGGGAACGAGGTTGGGGAAGAGAGGAGCAGCAGTGTGAGGCACGCCACCTCCTTGCGAATGTACGCCGCGTCCTCCGCTGTCTGGGGGGCGTGGCAGGACAGCATGGCAGTGATCATGGAGCAGGGAACAGGGAGCAGGGGGAGAGTCTGAGGAAGAGAGAGGAGCAGCAGTGTGAGGCACGCCACCTCCTTGCGAATGTCCTCCGCATCCTCCTTTGTCTGGGGACCACCGGGCAGAGGAACAGGGGCGCATTGGGATAGGGGTTGAGCAGGGGAGCAGGGGAGCAGGGAAGCAGGGGAGCAGGGAAGCAGGGAAGCAGGGGAGCAGGGAAGCAGGGAAGCAGGGAAGCAGGGGAGCAGGGAAGCAGGGAAGCAGGGAAGCAGGGGAGCAGGGAAGCAGGGAAGCAGGGGAGCAGGGAAGCAGGGGAGCAGGGAAGCAGGGAAGCAGGGAAGCAGGGGAGCAGGCAGGGAAGAGGGGAAGGGCGTGAGAAAGAGGGGAGCAGCAGCGTGAGGCATGCTTTCTTGATGCCCCCAGCATCTTAAATTGTCTGGGGATCACCAGGCAGAGGGGTGATGGGGCCACCGGGAAGGGGGTGATGAAGAAGAGGAGTTGGGGAGCAGGGACAGAGCATCGCACAGCACCACACAAACAGCAGAGCACAGCACCACCACTGTGCATGATTCCCTCCTTGTTCACTATGTTTTGTTTCACATGAAGCCTGCCTATCCTTCTGTTGTTTTCACATGAAGCCTGCCTATCCTTCTGTTGTTTTCACATGAAGCCTGCCTATCCTTCTGTTGTTTTCACTTGAAGCCTCTCCGTTTGTTCTGTTGCTTAGGGTACGTTCTTGGCCTGTGTCAAGTTTCCTGACACGAGGCTATCGACAGCTCTGATCGTTCCACGTCAGCATCAATTAAATCCAAACGCTTCACAGCTTCATGTCAGCCTGCCTGACACAGGCCAAGAACGTACCCTTAGAAACGAAACTCGCCTCTTCCTCTGTTGCATTCTCCCCTGGGCTATGAGTCTCACCTGAATACATTTCTTGTCAATGGTCTTGCACGCAAACACCTGCCCGGTCGCCACCTCCATGCACGGCCGAATGATTCCAAACTGCCCGCTGCCCAACTCCTTACTATGCAGCACAAACAGGCCTTTAATCGCCCCATACTCCTTCCTAAGAACGTGGTCCCGTGGCGGAAGCCCCTCATACTGCCCGAAAACATCTGCCACATTGCCCGAAAAACTCGCTGGCTTGCGCACACCCGCGCCCAGTGTAGCGTTCAGCTGCCGCCCCTGCTGCTGGCGGTGTGGCGCCACCACCTGAGAAAACACCTGAGGAACCACCTGGGGCTGCAGGCGAGCCTGCTGTTGGTTCTGCCCGGATTGCCCCATGTGACTCTGCGCCCTGGATCCATCCAAATCCAATATCTCTGTATCCCCTTGCTCTTGCTGCCGCTGCTGCTGCTGCTGCATTAGCCGCTGTTGTTGTAGCTGCATTAGCTGCTGCTGTTGCTGCTGTTGGAACAGCGCCTTAGAAGCAGCAGCAGCAGCAGCAGCAGCAGCGTTGGGAGCAGCGGCAGTGCGAGGGGCAGCCGCGGCAGCAGCGAGAGCAAGGTGTTTGGACGCCTCGGCAAGCGCCGCAGCCGTGACCAGCCTGTCTCCTGCAAACCCCGAGATGGACGACGACGGCCGATGCCTCCCCACCACTCCCACTCCGCCCCCAATGCCCCCGCCTCCCCCACCTCCCCCCGCGCCTGCCGCCCCTCCTCGCCTTCCCCCTGCCCCTGCGCCCCAAGCTACTGCGCCCACCCCTCCTGTCACAGGCCCCAAGGCGGGTTGGTTGAGCAGCCTGGCGAGGCTGGGCGGGGAGACATGATCCAGGTGGTACCCAGACAGGCGCAGCTGCGCCTGCAGCGCCACGTGCTGCTCCCCACCCCCGCCCCCCGCACCCCCCCCGCCCCCGCCCCCGCTCCCGCCCCCGCTGCCGCTGGCGCGCTTGAGGGTCTGGCGCAGGGGGCCTGCGGGCTTCAGCGCCTCGCCCGGGTTGTTCAGTACGAAATCCGCGCTGCCTGTGCGCCGGTGACGTGCCGCTCTCCTATTGGCTGCTGCTCGCTCTGCTGCCGCGGAGACGGGAGAAGCGCCGCCTAACGAGGCGCCTCCTGCGACTCCTGCTGCTGCCGCCGCCGCCGCTTCCGCTGCTGCTTTCTGTGCGCGAGCTGCCGCCGCCACATCAGCAGGAGCGACAGACGCAGAAGCGCGTGCGGCCGCAGCGGCAGCGGCGGCGGCAGCAGCGGCGGAAGGCGAGGGTGAACTGTGCACGTACCCGCCCAGGCCCCCCCCCGCCTGCAGCTCCATCCATTTCTGGGCAATCTGAGTAATTTCCCCTGGGGAAATCCCCACTGGAGCCCCTGCTGCAGCTAGCGCAGCAGCTGCTGCAGCGGAAAGCGCGGATGGATAATCAACACTCCCCCCGCTGCTGCTCCCGCCACTGCCAACGCCACTGGAGGCGGATCGATGGCCTGTGGACACCCGCTGCTTCACAGGACGATTGCACGCCCCCGCATCCCCGTTACTAGCTCCCCCGTTACCAGCACCCGAGTAACCTGCAAAGTCACCTGCGCTTGCGCGCCTACCTGAAATTCCACCTGAACGCGCAACGCCCCCTGAGGGATCCCCCAGGGACATGTGCGAGAGGGCGCGCATCTCCTCTTCCCCCAGCATCGCGCTCCCCCGCCGCTTAAGCTGCTCCGCGCGCTCAGACGTGGGGGAGACTCCCCCCGCGGCTGCTCCGCCTGTGCGCATTTCTGCGCCGGCCGCGTCTCCCCCTGCCCTCTCCGCGTGGCCCGCTAACCCCACCGCTGCTGCGCCGCCAGCTTGCCTCAGCGGGGAGTTTCCCCTCAACGGGAAACTCCCGCCTGACGCGGAGCTTCCTTGCGCGCCCCCCCGCTCCATCTGCAGTTCTGAAATCCCTATTGCGCGGCCCTGCCGCTTCCCCCCTCCCTGCTGCTGCTGCTGCGCCTGGTGCGCCTGCTGCTGCTGTTGCGCCTGCCATTGCTGCTGCTGTTGCTGCTGCTGCTGCTGCTGCTGCTGCTGCTGCTGCTGCTGCTGCTGCTGCTGCTGCTGCTGCTGCTGCTGCTGCTGCTGCTGCTGCTGCTGCTGCTGCTGCTGCTGCTGCTGCTGCTGCTGCTGCTGCTGCTGCTGCTGCTGCTGCTGCTGCTGCTGCTGCTGCTGCTGCTGCTGCTGCTGCTGCTGCTGCTGCTGCTGCTGCTGCTGCTGCTGCTGCTGCTGCTGCTGCTGCTGCTGCTGCTGCTGCTGCTGCTGCTGCTGCTGCTGCTGCTGCTGCTGCTGCTGCTGCTGCTGCTGCTGCTGCTGCTGCTGCTGCTGCTGCTGCTGCTGCTGCTGCTGCTGCTGCTGCTGCTGCTGCTGCTGCTGCTGCTGCTGCTGCTGCTGCTGCTGCTGCTGCTGCTGCTGCTGCTGCTGCTGCTGCTGCTGCTGCTGCTGTATCGCCGCCGCTACAGCCGCTGCCGCCTCCGCCGTAGCAGCTGCGCCCGCCGTGTACCCGTCGGCAATCATCTGGGCGGCAGCTAGCAGCCGCGCGTGCAAGTCCTGTACGGCGCGGCTCGCACTGTTCACCGCGCGCACTCCCGCGGGCGAGGAGCTCCTCCGCGGAGAGGCTCCCCGCGGCGTCGCGGGTCCGCTTCCCGCGGAAGCGGCGGCCACGAGCGCCGCTGCGGCGGATGGCGCAATAGGCTGCGCGGGTGTGTGGCGCGGGGAGGGAGGCGGGCGGGAGAAGAAAGCGGGGCGCGGGGAGGAGCTGCCCTCATGCATGTCGGCGGAGAAGTTGTGCTGGAGGAGCGCGGAGGCGGCGGAAGCGGAGGCTGTGCGCCGATGGGCCGGGCGGACCGGCCGGGGGGTGGCGATGGGCGCGCAGGCGCTCGGCGGCCCCGCACCGCCGCGGGAGGGGGAAATGTGGTCTGGCGCACCGTTACGCGGCGGAGTGGTTTGCGACGCGTGCGGGTTGAGAGGCGCGTGGAGTTGCTTGGGGGAGGGCAGCTGCGCGCGATGCGCGAGGGGCGCGTGCGAAGTGCCGCCGTAATCGCCGCGAGGCGAATGCGACGCGATGACTTGGTCGTAGCTGTCGAGCGACGACGATCGCGGAGACCGATGCGGCGGCACAGCGGACGGCACGGCGGACGGCACGCTCTGCTGGGAATAAAGCTGCCGCGCTTGCTGCTGTGACTGCTGCTGGAACTGCTGCTCCAAGAACGAGTCGCGCTCTTGCGGATGTTCGTCCCTCTGCTGGCCATGTTGCGATCGATCATTACTCGGAATCTGTATCTGTAACGAGTCTGCTTCAAGTGAGTCAGGCTGGGGTTCTAACCGAGTCGAACCTCCCATATTAAGCAGCTCGGAGAGCGGAGATGGCGCAATTGCGCGCTGCGAGCCGCCATACGCGGAAAGCTGCTGGCGGGAGCGCATTGGGGACCGCGGACAGCCCCCGTGCGCCAGAATGAAGGGGTTCACCGGAAGCCCCGCGCCAGTCCCCGCGCCGCCCGCCACACCAGCTGGCGAACCCGCACGCTGAGCGGACGGCATTCCGCCGCCCGCCATTGCGCGCGGGGAGTTCCGCGCAGCGGGTCCCAGGTACAGTCCGGTGCGCGGATGGTCGGGGGAGATTGTCGGGGAGTCGGTGCCTGTGGCGGGCTGGAAAAGGCGGGGGGAGGGGGAACGGGAGCTCCGCCCCCCATCGGCAGGGGCAAAGCCGCCTTGCGCAGCGGATTCTAGATCCAGCGGAGCGGCGGAAGCGGACAAAGCTTGGGCGGAGGTGGAAGGGGATTGAAATGTGGTCAGGGGACTGAGCGCCCCGCGGTTGCGGCGAGAAAACAGGGAATTCGTGTCCCGCCTGGGAGGCGACGCGGTCCTGCTTGGAGTAACTTGGTAACCGCTTCGGGGGTCATAGCTGCCTGCGTTGGATGGAACACGCGGCTCGCACGAGGTCGGAGACGAGCGAGCGTAGTGGTCTGGTGAGGGCGGCAGGGGGGAGCGGCGGGGCATGCGGTCCGGGCTGCCGACTTCATCCATGGTGGCGTCAGCAAGGTTAACGACGTTGGGCGGGTCTTGGCGCGGCGAGTGGTACTGCGGCGCGCGGAACTGCGGCTCTATGTCCATGGCTTGGGCTGTGCCGACGGCCGCCATATGCATTCCTGGAGCTAAGCGTGTGTGGAGGACTTCGAATGAACAATAATACCTGGAAGAATCTTAAGATGCAGCCTATTAGGGAACCACAAAAGGTACGGACAGTGGCGTGCGGTCATAATGGATGAAGGGTTCAGGAATGCAGAGTGGGCGTTCTGTTTCACAGGTTTGAGCTGGCTTGGGGTAGATGGGATGACGGAAACCGTTGATTGCGATCGTGGTTGGCCTCTTGTCCGGTCCGTCCCCGTCCGGTCATTGTGCTTTGGCGGGAAAAAACTGGGGTAGGCATTGAGCCAACTTCAGTGGGAAGCCAGTGGGAAAACGAGGTCACTGAACCAGGGGGTTGGGACTTGGGGTTGAGGTGGTGGGGGTGAAAGGGGCGGGTGGGTGGGGTGGAGTGGAATGGAATGGAGCAGGCAGGAGCAGCAGACAGACCAGAGGTCGTGGTGGAAAATTGGATTCTCTCAATTCAACCAGCTGACCGGATCCAATCTCTCTGGTTGTTTAGCCTCGTCAGGATTCGTGGCAACATGGCACGGCTGACCGCTTGACTGCTGGGAAACTGTGTAACTTGAATTCGCGATTCTCGTGAATGCATGAATGTGTGCTTGCGGCGGGTTGCTATGCTAGCTACCTTCACCTTGAACAGGTGGGGCCACAGTGGCGATGACCATTGCATCGAGGGAATTGACGAACCGCCCTGGTTTCGGGTTTCCGATTCCATTCGGCAGTGGTTTTGACACCGTATTTCTTCGCGCTCGATTCTGATACCTTCGGTCAGTTATTTACGCTATTGCCCCTTGTCGAGTCCAGAGACTAATACTGTCTTAATTTATCGGGATATCAAAAAAATGAATTTTTGCGTCAATTACGAAAAGCTAGGGACAAAAAATATATACCCCTCATGGAGGGCATGCCATTTGGGAGGCATCAACCCTAAACACCATGAGGCAAGGTGTTTAGGGTTGATGCCTCCCAAATGGCCAGCCATCCGAGAGGGGTTTATTTTTTCCACTGGCCACTAAACTAAAACCAGGTAAACTTCAGAATTTTCCTGGTCACAGGAAATTGGAAATGTCGAAATCGGCTGCCCCAAGGAGTCGGACGCGAGCGGAGAAGCAAGGCGGTGTCAAAGCCACCTCCCAAAGGAATCGGAAACTTGAAAACAGGGCAATCTGTCATTTCCTCCATTGCATCCCTCCCAGTTTCCGGGCCGCGTTTATCACCCTGAAATTTGCTTGGAGCGAGGTGTCGTCGTGAACTGTTTTTCAGAAAGTGTCTTCAGAAACACTGTACACTGTACCAACTGGGCTGCGCGCCAAACGGCTGTCACCAGCGCCATGGTGCACGGAGGTGGCGAGAACACGAGGAAGGGTTGTGGTTGGTTGTGAATGGCGCTCTCCCCAAGTGATGTCGTCACGTGAAATTGGAACGGAATATGCACAGCCGTATAGCACATGGAGATTCACACTTGGGTGCAGAAGCAACGACTGGTTCTGTAGCCACACTTCTTGCACCCAACCTTCGATTGGATTGGAACTGTATCCTGCGTGCACTACACAGCAGCACCACCCTCCCTCCCACCTGCGAGGAGTCAATCAGTCAGTCAGGCATGATGGACAGACACCATCGAAGAAATCCAAAGATGCAATAGTCACTCAAATGTACGCGTCAAAACGAGTTGTAAGTCGGGATGTGAATGGCATGCATACCCATACATGATAAATTGTTGAGAAATTCAATCAAGCATGTTTGAATACGGTAGTTGGTCATGGCCAATGCAGAGCTTCATAACATAATTGAGGAACGTACTGGCCTATAATGGATAGACAGAACACGTGTGAGATTCTCCTCTCATCCCCGAACTTCCGGTACTTGCTTGTTTTATTAAACGCGATTAGCACTGATGAATCAGATCAGAGTAGCGTTCAGGGACAATTCTGAATTCCTGAGTTCCCAACATACGGTGAGAACCTTGACATCAGAGTAGTGAAAACTGAAAGGAAACCCCCGCATGGTATCTGCTCTATCCCTATAACATAAGGAGAGGGGGGAATGGGATTTGCTGTGAGTCAGAATTACAATGTTACCGTATTTTGAAATCGTGGATTTAGTTTGGATGTAACCAGTTCCTCCTCACTCACTCAGCTGCACACCCTAACATCAAGTGGTAATATTCCTCCATCCGTGCCGTATCTGCATTTACTACGGTACAGAGCCTAGTTTCTACCTGTTTCAGCAAACCAGCAAAAAAAATGTATTTCAGGCAAATCCCCAACCAGGTATACTGCAAGCACCTTCAGCCGATCACAACAACCCTTGTACTATGGTACCATGCTCAATCCTCAAAACATTGTATTCCAGTCAGTTAAGCACACATTAGCTACCATATTATCACCACACATCAACCAGTAGTTATTTCTGGAGTGCCTCACAGCGTGCTTCGCGTAACCCCCAAGGCACTCACACGGCCATTCAAATTACCCGCACACCCCCTGCTCGAGCCCAATTCCAACCCTTCCACCGCAGGCTGCCAGAAAGACGCACCAAGCATGGACTTACCCTGCCACAGCAGCTGCACACCCCCCAACGGATGACTCACCACCGAAAACCCCTTGGAATACGGCGCAAGCATCTGCCCCAGCGCCGCCATACTCCTCCGCGAAAACGGCTTGGGAGCAAACCCAATGCGCTGCATCCTCTCATGCAACTGATCCAGCGTTTCTGCCCGCACCAGCCTCTGCAGCCCCTCGCACGCCACCAGGTTAATCATCTCGCGTGCCAGCACTCTGTCCTCGAAGCCGCGGCGTCCGAAGGAGGCACGCGAGGCGAGGTGCTCGTGGGAGTGGAAAACGTTGGAGAAGAAGTCGAGGCAGTCGCGGAAGCGGTGCAGGAAGAAGGGCTGCCGGTGGTTGGCGTCCCACTCCACTATCGTCACCACCTTGGGGGCTAGCTGTAGGATGGTCTGTAGGGATGGATGGTGGGTGGCATGGGAGGAGCAGAGACGAGGAAGGGGAGGTTAGAGGCGGTGGGAAGAATCACTGAGAAAAGCGGAGGGAAGGAAAAGCGTACCGAGAGGGCAGTGTCTTTGGGGCTGGAGCGCAGCACAGTCGAATCCGCCAGGTTGGCCAACCTCCCCGCGCAGTTCACCACCACGGCCTCCCCGCGCTCTACCCCTAGCATGAGCGGCCGCAGCGTCTCTGGCCGCGCCTCCACGCGGTGGAAGCTCAGCGCCACTCCGCACTCTGCCGCTGCGCCGCTCACCTCCGCCTGCAGGAACGGGATGGGGATCTTGGGGCCTGCCCCCCAGGGGTGGCCGGGAGGAGGCTCGACTGCAGTGTAGCGGATGTGGAGAGGGAGAGGGCCTGTGCACGTGGGGCATGCTCCGCTGCTGCCGCCGTTGCTGTTGCTGCTGCTCCTGCTGCCGCCGCTGCTGCTGGCGCCAGCGCCGTCGGTGACAGCAGCGCAGCCGTGGGTGCAGCTCTCGCGGCGGCGGCGGGCGGCGGAGGCCGCCAGCTGGCGGATGACGATGGGCCACTGGCCGCCCCACATGGCGAAGTCAACGATGTGCACGAGGGGGTCGTGCTCTAAGGCGTCCACGATACCGCACGCCATGGTGGTGTAGCAGTGCTGCATGAGTGGGTTGCGCGCTGCAAAGGCGAGTATGAGAGCTTCCTCCTGGTGAGGGGGGAGGGGTGAGAGAGGGGAGGGAGACAGAGAGAGGAAGAGAGAGGAAGAGAGAAGGGCAAGGGAAAGGGGGGAAAGAAGCAAGAAAGTGAGGGGAGCGAGAAGAGGAAAGAAGCCGACGATGTGCACAAGGGCGTCGTGCTCTAGGGCGTCCACGATGCTGCACGCCATGGTGGTGTAGCGGTGCTGCATGAGTGGGTTGCGCGCCGCGAAAGCAAGGATCAGTGCTTCCTCCTGATAGAGACGGGGCAAGGGAGCAAGAGGGGATGTGAGCATGGGAGGGCACTGAAGGCGCTCTAAGGCGCCCACGATGCCGCACGCCATGGTGGTGTAGCAGTGCTGCAACAACGGGTTGCGCGCCGCAAATGCAAGGATCAGGGCTTCTTCCTGGTGGGGGAGTGTGGGAGGGGGGTGGGAGATAGTGGAAGATGGGCGGATAGTGGCCGAGAGGGAGGGAGTGGAGAATGGTGTATGGATGAGCGGAAGACGGGTGAGGAGAAAGAATCGGTTTTGAGTGGGTGAGGAGTGGTCAGTGGGCGGGTAAGGAGAGGAGGAAGGAAAGAGAGAAAGGAACGAGAAAGGAAGGAGAGGAGTCACAAACCACCCCATTTGCCATACCATGCCATGCCACCCCATGGCATGTATGCAGAAACCCCACTCACCTCGGTTGTCTGCAGCGGCTCCACCACACACTCCTCCCCAAAACTCCCCGACACAATTATGAGTGAGTCGACCCACTCCAAGTGAACCCACTCACCTCCGCGCCATGCCACCCCACGCCTTTCTAAAAGAACCGACTCACCTCGGCGGTCTGCAGCGGCTCAACCACGTACTCCTCCCCAAGGCTCCCAGACGAAATGACTTGTGAGTCAACTCAAAAGCGAACCCACTCACCTCAGCAGTCATGCCACCCAATGCCATGCAAACCCCACTCACCTCGGCGGTCTGCAGTGGCTCCACCACATACTCCTCCCCAAGACTCCCCGATGCGCGCTTCCCCAGCGCGCCCAGCAGGTAGTGCACCACGCGCTGCATGGGCGTGCCGTGGGGGGTGGCGTCCGCGCGCAGCACGCGCGTGAGCGCCGCCATCTCGCCCTGCTCGCTCGTGGCCACGGCCTCTGCCAGGCGCAGCAGGCGCGCGCGCAGCTCCGCGTCCGACGCGGAGGGCGCGTGCACTGCACGCACGTCCTCTGTGCTCCCGAATATGCTGGGGGACGGCGGAATGCCCGTGATGCGTGGGAGGGGTGGCATGGGTGGCATGGGTATGGCGGGGGTGGGAACGGGAGCGGAGGAGAAACCGGGCGGCACTTGTTGCGCGGATGCCGCCCGGAGGGCCTCCCAGATGGGGAGGTTTATGTCCGGGAATGGAAGCTTCCCGGCAGCAGCGAGGTATTGCTCCAGTTCTGGGGTGAGGGTTACGGACGGCAGACCACCCGCCCTGCCTGCCTGTGCCTGCTGCAACACCTGCAGCTGCCGCCCCTGCTGCATCAACTGTGCCTGCTGCCCGTGCTGCCCCTGCTGCCCCTGCTGCCCCTGCTGCGCCTGTTGCGCCTGCTGCGCCTGCTGCAGCGCGTGGTGCTGCGAGTGCGCGCGCATGGCATCCAAAGACGCCAGCAACGCCGGGTCCATCCGCAACCGCACCTGCGACACCAAGTCCATGTCCGTCGCCAGAGGCGTTCGCGAATTCGCCAACAGCTGCGACAGCATGTCCGCGTCCGTCGCGCGAGCCCACCCCGCCGTCCCCCCCGTCACCCCCACCATCCCGTCCATCCCCCCCGCGTCCGCCGTCATCCCCGCAACCGCCAAAAACGGCGCTGCTGCCCCCGCTGGTTCCGCAGCTGCTTCCGTGGCCCCGCGGGGTGGCACACCGGCGGAAGCTACTGGCACGGCCGCGGCCCTGTCAGCGGCGGTAAGCGCGCGCTCGAGCGCGAGGCTCTCGGCAGCGCGCATGGCGGGCATGCTGTCGAATTGGAACTCGCGGTGGAACGCCGAGTCCACCAACGGTCGCTTGCCCGCCGCCTCCTGCTGCGCCGCCTCGCCTCGCTGCTGCTGCTGCTGCTGCTGTCCGTTCCTGTACTGTGGCTGCAGCTGCTGCTGCTGTTGCGGTTGCAGTTGATGCTGCTGCTGCAGCAGGAGCAGATATTCTATCAACTGTTGCTCGTCGCCCTGCCCTGGACCCTGGCCTATCCGCTGCAGCAGCCGCTCCAGCTCGCTCGCGTTCCCCGTGCTCCCCTGCGCCATCTGTGGCGCCATTGGCCGCCGTAACACCATCTGCTGCTGCTGCTGTTGCTGCTGCGGCTGCTGTTCGTTAGAACGGGGCACCAACGGTTGCACCAGCGACAACGACTGCTCCAGCAATCGCTGGTGCTGCGCCGCCAATGCGGGAACAGCCTGACTTTGGACCTGGGCGGCTAACTTCCGCGCTTGCGCCAAGGCTTGCGCCTGCCCTTGCTCTTGCGCCTGCCGTTGTGCGTTCGCCTGGGCTAGCGCGGCGGCCTTCTTCGCGCGCGATTTCTGCGCCTGCATTCGGCACACGCTCGCCAGACGCTGCGTCAAATCGACCGGCTTCACCACCCTGGCCGGCTGATCCTTTGAAACGTTCTCGCCCTGCTGCTGCCGCTGCTGCTGTTGCTCTTCATCGCCACATTTTGCGCTGCCGCTGCTCCCGGTGCCGTCGCTGCTCCCGGCTGACGTAAGCGCTTGAGACCGGGACACGAGCGAACCGCTTGCGATGGCTTCGCGAACTTGCGCGTGGTTTTTCGTCGCACTGGCGACGCTCTGCGACGCGGCCTCCTGAAGAGATTGCAACCCCGTTTCGTGCTGCGAAGCCTCGCTGCATCGGCAACGCGGGAATTTTTGACACCTCACCGGCTTTCCGCCGCGAGTCCCGCTTTCGCAAACCGACGAAGCGACGGAGCGACAGGGGAAACTGCCACTCTGCGACCCGTGCGAAATTCCTTCGCCGGACCTCTTCGCATCCGCGTCGGCGACATGAACGTCACCACTTCTCTTCGTTACCAAGTTTGTCGAGGCGCGAAGGCTGTCGACGCGACGCGTAACGCTTTCGGGCACTGACGACCCGCCGCCTTGCGACGCCAGAGCGTGTCCGACGCCGCCAGGAGTGTTCACCCCATTATGACGGAGGTCGCTCAAACAGGCGCGAGTCGGCGCTTTGGTGTGCGTATGACCTGAATCAGACGACGCCTTCCGTAGCGTTGAACTCAGAGGAGCACTCAGGAGGTCGAGATTCCATCCAACCGATGCTGCAGGAGCAGCAGCAGGAGCAGGAGCAGGAGCAGCAGCGGCAGTAGCTGCAGAAGGAGCAGGAGCAACACCAGAACCACCAGCAGCATCAGCAGGAACGAAGAGAGCGCCGGCACGAGTCTTTTTATTCCGTCCCTGCTTCTGAATTTCGGTTTCGTGCTCCGGTTCGACCGGTGGTGGGGGTTGCTGCACACCTGAGATGAGAAGCATGGAAACAAAGGGGGAAAAAATGAAGGGACTACAAGGAAAAGGGTCCCATGCCAGAAAATCGATACATGGTTCAGCAGCATAGCACGGAAAACAATGGCATTACCTTGTGTTAGTGGAATCATCGTGGCAGCAGCAGGTTCAGGAGTATGAAAAATATCATGCTGAAACGAGTTTTCTCATACCATTGCATCCCGACGATGGGAGGAATCCCTCTGCGAACCGAAGCGCGGGGTCCGTCCATGCTGCCAGGTCGTGAATCGCCGCGTCACCAGTCAGCAATCCGTCAAACATTCCATCTTCAAGGAACGGAGTTGCACAGTTAAGTCCACGTCCGAATTGAGATATAACGTCGCCGTGATTATCGCTGTTGTGCAACTGAGCCGCCTTAACGAGCTCGTTCGACGATGGAAAACGAGCGTCAGAATGGTGTTTTCTATCGATGCCACTGCCACATTGTCCGCCGGCTTCCACACCTCGTCCGCTCCAGCCGTTCGTGGGATTGTCCACGCCATGACTAAAACCGTCCATGAGAACCATGGAGCCGGGGAAATCGCCCTGGTTGGCAGGCCAAGCTGCGGCTTCCGTGAAAATAATAGGAGCCATACGAAGGATCCTGTGATTTCTTGACGGGAACAGACTAATCAGCTGACAAGGTTACTCGAAAGAAAAATAAAGGCTCGTCCCGCTCACACGAAGAGTTCTGCAGTGACACTGTAGCTGTGACAAGTACTAGCTGAGGGAAATAACAGAAACACTCCCGTGCTGTCAACTGGGTTTGATTTAATACTGTTCGTGTGCGGTTCATATGGTTACATCACGATCTGATAGGGTTCTAGCACACTCCAGTTCTTGAACACAGAAAATATGCTGTAAGGATCGACCTCATTTCTGCATGAAGGAACTTCTTGGAGAGGAATGGCGAGCGAGGGAGGGAGGTACAATTCGGTATTCAGAGGCTCCTCCTGGTCCGTCCGTCAGCACGTTCGACCCTCGTTCGTTCTGTCTGGTTACTTTTGTTTTGTCATGCTTGGAAACGGTGAAGCTTTAGAACCGCTGTGCACCGTTTGGAATCGTTTCAAACCATGACGGGTGTACTGATAAACACACTGATCACGCCCTCATGACTCTTCCCCTCTCCTCCTCTCCTGCCTGCTCCCTCCCATTCGTCGGCTGTAAATTTCTTTTCGTTCCCACACTCGTTTGACTCTTATGTAAATCATGTTTTGTCTAACCGCTGGTTGTCAACTGTACATCACTCTTTCTGTTGGGCAGGAATAACGAAAACTTTGTCGCATCCAAATGCGGTCAGTCCTTTGAGAGGCTGCTCCTGGCTATCGAAACTGATTGGGCTGATTGGCTCCAAATTATCAGGGCGTGTTACATATATATTAATTTTGACCATCCGAACAGCTGCAAATCCGCACTCGTAGGGTTACCAACTTATAAGAATTTCGTCATCGATCTCGATGCTGGACGACATTGGTTACCTTACAAATTTCTGGACGATCAGCCATCCCGACAGTCAAAAGCAACAAATGTAACACGCCCTGGGAGAAGGACGGCGTTGAAGGGCATAGAGCACAGCAAATCGCATGAAAGGACACGCGTGTGGGCTTGAAGACAATAATGATGAGCCGCTTATGAACTGTACACGTGAATGTGCGCATGCACACGATATCACTGTATCAAGGATTGGATCTTAAAAAAACGTGTTTCTCTTGGACCACGTAGGGCGTGTGGAGTAGACAATAAGTTGTCGAGCTGATGGCGACACAGTACAGTTTCTTATCGGAAATGTTAATGACTGTGAAGTTAGGTATCAGTTTCTCCTCAAATTCCCTTGCTAACAGTCGACCCACGGAATTGAAAGCGGAATGCCATGGCTCACGAAGAAACGGCAGTGCTGTGAACACGCACTTGCAGGTCTCTTTGGGTGGAGCTTTGTGTACAACATATATTTTTTATCGGGGTGGTACTACAACTGGCGCATGCTCGAGTAAGCTTCTTGCGAGGTGCGTCGTCCATGAGGAGGTTGGACGTTGACTTGGCAGATAACGAGAAGGCGGATATAGGGGAAGAGAGGGGGGGCTCTTTGGGTAGAGGCCTCGTATTTTTATGATGCACATAAGTGAGGGGGTCAGGAGGGGGGTGGGGAGGGGAGGGGGGGGGGGGGGGGAGGGGGGGAGGGTGAAAGGGAATGTGTGCTGTAAAGGGCATGATATTTTCTCCCAAGGGCAGGGTGCTCTGTTATCGAGTGCCGTTTGTCAATTCAGTTTGTTAAGATACGGTCTATGTTTCAACGGTCTACATGCTGTACATAATCAGTCGTTTGATTAAAAAAACAGACATAATGAGGCTGTCAAAGACTGCTTCTACTGATGGAGTAAGATATTCGATAAAACCTTCTGAGAAAAGGTTACAAAAAAATAACCCAAAAAATGTTATCGTCATATGATTTGTTGAAGCTTTTTCGTGCCCACCTACTTCACTGCACTGAATATGTGCGGGCAAGTTAGAGCTAAAAATCATTGGTTTAACCAACATGGTGGCGTTCTGTTCAGTATATGTGGTTCATTTTATCAGAATAGTAGGTGAAACGAGGCTTAGGAGAAACCGTAGCCAAGGTGAGTGTCGAGAGAAAGGTCGAGAAGGGAATGATGGCATTAGGTCATGAGGGGAGTACAAGTATAATGTCGAGAGTAATCTTGTACCCCCTAAGGCTAAACCCACTACAGCCTAAGTAACCATAAGCATATATGTTTTGACACACCCCCATAGGCGAAGTGGGGGATAGCCATGGCAAGCAATGGTCATAAAACCAGTCAAGAGAATAAGCAAATCAAAGCAAAGCTCAGGGTGGATCTCAAGATCACCACGCACTCTGAGCACTAGCAAGTGGCCACAAGGCCAGTCCAAGAGGTTACATAAGATATATAGGTGCGAGTACAAGCAGAGCAAGGCTACGGCAGACGAGCAAAAAAAGTCAGCAAGCCACCGCCTCACCCTCCCCCCACAATGGCACGCGCGGCCGTGAGAGAGGAGGAAGCGTGGCGACATTTGCTGCAGTTGTGTCACCCACCACCCACATCCCTTGAGCCTCCCCACCACTTCACACTCCCCCCCACAGCAGCAGATGCGGCTGTGAGAGAGAGGAGGCAGGCTGGCACTGTAGGTGCAACCTCCCCCTCACCCCCTCCCCTCCCCTCCCCCCCCCCCTCCCACCCAAACTGCTGCACGTGCAGCAGGGAGAGGAAGGAGAATGGGGGGGGGGGGGGGGGGCGGGGTAGGGGCTGTGCATGGGGCTGCAGATGCGCGTGCAGAGGGCAGCAGGGCGCACGGGGCGCACAGGGAAGCAGGGCAGCAGGGCGCGCGGGGCGCGCAGGACAACAGGGCGTGCGTGGCGCGCAGTGCTGCAGGGCGCGCGGGGCGCGCAGGGCAGGAGGGCAGCAGGACGCGCGGGGCGCGCAGGACACCAGGGCGCATGGGGCGCGCAGGGCTGCAGGGCGCGCGGGGCGCACAGGGCAGCAGGTCAGCAGGGCGCGCGGGGCGCACAGGGCTGCAGGGCGCGCGGGGCGCACATGGCTGCAGGGCGCGCGGGGCGCGCAGGACAGCAGGGCGTGCGTGGCGCGCAGGGCTGCAGGGCGCGCTGGGCGCGCAGGGCAGCAGGAAGGGGGTGCAAGGGGAACTCACGAGGGGGTGCAAGGGGCACTCACGAGGGGGTGCGAGGGGCACCCACGAGGGGGTGCGAGGGGCACTCACGAGGGGGTGCAAGGGGCACTCACGAGGGGGTGCGAGGGGCACCCACGAGGGGGTGCGAGGGGCACTCACGAGGGGGTGCGAGGGGCACCCACGAGGGGGTGCGAGGGGCACTCACGAGGGGGTGCAAGAGGCACTCACGAGGGGGTGCGAGGGGCACCCACGAGGGGGTGCGAGGGGCACCCACGAGGGGGTGCAAGGGGCACTCACGAGGGGGTGCGAGGGGCACCCACGAGGGGGTGCGAGGGGCACTCACGAGGGGGTGCAAGAGGCACTCACGAGGGGGTGCAAAGGGCACTCACGAGGGGGTGCGAGGGGCACACACGAGGGGGTGCAAGGGGCACCCACGAGGGGGTGCAAGGGGCACTCACGAGGGGGTGCGAAGGGCACCCACGAGGGGGTGCGAGGGGCACTCACGAGGGGGTGCAAGAGGCACTCACGAGGGGGTGCAAGGGGCACTCAGATACCCTCCTCCCACTGCTGCACCCGCAGCAGGGGCATGGAGGAGAAGGTGTGGGGGGGGGGGGGGGGGGGCTGGGACGGTGTAGAAGCTGCTCGGGCAACAGCAGGGCGCGCGACGGGCAGGAACCCGTCATTCGCCACCCCCGCCACCCCCATACCCCCCCCCCCCCCCCCCCCCCCCGCTGTACGATCAGCAGGGGGACGGAGGAGAAGGGAGGGGGGGGGGAGCGGGGGGGCGGTGCAGGGGCTGCGTGGGCGACCGCAGGTCGCACGAAAAACATCCGCCACCCCTTCAAACCCTCTCCCCCACTCCCCCACAGCAGCGGGCGCAGCCGTGAGAGGGGAGGAGGCGTGGCAGCTGCTGCTGCTGCTGAGGCACATCCGCCACCCCCTCACACCCTCTCCCCGCAGCAGCGGACGCGGCTGTGAGGCAGGAGGAGGCGTGGTGGCAGCTGCTGCTGCTGAGGCACATCCGCCACCCCCTCACACCCTCTCCCCCCCTCCCCCCCCATGGGGAGGGGGGGGAGGGGGGCGGGGGCGGGGAATGAGCTGCGCGTGCGACTACAGGGCGCGCGACGGGCAGGGACCCGTCGTTTGCCACCCCCGCCACCCCCATACCCTCCCCCCCCCCTGATGTACAATCAGCAGGGGGACGGAGGAGAAAGGGGGGGGGGGGAGGGGGGCGGGGGGGGGCGGTGCAGGGGCTGCGTGGGCGACCGCAAGTCGCACGAAAAACATCCGCCACCCCCTCACACCCTCTCCCCCACTCCCCCCACAGCAGCAGGCGCAGATCCCCTCCCCCCGCACTGCTGCACCCGCGGCAGGGGAATGGAGGAGAAGGGGGGGGGGCGGGGGGGGGGCTGGTGCTGCAGATCCCCTCCCCCCCCCTTGCTGCACCCGCAGCAGGGGGATGGAGGAGAAAGGGGGGGCTGGGGGGGCGGTGTAGGAGCCGCTCGGGCGACAGCAGGGCGCGCGACGGGCAAGAACCCGTCGTGCACCATACCCGCCACCCCCATACCCCCCCCCAACAGCAGGGGGATGGAGAAGAATGGGGGATTGGAGGGGGGGGGGGTGGCTGCTGGCTTGGTGACGAAGCAGAGCAGCGGGGCGCTGGAGGTGCAACCCCCCCCCAACACCGCTCCTGCATCCCCCAAGCACCCTCCCCCCCCTTTTCCCCCGCCCAAACTGCTGCACGCGAGGTAGGACGGGCGCGAGCGTCGGGCCGGGGGCCGGAGCCTAGGGGCGACGGGGCCGACGGGGCGTTGGGCGACGGGCCGGGCCTAGGGGAGCGACGGGCGACGGGGCCGACGGGCCTAGGCCCGGCGGGTGCGAGCGACGGGCCGGGGTGGGGGCCGGAGCCTAGGGGCGACGGGCCTAAAGGCGATGCGCGACGGGCCGGAACCGGGGCCTAGGGGTGTCGGGCGCGAGCGACGGGCGACGGGGCCGAGGCCTAGGGGCTACGGGCCGAGGGGCGACGGGCCTAGGAGCGACGGGGCCGGGGCCGAGAGCTAGGGGGGACGGGCGCGAGCGACGGGCCGGGGCCGAGAGCTAGGGGGGACGGGCGCGAGCGACGGGCCGGGGCCGAGAGCTAGGGGGGACGGGCGCGAGCGACGGGCCGGGGCCGAGAGCTAGGGGGGACGGGCGCGAGCGACGGGCCGGGGCCGAGAGCTAGGGGGGACGGGCGCGAGCGACGGGCCGGGGCCGAGAGCTAGGGGGGACGGGCGCGAGCGACGGGCCGGGGCCGAGAGCTAGGGGGGACGGGCGCGAGCGACGGGCCGGGGCCGAGAGCTAGGGGGGACGGGCGCGAGCGACGGGCCGGGGCCGAGAGCTAGGGGCGACGGGCGCGAGCGACTGGCCGGGGCCGAGAGCTAGGGGCGACGGGCCGGGGCCTAGGGGCTACGGGCGACGGGCCGTGCCGAACGTCGAGAGGAGGGCCACACGAGGGCGGCGCGCAGGGCAGCAGGTGGTGGGCCCAAGGGTCGTAACAGCTCTTAATACCATATCAGAATAGTAGGTGAAACGAGGCTTAGGAGAAACCGTAGGCAAGGTGAGTGTTGAGAGAAAAGTCGAGAAGGGAATGATGGCATTAGGTCATGAGGGGAGTACAAGTATAATGTCGAGAGTAATCTTGTACCCCCTAAGGCTAAACCCACTACAGCCTAAGTAACCATAAGCACATACCGTATCGCCCCGGATATAAGCGCAGGCCTATCAAAAGCGCATGCGCTTATATCTGGAGCGATGCGCTGATGGCTGATCCTCAATTATAAGCGCACCCCCTGTAAAACCCTGCTTTATTATAAGCGCATGCATATTTGTTTATTTAAATTCTTCTAAACACAGTAACGAGTTTCAAAATTGAAGCGAGCATAATTTCTTAATCACTTCGTTTGACTTGCGAAGACCTCAGAAGCTGCGCGTCAGGTCAAGATGTGCTGGCATAGGGGCAAACTGACATGTCTTTGTCCCTGTGTGCTGGAAAAAAATCGGTAGCGCGCGATTCTGAATTCTGGCGCTATACAATTTCGCCTCGATTGGAATGGTACGACTGAGATGTACATTTTGATGCTATAAAATTATATATATGTATCTGTCATTATATAAGCGCATGCGCTTATAAAAATGACTCAATTAGAAGCGCACCCCCCTAAAAAACTCTGCTTTATTGTAAGCGCAGGTGCGCTTCTATCCGGGGTAATACGGTATGTTTTGACACATTTGTTGTTATATCCAATATATGTGGCAAACTGTTAGAATATATTTTTGTATAACTACATGTAGTTCTAGCTGTAGTATAGCTATATCACTGTACTGCTTGTGGTGCACCCCCTCCTTACTTGTCTCTTGTGTAACTTGGGCCTTTGGCCCTTTAGTGAAACATCTATTTTTTCCTCGATTTTCCTCTCACCTCAACCCTCTCGACACCCGTGTCTAGCCTACCCTAGTATGGCTCCTATCCCCTACTAAGTCACTATTCTAACATGGTATTAGAGTTATTACGAACCTTGGGCCCACCACCTGCTGCCCTGCGTGCCGCCCTCGTGCGGCCCTCCTCTCGACGTTCGACACGGCCCGTCGCCCGTAGCCCCTAGGCCCCGGCCCGTCGCCCCGCGCCCGTCGCCCCTAGCTCTCGGCCCCGCCCCGTCGCTCGCGCCCGTCGCCCCTAGGCCCGTCGCCCCTCGGCCCGTCGCCCCTAGGCCCCGGCCCCTAGCCCGTCGCTCGCGCTCGACGCCCCTAGGCCCCGGTCCCGGCCCGTCGCCCGTACCGCGTCGCCCCTACGCCCGTCGCCCCTAGACTCCAGCCCCCGGCCCGTCGCTCGCGCCCGCCGCCCCTAGGCCCATCAGCCCCGTCACCCGTCGCTCCCCTAGGCCCGGCCCCGTCGCTCGACGCCCCTAGGCCCCGGCCCCTAGCCCGTCGCCCCTAGGCCCCGGCCCCGGCCCGTCGCCCGTCACACGTTGCCCCTCGGCCCGTCGCCCCGGCCCGTCGCCCCTAGGCCTGTCGCCACGGCCCGTCGCCCCTAGGCCCGTCGCCCCTAGGCCGGCCCGTCGCCCCTGGCACTGCCCGTAGGCCCGTCGCTCCTAGCCCGGCCCGTCGCCCCTAGCCAACGCGCCCCGGCCCGTCGCCCGACGCCCCTAAGCCCGCGACTGACGCCCCTCCGCCCCCCCCTTCTCCATCCCCCTGCTGCGGGTGCAGCAGTGGGGGGGGGGTGGGGGGGGGGGGTGGGGGTATGGGGGTGGTGGGCTCTTGGAGGGTAAGGGGGTGGCCGGAATGGATCTGCAGCACCAGCCCCCCCGCCCCCCCCCCTTCTCCTCCATTCCTCTGCTGCGGGTGCAACAGTGGGGGGGAGGGGATCTGCAGCACCAGCCCCCCAGCCCCCCTTTCTCCTCCATCCCCCTGCTGCGGGTGCAGCAGTGGGGGGGAGGGGATCTGCAGCACCAGCCCCCCCCCCCCCCCCCCCTTCTCCTCCATCCCCCTGCTGCGGGTGCAGCAGTGGGGGGGAGGGGATCTGCAGCACCAGCCCCCCTCCGCCCCCCTCTTTCTCCTCCATCCCCCTGCTGCGGGTGCAGCAGTGGGGGGAGGGGGGTATGGGGGTGGCGGGATCTTGGAGGTTAAAGGGGTGGCAGGAAGGGATCTGCAGCACCAGCCCCCCCCGTCCCCCCCCCCCCTTCTCCTCCATCCCTCTACTGCGGGTGCAGCAGTGGGGGGAGGGGATCTGCAGCACCAGCCCCCCTGCCCCCCCCCTTTCTCCTCCATCCCCCTGCTACGGGTGCAGCAGTGGGGGGGAGGGTATGGGGGTGGCTGGTGTGAGTGACCTGCTGCCGCCTCTCCTCCTCTCTCTCCCACTGCTGCACATGCCGCTGTGGGGAGGGGGGGGGGAGGGTGTGGGGGAGTTGAGGGAGTGGCAGTAGGGATGTTGAGGGGTGTGACAGGGAGGTTTCGGGGAATGGGGGGAGTTGTAGGGGGGTGGGCGCAGTGAAGCCAGCAGCTCCAGTCGCCCGTGAGGCCGTTGCGCTAGTTGCACGTGAGCTCGTTGCTCCTGTAGCCCGTGAGGCCGTTGCGCTAGTTGCACGTGAGCTCGTTGCTCCTGTAGCCCGTGAGTCAGTTGCTCCTGCCGCTCGCTTAGCCGCGGAGCCAGTTACTCCAGTTGCTCGTGTGCCAGTTGCTCCATTTGCCAGTATGCCAATTGCTCCAGTTGCCCGTGTGCTAGCAGCTTCAGCCGCCACCCGCCACCTCCTCTCCTCTCATGGTCCCTCCTCCTCTTCGCTTGCCCTCTCCTTCCTACACTACGCCTGGTGTACCCCTTCAGGGGGTGTTCTGCACATGGCTATTCCTCCATGCAGTTAGGGGATGTGTCAGTATATATTTCTGTATAACTGCATGTAGTTCTATTTGTAGTGTAGTTAGATCACTGTCCTGCTTGTGTTGCACCCCCTCCTTACTTGTCTCTTGTATAACTTGGGCCTTTGACCCTTTAGTGAAACATTTCCTTCTTCCTCGATTTTCCTCTCACCTCAACCCTCTCGACACTCATGTCTAGCCTACCCTAGTATGGCTCCTATCCCCTACTAAGTCACTTTTCTAACACAAAACGATACAGACAAAAAGTTTCCTGGAAATTCATAATGTTTATGTAAGTATAGTTATATAGAATTTTATCAATTGTTGAGCATTGTATGGAAACTTTGTGCTCTCGTAGATATCTGTCTAATAGTTTCAAATTATTATATTCTACATGTTATTGCATTCAAATATTTATCTCTAACCAGGTTGGCTCTTAATAAGGGATACCTCTTTGAGAGGAACAAGGCTTGGCAACAAATATTTATCATTAAACATGTTTACTGTTTTCTAATTGTCCAAGATTATGCCAATTCATCGTTATGTACATCCGTACGCAATCCCTGATAACATAAGTATTATCGAAGTTGAGCAGAACAAATTATTCAAAATAAGGAAGTTACAGCATGGTACAGATCAAGTCCATCCCAGTCATTCGTATCAAGTATGAACGCATTTATACCCACTCCGTAACGTTAGAAAGACGACAAAAAAAATATTCATTGATTGTACACTCGAGTCGAATATGCGTCTCTTGCCTCGCACATTCATGCTACGGCGATATATTCGATGCACGACGAGTCTTTCATACTGAAGTTCTTAATTTTGATAGTTTCTCCGACGTAAACAATTACGATAAGGGGTTGCTCGATTAAAATGTCAGAAGATTCATACACAAATAGAGTTGTCGGTGTCCATAATACAACGAATGTAACTTTATGCTTCGAAGATTTGAAAGGTGGCAAATTATTTTGAATTGCATAGCTTTTGTAAGAATATCTCTACAGCTTGTTAGTAAGGAGACATGTTACAAGAGTATGACCACTCATTTAAGCTCGTCTAATGATTATCTGTATTATTTGATTTTTTTCGATCACCAATATCGAAATATAAAAATCTTTGAATATATATTGCACAATCGGGCCTGTTAAATGGTAAAATTTAAATCAGTAACTGCGGGGAACGAATAAAATACAAACCAGACAAAACTTCAACATTTTTTTTTAGGTTTCGAAAAAACAGCCATGTCTATTGAGTCGTTTAGTTTTTTTTTTGTGCCAAAATTACATGCATGATAATGTGCGTCTTTACGTGAGAACTCCTGCAAGACAAAAAAATAACACGTCATGAGCCCGAATGAAAGCTCAATCAAGCATGTATAAAATTATGTTTGGCCTTGAATATACCCTTCAAATGTAAGAGTAAGAACTTAAATTGCCCATAAATATAGGGCCAACATGACATTGGGTCAAATTCTGGATTTTGCAAGTATGAAAAACATTTAGTTTTACGAGGACATCATGCTTTCCCTAACAATTAAACTTTGTATGTTTTCCTTATTTTAAGCACTTGAATTTATGGATAGAAAAAAGTGCTATCATTCGTGAATTCCACGTATGAAAGTGTTAAACCTTTTTTATCCACTTGCCCCCGTACATCCACAATATTTCTCTTAGGCGAAAAAGGGGACTTGTGCGGGACCTAAACCCTGGCATGCCTGTAATGAGCATTTGTTGTATTGACAAATCACATGTGTGTACAGTTTCGGCTAGCTGCTTGAAGAGAGTTGTAGGCTGAGCTGCACTACAGTGTCCCACAAAGGTTACCTGTACTACAGTGTCAGGCTAGCTGCTGCCACTCAATGGTAACGATTTTCAAGGTCGAAAGTGAAGAACCACTTTCGAGCAATCTTTCGTCGGCGAATGAGACAGCAAGCTGGCAGAATTCTGTGGCTTGCACCACAAGCCACATGGGCCAGTTGCCCTTCTTGCTGCCAGTTGGACCACCACAATCAATATTGCGCAGACGACTGCCTGTTCCAAGCAATCATCAGTGGCAGTGTGACCCTTGCAGCGAAAGCATCTGCCCGGCGCGCGAACACGGGCAGGCCGTTCTGGGGCTGCTCTCCAAATGTTTTAACTGTACGCGTGGTGTACTATCGCGTAATATATGATGGGATGATTGTTTGGACGTGCACAAATAATATATAACCGTCTTTTAAACCTAGTGCTTCATTATCCTGGCATGGCTTTTGTTTATCTGTACCAAGGTAGCTTCAACTAGGTCTGTGTTTGGGTGCAGTAGCCATGTGAATTACTAAACTAGCTACCTTACATTGCTCCACTTTACAATTGGTGACTAACATAGGCTTGCCTTGTTGATCCCCCAACCCCTTGTTTTTTTCTTGGAACGCCAACAATCACACGCAAATTCATTCCGCAAAACATATACCACAGTTAAAGCCACATAGAAGCAGCCAGTACAGGAATCCCTTCCCACAACAACCTCACTCCATTCCCTTGCTGCAACACCACATACCCCCCATACTTCCTCCCTCCCTTCCTCAACACCCCCCGAAGCTCCTCCATCACCTCGTCTCCCACCTCCAAACCTAAAAATCCGGCTCGGCGCATCCGAGCCTGCCACTGCTCCAGGCTCTCCGCCCGAACCGTCCTCTGAATGCCCTCACAGGCCACAACATTCACAATGTCGCGGGCGAAATAGAGGCGCTCGCATGTGTGGCGGTGCGGGCTATCCCGTGGTAAGGCGGCGTCGAGAGAGGCGAAGATGGAGGAGAAGACTCGGAGGGCGGCTCGGAAGCGCGGGAGGAAGAAGGGCGAGTTGAGTGGCGCGTCCATCTCGACGACCACGGTGGTGAGTGGGGAGAGGGAGCGGATCCACTGGAAAAGAAAGGTGGGGAGGGGGGGTCCAAGGGGGTGGGTATTGAAGGGCGGATTGAAAAGCTCACGATGACGGTGGTGAGTGGGGAGAGCGAACGGATCCACTCCAACGGAGGGCCACTCACAACGGCAGTTGGGGTGTGGCGGAAGGAGAAAGTGGGGGCGGGAGAGGGTGAAGCGTGGGTTAAGAGGCGTGGCCATGTGGATGACCACAGTGGTGGGTGGGGAGCCCACCCAGCCCCCACGTACCTGTTTCAACCACACCTGGCATGCCTGCTCCACCCAGCACTAACCCACAGCAGTGTATCATGCGGGTTGGAGCAAAGCACCGAGTCATCAGTCAGGAATAGCAGACTCATGTCGCACTGCACCACCGTCGCCCCCACCGTGAACCCTATCCCGTGGGCATGTCCGTTACACTCAGCCCCCCGTGCCAGTTGCACCCAGCACTCACCCTGAGCAGTGTGTCGCGTGGGTTGGCCCGAAGCACCGAGTCATCCGCCAGGAAGAGCAGGCTCATGTTGCACTGCACCACCGTCGCCTCCACACCACTCACCTTACCCCCGGCACTTGTTTATTCCACCTAGCACTCACCCTGAGAAGCGTATCTCGTGGGTTGGCCCGAAGCACCGAGTCGTCAGCCAGGAACAGCAGGCTCATGTTGCACTGCACCACCGTCGCCTCTCCCTCCTCCACCTCCACCTCCTCCTCCAACCCCCCCACCACCGACCGCATCCCCATCGCCCCCCCAAACCCTCCCCCAACCCCTCCCCCACTCCCCCCGATTCCTCCCCCGCTCCCCCCGCCCATCCCCCCTCCGCCGCCCCCTGCCTTCCCCCCCAGCGGCGCGGCAGCAGCAGCAGGGCCGACAGGGAGAACAACGGCCTTGAAGCGGAAGGGGATGGCGAGGGCAGCGGCAGCGCGGGAGAGAAGACGGCCAGAGAAAGCAGCAGAGGACTTGGAGTCTGTCAGTTCGTTCCTGCATGTGATGTCGATGCCTGTTACTCTGAGAGAGGGCGGGCCGCCAGGGAAAGCAGCTAGGGCCTGGGTGGGAGGGTGAGAAAGACAGGGGTCAAAGGGGAGGGGCGAAGGGAGAAGGCAGCAGAGGACTTGGAGTGGGCGAGCTCGTTGCGACATGTGATATCGATGCCTGTCACTCGCAGGGAGGGAGGACCTCCGGGAAAGCAGCCAGGGCCTGCATGGGGTGACAAGGGTTCAGAGTGGGACGACAATGGCAGGGGTGAAGGGAGAAGGCAGCAGAGGAGTTGGAGTGGGTAAACTCATTCCTGCATGTGATGTCGATGCCTCTCACCCACAGGGAGGGCGGACCCCTGGGAAAGCAGCCAAGGCCTGAAAGAGGGGTGGGGGCACAGGGAAGGTGATTGGTTGAAGGATTCGAGCAGCAGCAGACTGAGTGCAAGCTTTGTGAGCTGCTTGGGACTGGTAGGGCTGATATTGGCATGGTGAGGTGAAGAGGAGAGACATAGGAAGATCCAGAGATTTGATAGCTTGTTCTTTTCAACTAGTGACGATGGGGTGATGTGGAAGGAAAGGAGGGCTTTAGTGGTGTACCATGCATAACGTCACCACACGAGCAGCAGTGGCAGCATCGTATGGATTCGAGGAACTTGTACCTGGAATCCTAAGCACAAGCAGGTTCCTCACCTCTAGCAGCTCCAGCCAGTACCGCCCCATCCAGAACCCAAACACGATGATGTGGATCCGACGGCTGCCGTTCACCGCCGCCAGCACAGGCCGCATAGCCGCCACGTGGCAGAAGTCGAGATAGGGCAGCGAGGCAAAGCAGCGCTCCATGGATGCCGCGATCTCCTGGGAGGACGCGTTGAGCCCGCGGTTGTACTGCTCTGCCCCGCACCCCGCCTGCCTGGCTGCGAGCGCCTGGGTGAAGTGCGCTGCTACTCTCTGTGCTGCACTGCCCCGCTCGTTCACCAGTGGGCGCAGGTGGGGCAGCAGCCGGCGAGAAAGGGTCTGGGGATATGGGAGGCCGAGAGAGAGGAGGGGAGTGAGAAAGTGGGGGGCGGGAGAGGGGCATGGCATGGCCTGGTTGAAGTGCGCTGCTACCCTCTGCGCTGCTACCCTCTGCGCTGATACCCTCTGCGCTGCTACCCTCTGCGCTGCTACCCTCTGCGCTTCTACCCTCTGCGCTGCTACCCTCTGTGCTGCTACCCTCTGCGCTGCTACCCTCTGCGCTGCACTGCCCCGCTCGTTGACTAGTGGGCGCAGGTGGGGCGGCAGGTGGCGGGAAAGAATTGGAGAATGGGGGACGGAGAGAGTAAGAAGGGGAATGTGAGGGAGGAACAAGGCCTAGGTGAAGGGCTGCTACTCTCTGCATTGCAAGGTGACTTTTGAGTCGACTCAAAACGAGGTGACTTTTGAGTCGACTCAAATGTGAGGGAGGAACAAGGCCTAGGTGAAGGGCTGCTACTCTCTGCACTGCACTGCCGCGCTCGTTCAGCAGTGGACGCAGGTGAGGGCTGGTGGAGGAGGGGGTTTGCGGGGGCGAAGGGGACTGTGGGGTGGAAACAAGGCCACGTGCTGCACGCCTGGAGTTGCACTCCTTGGTCAAAAGTTGCTAATTTGATGAGGGAACATGCCTCATCGCGTGCTGCTGTCGCCTCTGCCAGTTCCTTCAGCTTTTGCCGCACGTAGCTTTTGAGAATCCTAAACAACCACCTGCTACAATTTCGCTTCCGAGAATCCAAAAGCTACGGCTTTGGTGGAAGGCTATGTGTACCTCGTCGCGTGCTGCTGTCGCCTCTGCCAGCTCCTCCAGCCTCTGCAGCACCACTGCCATCGATACCTCCTCCTCCTCCCCTCCCTTTCCCCTTCCACTCCCCACCCTCTCCTCCTCCTCTCCCTCCTCCATCTCTTCCTCCTCGTCCCTCCCGTCCTCCCTACTCCACTCCCCATCGCCACCAGTCCCCCCGGGAGCATCAGCAGAGCAACCAGCACGCACACTAGCAGCATCAGCCCTACCAGCAGCGCCACCAACACCACCACCACCAGTATCAGCAGCGCCACCAGAGCCACCACCACCAGTATCAGCAGCACAGCCACTGGCCTCACCCCCTAAGCCCAACTGTTCCAACGACTCAGCGGTGAACCCCAGGCCGTGCAGCATAGCAGCATCCACGCCCATGCGCTCTAGCATACCCATGTCCACGCCCATGCGCTCTAGCATACCCATGTCCACGCCCATGCCTGCCAGCATGCCGGGACTCACCCCCATGCACTCAAGCGAAGATGCATCAAGCCCCATCTGCCCCATTCCCCCCATCTGCCCCATTCCCCCCATCTGGCCCATCCCCCCCATCTGCCCCATTCCCCCCATCTGGCCCATTCCCCCCATCTGCCCCATTCCCCCCATCTGGTCCATCCCCCCCATCTGCCCCAGCAAAGCACCATCCAGCCCTCCACCCAGTAAGAAACCTGCCCCTGCCCCTGCCCCATCTGATGCATCTGCTGGTCTTCCTGCCCCTGTTCCTGCTCCCGCCCCTGCTAATTGCCCCCCCCCAGCCCCACTGCTCCCTCGCCAGACGCCCTCCCCCGCCGTCCCCTCCTCCCCTTGTTCCCCCCGCACCTTCCCCCCCCCAGAGCTCGCCCTCCGCTTCCTGGGAGCCGCGCCTGCACCTGCCGTTGACCTGCTTGACTGCGTTGGCCGGCCAGTGGCATCCTGCCACGTGGCAGCAGCATCTGCATGCGGTAAACAGTGCTGGACGGATTGGTACCGCTCTAAACCTCCCACGTTTCCGGTTTGGGCTAGGTAAGACAGGCGGTCAGGGAGAGGGGTTGAGAAGGAGGGAGGGTAAGGCAGTGGCGAGAACAGTGGAGAGCGGTTCAGGCTGGTAGGACTCCAAGACGTTTCAACGCCCAGTGGCGGCAGGGCCGCTGGGAGATTCAGGCTTGTGACCCGGGAAAACGACTCCAAGGGGCCTTTCTGGTCTCTGCTGCTGCTGCCCGGACTGCCTAGGCTGCCCGGATTGCCTGGATTGTGCAAGCTGTCCGGATTGGGGTTTGCAGTGCACGTGCCCAGAATGGACGCGAAGGCAACAGCAGGAGGTCGCGAGGTGTAGCAGTGAGAGGGAACGAGAGCGAGGGAGGATGGGGGGGACGGAGGGACACAATCGCTGCCACTCCTGCCGCTGCCACTACCACTGCCATTGCCACTACCACTACCACTGAAGCTGCCATTACCACTGCCACTCTTGCTGTTCTCACTGCCAGAATCACTACTGAGGCGACTGTGAGTGCTGTGATGCTGACTCGCCCTCTTGCGTCCCGCCACCTGGCGAATCACTGGCCGGCGAATCAGATCTCTGCTGCACGAGCCCACCCCGGCTGTATTTCCTGCTGAAACGGCAGCGGCGGCTGCTGCCGTCCGGCCTGGAGATTTGATCTCCTCCAGCAGCCGTGCCAGCCTGAAGGACATGTCCGCTGGGCGGCGAGCGCCCGGAATGACGTTATTGTGGGCGGCAGACGCGAAACTGTTGGTCATCTTAACGGCAGTGCTTGCTCCCTTGACAGCGGTGCTCTTAGCGTTGCTCCCACTGATGCTTGCTTCACCAGCAGTGCACTGTGTGGTGGTAAACTCATTCGTAACGCCACGTGTGCTGCCACGTGTGGCGCTCAGAGTGGCAGCGGCGACAGGCGGGGCGAGCAGCAGCGGTCGCTTGCGAGGAGGACTCGGGGAGGCGAGGCCAGGGAGACGCGCGGAGGGAGGCGGGCACGAGGCGGCGGTCGCAGGCGCGAACGACGGCGCAAAGGATGGTGCAAACGATGGTGAGAAGGATGGCGCAAATGAGGGTGCAAACGAAGAGGCGGAGAAATGAGGTGCGAAAGGAGGCAAGAAATTAGGAGGGAGTGCCCCCCACTGCTCCTCCGCGCCTCCGCCTTCCCCCGTTCCTCCGCCCATCGCTATTGCTCCGCCCGCCTCTGCTCCTGCGCCTGTCGCGTCCCTCCGCAACAGCACTTCTGCGCCATCCGTTCCGCTCCTCTCCGCGTCGTCCCCTTTCCGCGCAACCCATCCGCCGCCCTCCCCCATCCCAGAACAAGGTGCGGGGGAGAACCGGTCGAGCCAATGAAAATGCAACAGCTGGCAGCCTGCGCAATCGCAGCCGTCCGAGCAAGCAGGAAGGAAGATCGGCTCGCCCTCCGCTGCGACAGCGGACAACGGGGAAGGGGAAGCGGAAGCGGGAGGAGGAACGACAGCGGAAGCGACAGGCGGTGCGACAACCAACTCCTTTCCAACGGAAAGAGCAGATCTCAGCTGAGCGACCTTCTCCTCCTTTTCCCCTCCGTCACCCTTTCCCCACCCTATTCGTTCGTCAATCTCAGCGTGTTTATCGATTCTATTCATCCCGTCAAATCCATCCCCTTTCTCCTCCGCCTCCCCTCCGTCCGCCAGCAGATGTCGCACCTGATCCCAGTCAAGCCCCGACGCCGCGCTGCTGACGTGGCCCGAAGACCCGGACGGAACCGCCTGAGCTGGCGGATAAGCCTCCAGGTGGATACCTTCTGAGCATGCCACGGTGTGAGCTAGTCCTTCCGGAACCATCTCGAGATTGGTTTGAAACGAAGAGAAAATCGGTGATGCCGAAGAGACGGCAGAGTCTATTGCCGGAGGGTCGGGATTCAGAGTCCAGTCGGAGGGGGGAATCGCGGAAGGAGTCGCGGCGCATCCTTGCGCTAGCGGGAACATGGAATCCCAAGGTGCGCTGGCGAAGGTTGGCGACGGGAACGTCGAGTTTTGAGTCGCTTCGAAAGGCGGCGACGGGAACGTTGAGGTGCCGGAGGGACCTAAGAGGTTCGACATGTTTGTTTGAAGATTGAACGCGTGGAGGCTACCTAAGCTTGTGTTGAGACGTCTCCGAACCTTTCTTGTGCTTACGAGATCGTGAAAGGGCGTGACGAATTATTTTCGGATATATACAAATCACGAACAATGGCGCATACACAAGAACGAGAAAAAAACTTAGGGCAGGTCGCGGACGAAAAGGGGAGAAGAAACGGGAAAACTGTTGTAGACGGGAAATCGTTGCAGACGGTAAGCAGAATCGCAAGCTGGGTTTTCACGAAACCTAAGGACAGCAATTGAACTCGTTTTCAAACGTCCGTAAAGAACAAGTGACTGAATCAAGTATCAGGGGGAGAAAGTTACTACCACCATGGATGCACATACTTGCGCTGATGGACAACCACAAGGGAAAACAGCTAACATCCCAGCATGTCTTGGTCGGGAATCGGGATTCGGGAATCCCTATGATACCATCTGACACGCTCTTCGACGAAGATCTGGCGACCTGTGTTTCGCTATAACTTTACTGTTGCGAAAACCATGGTCCCAAATCTTCTGTGGTGAGTTTGTCCGTCGCCAGCGCCACCAACAATTGTGAACCGTCGATTTGTGAGTGACTAGTCAGCCTAACAGGACAGTTGGCGGGAATGTACCCGGGAAATTCTGATGCGAGAGCTGGGCAGGAGGGAGGAAGCTGAGTTGATGACGTCATATTCTTCACCTCGAAAGTACCACTTGACCACGGACAAACCTACCACAAATAAATCGCATAAATGGCTACATGACATGAGTACCTCATACCGCTTAAATTTTGCACTCATCCAATAAAAACGTTTCCATTCAACTTTATATCATAATACAATGTATGTTATGCACCAGTAACAGGAGTGGATTCAAGCCTAAGAACAAAGGGAGGCAGGAGCATTCAACAGGGTGTGCTGTTGAGGCGGCTCAAGGGAGCACCAATCACAAGGCACCCTATTGAGAGGCCTCAACCGCTCACACGAGGAGCAAACCATCCACAATCACAGAAGTGATTAGAAGCAATCCACAGTGCTGAAAAACATCCTTAGTTCAGAGGTGCGCATGGGCACTGGAGTGATCCAAGGACCTGCACGTAGGTAGGTGACATACACACAGACAACACACCAACAATGAAACACAGGAACATCGTGAGTGCTGGGACAAAAAACGACAAGGCAACAAGGGCACTGGAGGAGGGGAAGGGGCATGGAGAGGAGAAAGCGTGTTGCAACAAAGGTACTGGTAGGTTAGAGAAAGCGGAAGGGAGGATGCGGTGAGGGAAGGAGGGAGGAAGAAGAGAGTGTGGGGAGTCAGGATGAAGATGCTTACTCCGCCTCGATGACCATGGCTGAGGCTCCACCACCACCGTTGCACACTCCAGCAACACCAATCTGGCCACCCTTCCGCCGCAGCACCTGATTGGTGGAAACACCAAGGGGTGGTTTCGCAGGAAGGGAAGTATTAGCATCAGACCAGAACCCATGGGGAGTGAAAGGGAAAAAATAGCATCTCCTTATCCAACCCACGGTCATCACACTCACCAATGCCCCTCACACCAAGCAGCAGAACAATGACACTCACACCCCCTGCCCCTTCTGAAGGTCCCTTCAACCCCACTGCTTCCACACACTCCTGCTCCAAAGCCACACTCACGTGCACACTAAATCCTCTGAAACCCACGGCATTCACACACACCCGCCCACACACCCACCCACACACCCCACACTCACCCCCAGCAGCAGGACAATGATGCGTGCCCCGCTGCACCCTCACGGGTGCCCGAGCGACCGCCACAGCGCCACACGTGAAAGGCCCCCTCTACCCGCTGCTGCCACTCAACCCTATCCCAAGCCACACTACCCTACCCCACGTCACACTCACCCCCAGCAGCGAGACAATGATGCGCGCCCCGCTGCACCCCAGCGGGTGCCCCAGCGCCACAGCGCCGCCATGCATGTTTAGGCGCTCAGCTGGCACGTTCAGCAGCTTCTGATTGGCCAGCGCCACCACCTGGAAGCGCGGATGAGGTGGTTGTGGGGAGGGGAAGGAGAGTAGAGTAAAGTGGGAGGGGAGGAAGGGGGGAGCAGACGAGGGAGGTGAGCAGTGGGGGGTGGAGGAAGGGCGAAGGCAGGGTGGAGGAAGGGCGAAGGCAGGGTGGAGGAAGGGCGAAGGCAGGGTGGAGAGGATGACGAGTGAAAGTAGGGGGGCAAGGGAGGAAGCGGAAGGGGGTGTAGAGAGAGGAGTGCAGGCGAGAGCAGCCGGAGAAGGGCACAACGAGTGAGAGGAGGCAGATGGAAATGAAGCAGGTGAAAGGACGGAGAACGAGAGCAGGCGCAGGAGGGAGACAATGGGAGGGGCAGCAGGAGGGGCGGGCGGCAGGAGGGGCGGGAGGAGGGGCGGCAGGAGAGGCAGCAGGAGGGGCGGCACGTACGGAGAAGGCTTCGTTGACCTCCCAGCAGTCCACCTCAGCGGGGTCTATGCACGCGTGCTTCAAAGCGCGCGGAATGGCGAGCGCGGGGGCTGTGGTGAAGCGCTCAGGGGCCTGGTTAGGGGGCGGAGGGGGGAGGGGGGGAAGGTGTTGCAAGGAAATTGAGAAGGAAGGGGAGGGGGGAACATAATTGCGCACAGAGGATGCTGCAGAGCGCGCGGAATGCCCACTGCTGCTACAAGGCGCGGGGAATGCAGAGCGCGGGAGGCGTGGTCAAGTGCTTGGGGGGACTTAGGGGGGCGTGGGGGGGAGCAGAGGAGAGGGGAGGGGGAAATGTGCATCCCAGACCTTCCATGCATTCGCGCCACACCTTCTCGAGACGGCGAGACGGCTCTCACCTGCTCGGCGTCTGCGAAGCCGCGAATCACGGCGAGCACTTTGAGCCCCAGGCTGTCCGCCTTGCCGCGGCTCGTCAGCACCACGGCCGCCGCGCCGTCGCTAATCGCCGACGCGTTCCCCGCCGTGACTGTCCCGTGCTCCTTAAAACACGGCCGCAGATTCCGCAGCTTCTTCTCGTCGAACTTCGCGCACGCCTCGTCGCGATCGACGACTAAAGCCGGCTTGCCCTTCCCCACCTTCACCTCCACCGGTACAATCTCCCACTCAAACGCCCCCTCCGCATTCGCCGCTGCGGCGCGCTGGTGCGTCAGCACCGCATGGTCGTCCTGGTCCGCGCGCGAGATGTTATACTCCTCCGCGCAGGTTTCCGCGAAGCATCCCATGGGGTCGTCGGCGTACGCGTCGCACAGCCCGTCGCGTTGCATGCCGTCCATGATCTCCGCGTTGCCGAAGCGGTAGCCGCCGCGCGCCTTGGAGAGGTAGTAGGGCGCGTTGCTCATGCTCTCCATGCCGCCTGCCACCACGACCTCGTTGATCCCCAGCATGATCGACTGCGCCGCCAGCGCGATGGCTGTGTTAGGGGGAACGGGAGGAGGATGGGGGAGGGGAAGAGTGGAGATGAGGGGGGAGACGGGGAGGTGGAGGAATTTGGGGAGAAAGAGGGAAAGGGAGTGGACAGCGGATCGCGGATGAAGCGAGGTGACCAAGGACACGCTTGAGCGAAAATGCAGCATTCTGCGAGATTTGTGAAATTTAACGACATCATTAAGAAGGAAAAGGAGGAAAGAAGGAGCAGATGACGCATCTCCGCACCTTTCATGCCCGAAGCGCAGACTTTGTTGACGGTGGTGGCGACGACGCTCTCGGGGAGGCCCGCGCCCATAGACGCCTGGCGCGCGGGCGCCTGGCCGAGATTCGCGCTGAGCACGTTGCCCATGATCACCTCCTCCACGTCAGCAGGCTCCAGGCCGGAGCGCCGCACGGCCTCTGCGGGGAGGGAGACGAGGCGAGAACAGACAACGTCGGGTAATTGATTAACTCGAGCAAGACAGGTGATTGGAAATGTGGGAAGCCGACTGGAAGTTACTCGGCTTGAATTCGTGGAAAACGGAAAAAGAAATGCACTGTTCACGGGAGAGAAATCACATGGACGACAAACTTGTCCAGAGTTATCGCTTTCTCACAGGAGACAATAAACCGGTGTAACACTGCAAACCAACGGTGTCAGAGCGCGACGCGCAGAGCGCTTAACGCACAGCGCATAGCACACCTTTGATGGCGACAGATCCGAGTTGGGTGGCAGGAAGGGAGGAGAGGGCGCCCATGAAGGCTCCCATGGGCGTGCGCGCCGCGGCCACGATGCACACCTCTGCAATCATCAACAGATCCAGCACACAATCGGACGGTCAATAAGCGTCGCTCAAACGCCGCGTCTTCGGTCTGGTTAACCGGACGGTTCTTAAAAGAAGACAGAGAAAGAACAACTGGAGGGGAACAGCGGAGGGCAGGTAGACCGGAACTCGTACAAGAAATGGAGAGGGTTCGGAAAGCTGACGCGATGTTGGAGGCCGAGCGACAATCACCTTTCGGGTGGGTGCCATGGTGTGTCGCATGTCCGTTCTCGCGTGCGCGGGGGAAAGGCGATCCGGCCATGGTTAGGGTGAGCGACAGAAAGGGTTGCTAGCGATGCGACAGGTATAATTCAGCTAGTTCGGAAACAAAAACCGGTTCTAGATCTTCGCGCTCTTCTAAGTCTTGCTTGTCTTGGCGATACGTGTGGAGCTGCGGTTGACACGTACTGAAGGCACGAAGTGTGAGAAGCGAGGAGCTTCAAGCTGAGATGAGTTGCAATCTAGCAGTATCTCACTCTTTTGACGTGTTGTTGCAATGGCGGGACAACGTATTTCACCTTCTCTGGCAGAAATATTTTGCTGAGAAGGTGGAAAGAAGAAAATCCCAACGTGCGCAAAGAGTGGGTAGCGGGTAAGGGGTGGGGGAAGGCGCGGACGAGGTGCATATGCGCCAGCGAAGCGGGGAGGGAATGTCGGACGAAAGCGGGGCGAGGGAGAAAAGCAAGTTGGCGGAAGAAAGTCATCAGAATTCACCTCCGCTTCTCTTTCCCCCTAGTCTTGCGCCTACCGCGTCGCGCAAGTTTGTGGCGCATGGAAATGCGCGCGGCGGTGAGCCTAGGTTTTGAGTGGTCAGGGCAAAGGGCAACTCGTCGCAGACACTATTCCGCGACTAACCGACGATGTTTCTTATTTGCTGGACAGTCATGACGACAAGGTCGACTGGCAGCAAGCTTTCTCGACCTCATGGAAATGTAACCCTACGAATGAAATAAATGCGGCGAAACTAGTTCGCAGCCAGAGATTGGTGGTGCCGACAGAGAAAGCTAGGCAGCCAAGCCAATGGGAGCTAAGTTAGGGTTTGAATTCTTCAGAGGAAAGCCTTCGGGGAAGGTGGTCTAGCAACAGTGCCCCGCCACGGTGTCCGCTAGTCCTCTTCGGCGAAGCCGTCACGGGGTCTGCGCAAACGGCGCACTTGGTTGGTCGAATTCACATGTTGGGCAGCATCTGAACAAAACGAGGCTATCATTGATTGGTCACCGTTTGTTTGTTGCGAACCAATCCCTCGTTTCGGTGTCGGAATCGGCAGAGCAGGACTTTAGGCTGCCCAGCTGATGGTGAAAAATTTCCCTAGGGAATCCATCGGAGCATGTCGCGCAGGAGAACCATATGGTGGTCAAAATCCGCTGCCAATAACATCCATACAAGTGCAGTACATTTGTGAGTATCAATCAACAGATTTATCAGGCGAGCAAACTATATCCCTACTTACACAACAGCTAGGTCTATGTTAAGTCAGCTATGCATACAAAGCATCAAGGTCCTGCTGAAACTTCCGGCGAACAACATCGCGCTTTAGCTTCAAGGCTGCTGTCAACAGGCCGCTGTCAGGAGTCCATGGCTCTTGGAGCAGCTTGATCCTTGTAGGCACTTCAAACTTTTGAAGATTACCCTCCCTGCTCACCTGTTTTGCAACAAGGGACCGCAATTCCAGGGTCAGCAGAAATCCACACAAATAAAACAGGAAAAAAATACTCATCGTTCCATAAAACCCGAGAATGGAGAAGGAGCAAGATGAGTCTAGTTTGCAAAATCATTGGCCTTCGGCCAGCCATCTCACCACGGCAAGAGACTTGAGCACTTGAGAGACCGCCTCTGGATTCGCACAGAGCGCAGCATAGTCACTGCTATCCACGCCCTGGGCCTTGGCCCATGCAGCCAGGGCCGGCTTGGATGGCACCACGAGAGCTATGGTGAAGGTCTTGAACGGGTCGGCATAGAGCATGACGTTCTCGACAAAGGAGCTCACTTGCAGCACTGCCTCCACCTGGCGTTGGGAGTACAAAAGGAGAAGGGAGAAGGGAGAAGGGAGAAGGGAGAAGGGAGAAGGCAAGGGAGAAGGGAGAAGGGAGAAGGGAGAAGGGAGAAGGGAGAAGGGAGAAGGGAGAAGGGAGAAGGGAGAAGGGAAGGAGAAGGGAGAAGGGAGAAGGGAGAAGGGAGAAGGGAGAAGGGAGAAGGGAGAAGGGAGAAGGGAGAAGGGAGAAGAGAAGGGAGAAGGGAGAAGGAGAAGGGGAGAAGGAGAAGGGAGAAGGGAGAAGGGAGAAGGGAGAAGGGAGAAGGGAGAAGGGAGAGGGAGAAGGGAGAAGGAGAAGGGAGAAGGGAGAGAAAGGGAGAAGGAGAAGGGAGAAGGGAGAAGGGAGAAGGGAGAAGGGAGAAGGGAGAAGGGAGAAGGGAGAAGGAGAAGGGAGAAGGGAGAAGGGAGAAGGGAGAAGGGAGAAGGGAGAAGGGAGAAGGGAGAAGGGAGAAGGGAGAAGGGAGAAGGGAGAAGGGAGAAGGGAGAAGGGAGAAGGGAGAAGGGAGAAGGGAGAAGGGAGAAGGGAGAAGGGAGAAGGGAGAAGGGAGAAGGGAGAAGGGAGAAGGGAGAAGGGAGAAGGGAGAAGGGAGAAGGGAGAAGGGAGAAGGGAGAAGGGAGAAGGGAGAAGGGAGAAGGGAGAAGGGAGAGGGAGAAGGGAGAAGGAGAGGGAGAGGGAGAAGGGAGAAGGGAGAAGGGAGAAGGGAGAAGGGAGAAGGGAGAAGGGAGAAGGGAGAAGGGAGAAGGGAGAAGGGAAGGGAGAAGGGAGAAGGGAGAAGGGAGAAGGGAGAAGGGGAGAAGGGAGAAGGGAGAAGGGAGAAGGGAGAAGGGAGAAGGGAGAAGGGGAGAAGGGAGAAGGGAGAAGGGAGAAGGGAGAGAAGGGAGAAGGGAGAAGGGAGAAGGGAGAAGGGAGAAGGAGGGAAGAAGGGAGAAGGGAGAAGGGAGAAGGAGAAGGGAGAAGGGAGGGAGAGGGAGAAGGGAGAAGGGAGAAGGAGAAGGGAGAAGGGAGAAGGGAGAAGGGAGAGGAGAGGGAGAAGGGAGAAGGGAGAAGGGAGAAGGGAGAAGGGAGAAGGGAGAAGGGAGAAGGGAGAAGGGAGAAGGGAGAAGGGAGAAGGGAGAAGGGAGAAGGGAGAAGGGAGAAGGGAGAAGGGAGAAGGGAGAAGGGAGAAGGGAGAAGGGAGAAGGGAGAAGGGAGAAGGGAGAAGGGAGAAGGGAGAAGGGAGAAGGGAGAAGGGAGAAGGGAGAAGGGAGAAGGGAGAAGGGAGAAGGGAGAAGGGAGAAGGGAGAAGGGAGAAGGGAGAAGGGAGAAGGGAGAAGGGAGAAGGGAGAAGGGAGAAGGGAGAAGGGAGAAGGGAGAAGGGAGAAGGGAGAAGGGAGAAGGGAGAAGGGAGAAGGGAGAAGGGAATTGTCAACATGAAAACACGAGATATTGTTGGGTGCGGTTTGGGTCGACTGTGGGTGCCTATGAATGGGTCGGCATAGAGCATGACGTTCTCAACGAAGGAGCTCACTTGCAGCACTGCCTCCACCTGGCGGTCAGAATACAAGGAGAAAAGGGAGAAGTGAACACACGAAAACGCAAGGGAAGTGCGGTTTGTGTTGACCGTGGGTGCATATGAATGGGTCGGCATAGAGCATCACGTTCTCAACAAAGGAGCTCACTTGAAGGACCGCCTCCACCTGCGGTCGGAATAAAGGAGAAAAGGGAGAAGTGAACACCAAAAGAGTGCTTTTAAAGGGGGTTGCATTCGAAGGAATCTGCTTAGAGCATGAGGTTGTCAAGATAGCGGCTCAATTGCAGCACTGCATCCACCTGGCACGCAATCAGAATGCAAGGGCTGAAGAGAACTCAAACGTGCGGCTGGTGTTGAGAACGCTGGAACAAGCACAAAAGGCCGTGCTGCAACTGGTGAGATGTCTCACTCACCTTGTCAATCCGCACCATTTTGTACGATCCTCCTCAGACATCTCACCTTCCCCAGCGACACGTATTCGCCCGCCTGCAGCTTCACGATGTCCTTCTTCCTGTCGATGATCTGAAACACAACGTGGGGGTGAACCTCCCTTGTGTCCCCACCGTTCCTCCTATGTGCAGTGAAGCCAATCACACCATGCCCTGCCGCCCATCCTACCTTCCCCAGCCACACGTATTCGCCCGCCTGCAGCTTTACAATGCCCTTCTTCCTGTCAATGATGCACCTCCCTTCCCTTCCATGTGCTGAGCTTCCAATCACCTAATGCCCTGCCCTCACCCTCCCGACCCTTGCCCTCTCACCTTCCCAAGAGACACGTATTCCCCCGCCTGCAGCTTCACAATGTCCTTCTTCCTGTCGATGATTTGGAAGACCCCGTCCGGATGCACCTCCCCCACGTCGCCCGTTGCAAACCACCGGATGCCCTTGCTGTCCACCTGTTAAGGGAAGTGGAGAAGGGAAGAGCGAAATGGGACAAGAAGAAGAGTGGAACAGTACACCCTTGCCTGCAACCCATCAGGGTGCACCTCCCCCACATCGCCCGTTGCAAACCACCGTATGCCCTTGCCTGCAGTTTGAACCCATCCAGATGCACCTTCCCAACCTAAGTTGGTCATTTGCGTTTACGTTTAGGTACGTACGTGTACGGGTACGTACGTTTACGCGGCTGTTGGGTTGGAGGCCTACTGTACGGGCAGGTGGAAAAATTTATGGGCTGCCTTTTTTTTTTTTTTTTTTTTTTTTACGGTACTCCCTCGTAATCATGATTTCCATCATATAGTGTAAACATTCCATTACAACCTCGTAATTTCTCAAATAACAAAAGTACCATCATGCACGCGTTGTGCTGAATATCATATCATCCTCATTCCTTCGGCTCTTCCGCGTCCTGGCCATCAAGATATGCCTCATCAGGGATGTCGTCGTCATCGAGATGCCCGTAGCTGTCAGTAGGTTCCTCCTTAACTTGGATCACAGGAAGCCCACTCACCACCAGCTTCTTAGCCAGATCCTCATTCAACTTCTTCACTGTGTGATAGTTGTGGCTCGCGTACACTAGGTCGGCAAGGGGTTTCGCTCAAAGGCGATTACGACGAGCTGTATGGATTGACTCCCAAACAGTCCAGTTCGTCTCGCAAGGGGAGGCCGAGACGCATTGCTTGAGAACTCTCCTTGCAAGCTTGGAGAGGTGGGGCACGTCCGTGCCATTGAATTCCCACCAATGCGCCGAATCCAAAAGCCCAGCTTTGATGAGTTCATGTTCATCACACGCTTTCTGCTCCCCAATGTCTCCCTTCCCCTTGGTGTATGTCAAGATCTTTTTTTCGACGATGGTTGCGAGTGGCGCCATCACCCCTCCCACTTTCACGAACTCACCCTTGTAGTAATTGCGAATGAATTGCTAGAAGATCTTGGTACACTCCACGTCTGTTTCAAATATTGACTCGTATTGGTTTGGCGGGTACAGAATCCGTCCGACCACGTGAAGCGCGCAGTTGTTGTCGTTGTTCCACCGATTCCGCACGATGTCAGTCACATCCTCCTTCTCCTCGGTCAGCTCCTTACACGCCTCCTTTACCGTGTCCTCCAAAACAAACATTTTGTCATAGATCTTGCCCATCACCTCCTGATTGCCGTCAACATTCCGCAACAGCTTATAGACCGGACGAAGCCCATCGAGCACTGTCCCAACGCGCGCCCAAAACTCTTTGTCAATAATAGTATCCCATGCGTCCTTCATTTTCGGCTTTCCCTTGATGTACTCCTCCCAATCCTCACTCAACACCAGCATGTCGAGAGTTTTGCGCACTACTTGTAGGCGTTCGAGGGCGATGTAGTTTGTTCCAAAACGATTGCCCGCAGGTTTCAAGATTTGTAACGCCTTCTCCTTCCGAAGAACCCCCGAAATCCAGTGCGCGTTCTTCAGCGTCGAAATTAGCTTCTGCGTGTGGTCGACGGTATCCTTGGCCCAATCGAGTTGGCCTAAGTCCTTCATCATTAGATTGAGAGAATGCGTAGCGCAACGAATCCACTGAGCTTTAGGGTAGTCGCGGGCGATGATGCTGGCAGCGTTGACATTCGCGGACGCACCGTCCATAAGAAGGCCGACTACGTTCTCCGTTCCCAACATGACCATTGCCGTCTTCAAGTGGCCAGCAATGATTTTTCCGCTCCCTTCTTCTCCGTGCCGCAATCCACCCCAAAAAGAAATACGGATGCAATCATATTGACAGCTAAGAAGTTCAGCTGCGGACGTCCTTCGCTGTCGGTCCAACCGTCACACGCGATGCACACCCCGACATCCTTCCATGAATCCTTCACCACCATCAACACAGTGTCGGTGTTCGCTTTGCACTCCTCCAACAATCTTCCCATTATAAGCCGTCGTCCAGGAGGTGTAAATCATGTATCAGCAGCAGCAACCTTTTTCAGCATCGTCTTGAAAGCATCGTGCTCCGCAACATTCGGTGCAATACGACACACGTGGAAAAACATTGCAATGGCTAGTTGCGCACTCGCCGCGTCGACGGGTTTGGGGCGAGTATCCATAAGCGTACGTTGCGTCGCCTGTCTCTTGCGCGCCATGCTGCTACTTTCCGCTAAGTTGGAGCCACTCGCCCCCATGCCCGCCGACCTGGTGTTCGTAATAGACGATGGCGAGAATGCATCGGACGTTTTCTATTGCGCTTTCTCGCGAGAATCAGAGTCCCTTCTCTTATCATCCATCGCGGAACGGATTTTCTCCTTATCCTCAGGTGTAGCTGAGGCGCATGGCGTGATTCCGCTCCCTGGAATTCCGAGAATGTGTGCCTGAGCTCGTGCCACATTCAGTTTCCACGACTTACCACATCGCTTGCATTTCTTCGCTAGCGTAGAATCAGACGTTCCGCCCTCAGGAACAATGAAGCATCGCCACACCGGATGCTCGGAGGTCTGCATAGGGATCTCCACAGTACTAGTATAATCTGTTGGAGAGTTGATTGAGTAGATAGATTGATAAGCTAGCTGTGATTGTTGGTTAAGCGTGGTGACTTTTGTTTTACTTATTAGCTATAGCTGCAAAATAGTTCTTTGCCGTCGAATCGCATTGTTAGTTTCCGGTTATGACCCGCGGAAGGTGCAGGCAAGCGTTTGCGCGTCTTACGGAAGGTGCAGGAAAGTCGCTCGATGTAAATTTAGATTTGACTCGGCGAATTGGTTTGACTCGAAGTTGGGATTCACCGAAACCAGTGAAGCTCGGCGGTGACGAAACTGCCGAGCGGGTGACATTTGCTTACCTTGCAAGCGAAGCAATCGGGAGCTGAGTCAAACTGTTCGCAATGTTCTATCGCGAACAATTTGTACACATTCAGATCTACTCTGACCACAATTTCCTCCCTCCCTCTCTCAACAGACTTAGCTATCGTAGTTCTACCGCCTTAGTCGACATAGTACGTAGGGTAGTCGCCACACCATAGCAACCTTCCTGTTTCTTACATTACTACCTTGAAAAACGTCGTGCCATTTTACTAACACGCTAACAGAGCACAGGTTATCGAAAGCTTGTTTCCTTTTTAGGTTTTCGGAAACCGTTTTCAAAGAAATTTCTAGGGGAATTTTTTTTTTACCTGCCTGGCGTACGTACACGTACGTACGCGTACGTAAACGTACATGTACGTACACGTACGTACGCGTACGTAAACGTACATGTACGTACACGTAAACGCACATGTACGCGTAGGTTACGTGCACGTGGGCTGAAATGGCGTAAATGACCAACTTAGTTCCCAACCTTCACAACCTTCCCAACCTTCACAACCTTCCCAACCTTCCCAACCTTCACAACCTTCCCAACCTTCACAACCTTCCCAACCTTCCCAACCTTCACAACCTTCCCAACCTTCCCAACCTTCCCAACCTTCCCAACCTTCCCTTCCCAACCTTCCCAACCTTCCCAACCTTCCCAACCTTTCCAACCTTCTCAACCTTCACAACCTTCCCAACCTTCCCGACCTTCCCAACCTTCACAACCTTCCCAACCTTCCCAACCTTCCCAACCTTCCCAGCCTTCACAACCTTCCCAACCTTCCCAACCTTCCCAACCTTCCCAACCTTCCCAGCCTTCCCAGCCTTCCCAACCTTCCCAACCTTCCCAACCTTCCCAACCTTCCCAACCTTCCCAACCTTCCCAACCTTCCCAACCTCCCCCACTCCCCCCACCTCCCCCACCTCGCCCACCTCCCCCACCTCGCCCTGATGCCTTTCCCGTCGAACCACACTACCTCTCTCATCTCATCCCCTCAACCCCCGCCCCCACCACACACCACTCACTGAGAACACCACATCTGTGGCCTCCTGGTTCTTCCAGTATCCAGGCGTTACGCACTGCCCTCCAGTATCCAAACATGGCAAGCACGTACAGTGATACAGACCGGATACACCCACAATCCCCTCCCACACTCACCGAGTACACGGCATCGGTGGCCTCCTGGTTCTTCCAATACCCGGAGGCGACGCACGGCCCTCCGATCATGATCTCTTCCCGCAGCAGCGGCTGGTTCTTCCAGTACCCAGGAGTGATGCACGGCCAGGTCTCTCACTCCCGCCCTCATCCCCTTCACCGCTCCATACCCCTCTTAACCCCACACGCACCGAGTACACGGCATCGGTGGCCTCCTGGTTCTTCCAATACCCGGGAGTGACGCCCTGGTCCCTCCCTCACACCCTCCCTCATCCCCTTCACCGCCCGAAACCCCTGTGCACACCCACTCACCGAGTACACGGCATCGGTGGCCTCCTGGTTCTTCCAGTAACCAGGGGTGACGCACGGCCCTCCGATCATGATCTCCCCCCGAGGCAACGGCTGGTCTGTCACACGGTAGTTGCCCTCTGCCCAGTCCACCAGCTGGGTGGGTTAGAGAGGGAAAGAGGGAAAGTTAGTCGATTAGAGATGGTGTGGTTATGTAACATGGTAACACAGATGGTCTGTCACACGGTAGTTGCCCTCTGCCCAGTCCACCACCTGGGGTGGTTGGAGAAAGAGGGGGAGGGGAGGAAGAATTTCAATGAGTAATGATGTGGTAACGTGGTAACAAACCTAGTCTGTTACGCGGTAGTTGCCCTCCGCCCAGTCCACCAGATGGGAGAGAGAAGGGGGGGAAGAGTAGAGCAGTGAGACAATGAAGCGTGACATGGTAACACGGTAACAGCTGGTCTCCTATCATGTTCCCCCCTCGCAGCAGTGGCTGGTCTGTCACGCGGTAGTTGCCCTCGTGCCAGTCCACCAGCTGGGCCGGATGAGAAAAGAGAAAGTAGGGGAGAGATGATGTAACATCGACGCATAACATGGTAGGTAACATGGTAGGCTGGTTTGACACGCGGTAGCTGCCCTTGTGCCAATCCACCAGCTGGGTCAGATTGAGAAAGAGGGAAAGATGGGAGAGTGGAGATCATGGCACCTTGAAGCATGTCGTGGTAACATGGTAACACAGCTGATCTGTCAGGCGATAGTTGCCCTCCTCCCAGTTCAGAAGGGAGAGGGGGAGCAGCGAAGCAGTGTGGGACCCACCTGGGTGTAGCAGCACTGCGGGAACCACCTGGGTGTAGCAGCAGGTGGGTGTAGCAGCAGTGCAAAGGTAAACGTTCAGGGCATACTGAACTCACCCGGATGTAGCAGCAGGGGATAGGTGGCCCGACTCTCCCCACAGAGGTGTCAGAAAATTCTGCGAAGGTTCCTCCAGAGCATGTCTCTGTGAGGCCATAGCCCTGGCCAATGGGAACGCTGCAAGTTGGAAAACAAGAAACGGCACACAAGAAATGAGAAAAATGGGGAAAATGAGACACAAACACAAGATGAGAAGAACGGCGCAAGAGAGAAACAGAAACGGCGGAGGTGTCAGGTGGGAAAGCGCACAGCTGCACTCAGTTGAAACACACGACATGATGAACCTCTGAGTGTCGGGTGAAAGGGGTGCCGCCCCCCCCGGCAGCATGTAGCGCAGCAGCCTGTCGTGCAGCATGCTCTTTGTGAATGAACACACCTCGCTCTTGTAGTAGCAGCATGCACACACACGCACACACACGCACACACACGCACACACATGCACACACAGACAGAAGCACTCACTTGAAGCACACGTTGATGAGGCGTTGAGTGTCAGGTGAAAGGGGTGGCCCCCCCCGGCAGCATGCACCGCACACACGGGCACACACAAACGCACACATGCGCACACATACAGTCGCGGCAGCAGCACTCACTTGAAGCACACATTGATGAAGCGCTGGGTGTCAGGCGACAGGGGCGCTCCCCCCGACAGCATGTAGCGCAGCCTGCCGTGCTGCATGCTCTTCTGAGTATAACACACCACTCTCCTAGTCGTGACACACACACACACTGGGATACAGAAGCACTCACTTAAAGCACACGTTGATGAACCGCTGTGTGTCAGGCGACAGGGGTGCTCCGCCCGACAGCATGTAGCGCAGCCTGCCGCCCACCGCCGCCCGGATTCGCTTGAAGACAAGCGCGTCCCACACCTGCTTCTCCAGCCCCCAAGCGCCCGCCCAGCTGCCGTTGATCGCCGCCAATCGACGGCTGTAAGCGAGGTCGAAGAGCTGCTGCACCGTGGGGGACTGCGTTGCCATCTGGGGGAAGAAGGAAGTGGGGAGGGAGGGAGGGAGGGAGGGAGGGAGGGAGGGAGGGAGGGAGGGAGCGAGGGAGGGAGGGAGGGAGGGAGGGAGGGAGAGGGGGAGCGGGGGGTGGGGGAATGGGAGGGTGAGGTTGGGGGGGGGGTGGATCACACATCGAAAGAAAAGTGGATTGCTGATTGCCACCAATCGACGGCGGTAAGCGAGCTCGAAGACCTGCTGGAGTGTGTGACGGAGGGGAAAGCGTTGCAAGAAATAGAGGGGAGTAGAGGGGATGGAAGAAATAGGAATGGGGGAAGTGGGGATGGGGGAAGTGCGGATGGGGGAAGTAGGGATATGAGGGTGGGTCTCAGCAAATACACCTCCCACTTCCTCCCACAAGCCATCAACACTCTCTTTCTCCTGCAAAGTCACCTTGCTTCACAGCACACCACCACCCAGCACCGCACATCACCGCACTCACCTTCCGCCTGACGCCGTCACCAACCTTATCCAGAAAAGCCGGCACACGGCAGCCATGAGGGTGGGGCGCAGCGCAGACAGATCGCCCTTGCGCCCACCAGCCATCACTATAACACTCTGCCTGCTACCACAGACTCACCTTTCTTCACCACACACCCAGATTTCTCCACCGCACACCACCGCACTCACCTTCCTCCTGACCCCATCGCGGATCTTATCCAGAATGGCGGGCACGGCAGCCATGAGGGTGGGGCGTAGAGCAGACAGGTCGCCCTGTCCCCCGGGCTTGAGCTTGCCTGCCCCGTCGATCACCGTGAGTGGCGACCCATACCCGATGGTTGCTCCTATCGATACCATGCCCGTCTGGTTGGAGGGGAGGGGGATAGGGAGGAGCAAGAGTGCAAATGCGAGGGTGGGGCGCAGAGCAGACAGGTCGCCCTTGCCATCAGCTTGCCTGCCCCATCGATGACTGTGAGGGGCGAGCCATACCCGATGGTTTTCCCGTTCAATACTATGCCCGATGGTTTTCCCATTCAATACCATGCCCGATGGTTTTCCCTATCAATACCATGCCCGATGGTTTTCCCTATCAATACCATGCCCGATGGTTTTCCCGTTCAATACCATGCCCGATGGTTTTCCCGTTCAATACCATGCCCGATGGTTTTCCCGTTCAATACCATGCCCGATGGTTTTCCCTATCAATACCATGCCCGATGGTTTTCCCGTTCAATACCATGCCCGATGGTTTTCCCTATCAATACCATGCCCGATGGTTTTCCCGTTCAATACCATGCCCGATGGTTTTCCCTATCAATACCATGCCCGATGGTTTTCCCGTTCAATACCATGCCCGATGGTTTTCCCGTTCAATACCATGCCCGATGGTTTTCCCTATCAATACCATGCCCGATGGTTTTCCCTATCAATACCATGCCCGTCTGGTGCAAGTGAAGAACGGTTGGGGATGGGAGAGGGGTGTGTGTGTGGCGGGGGGGTGATGCAGATGAGGAAGGAAGGGAGCGATGAGCAAAAGGAGTCTTCACCTGCAGATTCAAGCTTCGACCTCATCGGTAATAACATACCTCGACACACGAGGAGGCTAACACAGCACTTTCTGCGTATGTTTTCTGAGAATTCTAAAAAAACATACGCGGTAATAAGATACATCGACACGAGGAGGCTAACACAGCACTTGCCTCTGCAAAAGGCTCGAAACCCCTGAAGTACAAGAGAGACAATGGAAGGAGCTCACAGAGGCAGTGAGATCAAGGGGGTATACGAGGGGCAGGAAGGCAACGCAAACATCGCTCTCCACGGCATCATGGTGCTTAAATTAATATGCCCAGAGAGCCTGAGCCCACAAGCAGAAGATAGGCAACGTTCACACCGTTCCCTCCCGTCGACAGTATGGTACCCATCGCTTCATGTACCCATCGCTTCATGTACCCATCGCTTCATGTACCCATCGCTTCATGTACCCATCGCTTCATATACCCATCGCTTCATGTACCCATCGCTTCATGTACCCATCGCTTCATATACCCATCGCTTCATGTACCCATCGCTTCATGTACCCATCGCTTCATGTACCCATCGCTTCATGTACCCATCGCTTCATGCACCCATCGCTTCATGTACCCATCGCTTCATGTACCCCATCGCTTCATGTACCCATCGCTTCATGTACCCATCGCTTCATGCACCCATCGCTTCATGTACCCATCGCTTCATGTACCCATCGCTTCATGTACCCATCGCTTCATACACCCATCGCTTCATGTACCCATCGCTTCATGTACCCATCGCTTCATACACCCATCGCTTCATACACCCATCGCTTCATATACCCATCGCTTCATATACGCATCGCTTCATATACCCATCGCTTCATACACCCATCGCTTCATACACCCATCGCTTCATACACCCATCGCTTCATACACCCATCGCTTCATATACCCATCGCTTCATACACCCATCGCTTCATATACCCATCGCTTCATATACGCATCGCTTCATACACCCATCGCTTCATATACCCATCGCTTCATATACCCATCGCTTCATATACCCATCGCTTCATATACCCATCGCTTCATACACCCATCGCTTCATACACCCATCGCTTCATATAACCATCGCTTCATATACGCATCGCTTCATATACCCATCGCTTCATATACCCATCGCTTCATATACCCATCGCTTCATATACCCATCGCTTCATATACCCATCACTTCATACACCCATCGCTTCATACACCCATCGCTTCATATACCCATTGCTTCATATACCCATCGCTTCAATACCCATCGCTTCAGACGTCTAACACTAACCCCGGCAGTGAGCTGAAGCGAGTGGGCGAGGGGCAGATAGGCGATGTACGAATCGTTCTCGTCGGCATCGGGCACGAGCGAGCAGACCAAAGAGCCTCATATCCACAGAGCTTACAAACGCAGCGCACCTCTGTAGTGAGCTCGAGCGAGTGGGCGAGGGTCAGGTAGGAAATGTACACATCATTCTCGTCTGCAGTACGGTGTTGCTTCATATGCCCCTCGCTTCATACGGATAACACTCACCTCTGCAGTGAGTTCGAGGGAGTGTGCGAGGGGCAGGTAGGGAAGGGAATGTACACATCGCTCTCGTCGGCAGTATGGTGCTGCTTCATATGCCCCTCGCTTCAGAATTCCAACACTCACCTCTGCAGTGAGCTCGAGCGAGTGGGCGAGGGGCAGGTACGCAATGTACGAGTCGTTCTCGTCGGCATCGGGCACGAGGGCCATGACTGCTGCAAAGACTGCCACTAGGTTGCCGTGAGTCATCATCACGCCCTGATGAATAGGTGGATGCATAGGGTGAGAAGGGGAGAGGGAGACGTTAAGGAGAGAGGGAGAGAGAGAGGAACAGCCTCTTAGCCTTTGCCCCTTGCCTCTGCCTACTGCCTCTGCCATGGGTATATAAGGGCCCCTGCTGCCATGGGATGGCATGGCATGGCATGGCATGGCATAGCATGGCATGGCATGGCATGACATAGCATGGCATGGCATGGCATGGCATAGCATGGCATGGCATGGCATGGGATGGCATGGGATGGCATGGCATGGGATGGCATGGCATGGCATGGGATGGCATGGCATGGCATGGCATGGCATGGCATGGCATGGCAGGCATGGGAAGGAGTGTGATCAGCATGCCACGGATGCAACTAGATGGGATTGGATGGGTTGACGTACCTTGGGAACTCCAGTGGATCCTGACGTGTACATGATGAATGCCAGGTCAGACGACTGCGGCAGGTTTGACTCCATCGGGCTCTCCACCCCTTTGGCCTCCACGTCAGCATAGGGAAGTACTGTGATGCTCCCTATGGTGCTGGGCAGCGGATCCTCGTTGCTGACGGTTTCGTTATCAGCCATCTGCTCTGCCATGACTATAACGCGCTTCACTGTAGCGAGGCGGGAGTGTACCTCTGCGAGCTTGTCAAACTGTTTCCTATCACACACCACTGTGGCCACTTCGGTCTGAATATAAGGGACGAAGTGAAGAAGAGAAGAAGAGAAGAAGAGAACAAGTGAAGACGAGAAGGAGAGAACGAGGGAAACGAGAAGAAAAGCGCAGGGTAACAGGAGAAGATTAGAAGAGGAGACGAGGGCAAGAGAAGGAGCAAGCAGGGTGTGACGTCAGCAGGTACGTCTGCAAGCAAGGGAGCATGGAAGAGTTGCACGTGAGTCATGCAAGAGAAGGAGACATGCACTGCATTCAACCGCATTCAACCACATTCAACCACAGTCAAATCTAACCGAAGAACAGCGAATTCACATCCACCCAGTCGTTACCCTTACCCTTCTTTCCATGCCCCCTGTTTGTGCCCCAGCATACACTGCCACATCCCACCAGCTCGTGGTGAAACACTTCCTTGAGAGTTCAGAAATTCATTCTCGTTATAAGCTCACCTCGTTAAGCGAGTGAACCAGCGCGTCCGTCCCTAGAGACGCGTACACCGTCACCACGACAAGCCCGTGCTGAAACGCGCCCTGCATCGCGATAAACCAGTCCGCGCGCGTCTCAGCAAACATCGCCAGCTTCTCCCCGCGCCCATGGCCGCTCCCCATCAGCCCCGCGCCGAACGCCACCACGCGCTCGTGCACGCGCTCGTACGATTCCCACTCGTACTCCCCGAGAGTTACTCTCTCCACCTGCTTGTCTATCTTCGCGTCGAATTCGAACTCGCGGGAGATTAATCTCCGCGTGCCGAGCAGGCGGCGGTTGCGGAATTTCTTAGCGGACATGTTGAAGAGGCCCGGGATGGTGCTCGCGCCCGCGAACGGCGTCTCGAGGAGGCCCTGGAAGCGGCTGTGGCGGTACGTGATTCCCGGGCCGTCCACGTCAGCACGCACCCCGTAGATTCGATCCTCGGGGTCGAAAAAACTCGCGCTGGGAGGGGGAGGAGGGGGAGGAGGGGGTTGGGAGTGTGAGGGGAGGTGGGAGGAACGGAAGATGGCGGAACGATGAACAGTAATAATCAAAGTCGGTAGCTCGAATGCGAACAATGAAACAGAAAAAAAACGGGGAAAACAATAAACTTCTGACAGTTTATTTCCGAATCATTCGATCAGAATAAGGTCAAAGAACATCGAATAGAGGGTCGATTTCGGATAGCTGTTGACTGTGGAGTATCAACAGCTACACGCGCTCGAATTCGGAACCGGCGACGACGCGAGGGGAACTTGAATGGCGCTGACAGAGAGTCGATCTGTCACCGAAATTGGGAAGCCGAACTAGTTAGTAATCGATCTCACTCCACTCGCTCGCATTACGCGACGATCTTTGCGAGCTGCGCGAGGATCCTTGAGGAAGAGCCCAATGAGACTAAAGCCACCACTCTCTACCACTCGCTACCACTCACTTGATGTAATGATACACGAAAATCGCGAGCAGCGCGAGGCATACGGGAGCAGCGTTATCAGGTAACTAAACAGTCGACTAAAGAAACGACCGAATGAGACTAAATCCACCACTCATTACCACTCGCTACCACTCACTTGATGTATTGATATACGAAAATCGCGAGCAGCGCGAGGCACACGGCACCGGCGTTGTCGACTAGAATGACGAGCAACGCCGCCGCTGGCGGTCCAACCACCGGCACGAGCCGTAGGAACCCCGCTGCGAGCGACGCCATGACCGCGGCCTGCGAACCAAGACGCTTCGCGCGAAATCTGCTACAGATTAGGAGAGATCGAATCTCCTAGGAGGAATGCAGCTTAGCCGAGGAACTGCAGCACCTACACACCAACAGAACAGAAATCCGCTGGGTGACGATTCATCAGTGAGCTCTCGCAGCAAAACAAATTTCAAGGCAAGCTTTCTCAGCACCCTGCTGTCCCGGAATATCAGGATAGGTTCAAACGGCTGACAGTCAACTGACACACGACGGAGTGGAGTGGAGGTGTTGCTGCCCCAGATCTTGGCGGCAATGGTTTTCGTTAACGTATGAGCTCACAATGAAAAAAATGAACCATTATTCGCCAGTTAAACCAAAAGCAAGTCAGAAGCATTTTCTTTTGCGCTAGACATTTCTGGGTTGCATAGCAACCCTATACATTTGGTAGCACTTGAAATTATTTACATTTCCTTCAGCACTGCACTCCACTACCTAATCTAATACTCACGCGGATAAGCACGTATCAGTCGTGTTACCCTAAACTTAGAATACGCTTTGAATCGAACCGTATCACTCAAAAACCTTAGCCATTCCCGACCGTGTGGAGTCCGCTTCCTCTCCGTGTGCAATCTTTGGGCCCTTGAACCACCGGCGGGCATCAACAATCCACCATAGGAGGAAGAAGCTCACACAAATGGCAAGCCCGATGGGCGAATAGTTAAAGTTTGATGAAGTTATAGGGTACTCCGTCGGAAGCATAAAGACAGCCATAGTGTAGACCACATATAGCAGCGCTAAGATGTGTACGCACTTGCTGCATGGGGAGAGTTGCGTCGCATGGGAAGTGAGAAGATATATTTGAGTTGAGGAAGAATGGCGGAAGAAGCGCGAGTGTGATGGTGGGAGCAAATGGAGAGCAGGTCGGGAGGAGATTGCACCGTGACACCGTGGCACCATGGCATTAGGAAAGAATTCCTGTGACTCGCTGCAAAACCACCCTCGTGAGAATTTTCAGAAGCGACACAAACATCCCCACCATGGCCATGCCCATGCCCGCTCCACCTCACCTAACCTCACCTCCGGTCTTGACAAAATAGTTTCTCAGGTAAAATGACCCGAGGACAAAATCCCCATCATCCTGCAGAATCCGGAGGATGTGCACGCCGTACGCGCCGAACCAGTTTTGAGACGTCTCAAAACTAATTAGTTTCTCAGGTAAAACCGCCCTGGGACAAAATCCCCATCATCCTGCCAGATCCGGAGGAGGTTGGGCACACCGTACGCGCCGAACCACCCCACGGTGGCCCTGCTGGTGATGGCCCCTTTCCCTGAACCTCCTCATCTTCCCAAAGTTTCCGTTGCGATTCTTTGTGTGGATCATAGAATGGCCCCCGGCAAACAGTCTGCTTCATCCTGCAGGCAGAGACACGCTGACCACTCCCCCACTAAGCCTCACCTTCCGATCTTCCCAAAGTAGTTCCTCAGGTAAAACGGCCCAGGAAAAAATCCCCGTCGTCCTGTAGAATCCGGAAGAGGATCGGCACGCCGTACGCGCCGAACCAACCCATGGTGGCCGTGACCATGCCCATGGCCATGACCATGCCCATGCCCATGCCCATGCCCATGCCCATGACCATGCCCATGCCCATGCCCATGACCATGCCCATGACCATGCCCATGACCATGCCCATGCCCATGCCCATGACCATGCCCATGACCATGCCCATGCCCATGCCCATGCCCATGACCATGCCCATGACCATGCCCATGCCCATGCCCATGACCATGCCCATGCCCATGACCATGCCCATGACCATGACCATGCCCATGCCCATGCCCATGCCCATGCCCATGACCACTCCCCTTGACTACGCCTCACCTTCCAATCGTGCCAAAGTAGTTCTTCAAATAAAACGGCCCGGGCACAAAGTCCCCATCGTCTTGCAGGATGCGAAAGAGGATGGGCACGCCGTACGCGCCGAACCACCCCACCGTGGCCATGCCGGTGACGGCAAAGTACGCAGTGCTGCCACCCAGCAGAGGCAGCAGCGCCACGATGGCGATGCCCACGGTGCACATGAGTGCGTTCATGGGCACCTTGCGCTTGTTGATGCGCCGCCACAGAAAGGAGAAAGGTAGACCTTTGTCGCGTGCTAGTGCGTAGCCCTGTGTGTGGGGGGTGTGGGGGGTGTGGGGGGTGTGGGGGGTGTTGGGGGTAGGGGAGATGTGGAGTATGAGGGGGGTTTGATGGAAGGGTGACTGTGAAGCCTAAGAGTGTGGGGCGTGGTGCAGCGACAATGGGGGTGATGTGACCACCCTAAGACTGGACATTCCTGTGGGTTACCACATGGGTTACTGAAATGGGTTACCGCATGGGTTACCCCATGGGTTACCGCATGGGTGCAAGGGTTACCGCGTGGGTTACCACATGGGTTACTGAAATGGGTGGTAGCATGGGTTAACCCATGGGTTACCACATGGGTGCATGGGTTACCGCATGGGTTCCTGCATGAGTTCCTGCATGAGTTACGGCATGGTTTACCGTATGGGTTATCGCATGGGTTACCACATGGATTGCTGCATGGGTTGCTGCACGGGATGCCGCATGGGTTACATACCTCAAAGACAAGATACAACGTACCACACGACAGGCCGCGAAGACGAGAGTGATGGTGCAGAAGAAAAAGGAGGAGAAGAAGAGGCAGATGAAGACATAGACCCCTGCTGTGCTGCCGTACCTGTTGAATGGATACAAGGGAGGGGAAGGAAAGGAGGGGAGCCTTCAGGGGAAGAGGCAGATGAAGACATAGACCCCTGCTGTGCTGCCGTACCTGTTGAATGGATACAAGGGAGGGGAAGGAAAGGAGGGGAGCCTTCAGGGGAAGAGGCAGATGAAGACATAGACCCCTGCTGTGCTGCCGTACCTGTTGAATGGATACAAGGGAGGGGAAGGAAAGGAGGGGAGCCTTCAGGGGAAGAGGCAGATGAAGACATAGACCCCTGCTGTGCTGCCGTACCTGTTGAATGGATACAAGGGAGGGGAAGGAAAGGAGGGGAGCCTTCAGGGGAAGAGGCAGATGAAGACATAGACCCCTGCTGTGCTGCCGTACCTGTTGAATGGATACAAGGGAGGGGAAGGAAAGGAGGGGAGCCTTCAGGGGAAGAGGCAGATGAAGACATAGACCCCTGCTGTGCTGCCGTATCTGGAAGATCGATCATATGGGATGTGAAGGGAGAGATGGGAATGTGTCGAGAAAAAGAGAGAGAAAGAACAAACAAGGAGGCGATTTCTGAGTCGACTCTAAGGGCCGTACTCCTCTGCACCTACTGAATCGACTCTAAGGGCTGCGGTGCGGTGCGGTGCAGAGAAGTGCGGTGCGTCTCACCTCCCATTGAAGATGGTCCAGAGGATCTGAATCACCGGCTTGCCTCACAATGAATTCTCCTCGGTGCATTACAGCTCACCTCCTGCAAGCTGCAGCGCGCTTGAGTGCGGTGCTGAGCGGTGCTCTGTGTCTCACCTCCCATTGAAGATGGTCCAGAGGATCTGAATCACCGGCTTGCCTCACAATGAGTTCTCCTCAGTGCATTACAGCTCGCCTCCTGCAAGTTGCAGCGCGCTAGAGTGCGGTGCTGAGCGGTGCTCTGTGTCTCACCTCCCATTGAAGATGGTCCAGAGGATCTGAATCACCGGCTTGCCTCACACTGAATTCTCCTCAGTGCATTACAGCTCGCCTCCTGCAAGTTGCAGCGCGCTAGAGTGCGGTGCTGAGCGGTGCTCTGTGTCTCACCTCCCATTGAAGATGGTCCAGAGGATCTGAATCACCGGCTTGCCTCACAATGAATTCTCCTCAGTGCATTACAGCTCGCCTCCTGCAAGTTGCAGCGCGCTAGAGTGCGGTGCTGAGCGGTGCTCTGTGTCTCACCTCCCATTGAAGATGGTCCAGAGGATCTGAATCACCGGCTTGCCTCACAATGAATTCTCCTCAGTGCATTACAGCTCGCCTCCTGCAAGCTGCAGCGCGCTAGAGTGCGGTGCTGAGCGGTGCTCTGTGTCTCACCTCCCATTGAAGATGGTCCAGAGGATCTGAATCACCAGCTTGCCTCACAATGAATTCTCCTCAGTGCATTACAGCTCGCCTCCTGCAAGCTGCAACGCGCTAGAGTGTGGTGCTGAGCGGTGCTCTGTGTCTCACCTCCCATTGAAGATGGTCCAGAGGATCTGAATCACCGGCTTGCCGCCCGCAGCGTTCTGCCCATCCAGCAGAGTGGCTTCGTCCTGAATGCAGAACGTGAGCACCACCACCACCGCCCACTCCAGAAACGACACCAGCGTCAGCGCCCCCACCATCGCAATGGGGGTGGTCAAATCGGACCGCTTGGCCTCCTCTGATGCATGTGCTCCGGTGTCGAAAGAGTAGAGGGCGTATTGAGACATCAAGAGACCCACCAGCACGGCATAGCCCTGGGGAGACCGGGGGAGGGAGGAAAAAAGGGCAGGAGAGGGGGTGTGAGGAGGCAATGGGGGCTGTGACGTCAGACCGCTTGGCATCCTCTGATGCATGGGCGCCGGTGTCGAAGGAATAGAGGACGTATTGAGACATCAAGAGACCCACTAGCACGGCATAGCCCTGGGGAGAGAGGGAGGGGAGCGGGAGGGGGGGGGGGTGTGTAGGAGAGGCAGTGTTGAGACCTAGATGGCCGAGGACGTGTAGAGTGCACACCGCAGCATGAGCACCGGCACACACACCGGCACACACACCGGCACACACACCGGCACACACACCGGCACACACACCGGCACACACACCGGCACACACACCGGCACACACACCGGCACACACACCAGCACACACACCAGCACACACGCCAGCACACACGCCAGCAATCCTCAGCACACACAATCTACATGGCCAAGTAAGCTCAAGGGTGCCGAATCACACAATCTACATGGCCAAGTAAGCTCAAGGGTGCCGAATCACACAATCTACATGGCCAAGTAAGCTCAAGGGTGCCGAATCACACATTCTACATGGCCAAGTAAGCTCAAGGGACAAGAGACTCACGTTGCTGGGCACGTTGGTGTTGGCGGTGCTGAAATCCAAATGGCCGAACACCCGAGGTATAGAGGTAAGGTAAGGGACTCACCTTGTGGCACACTGCACAGCCAGCAGTGCTCTAGGAACTCACGTTGCTGGGAAGATTGGTATTGGCTGTGTTGAAATCCAAATGGCCCAAGGAGTAGAGTGAGGAATGCGGCAAGAGCAGCCGCACCAGCACACACACTCTCTGTACAAGCAGCTCTCCTCAATTGATGAGAGCAGCCGCACCAGCACAACCAGCTCTCCTCAATTGATGAGAGCAGCCGCACCAGCACAACCAGCTCTCCTCAATTGATGAGAGCAGCCGCACCAGCACAACCAGCTCTCCTCAATTGATGAGAGCAGCCGCACCAGCACAACCAGCTCTCCTCAATTGATGAGAGCTGCCGCACCAGCACAACCAGCTCTCCTCAATGGACTCTCATTGACGACTTTTGAGGCGACTTTTGAGGTGCCTAAAAAAACACTCTCTGTACAGCCAGCTCTCCTCAATGGACTCTCATTGACGACTTTTGAGGCGCCTCACAGGGACTCACGTTGCTAGGCATGTTGGTATTTGCTGTGTTGAAATCGAGATGGCCGAAGACCCACCACGCTGGCTGCAGTGTTGGTGCGACGAGAGGGAGCGTGATTATGGTTATCACACCCGCTAGCACCTGGTGTGTGGGGGGTAAAAAGGGAGTAAAGGGAAGGAAAGGGAAGGAGAAGGAAGAAGGAAAGCAATGGCTCACGAGGCTGGTTGCAGTGTTGGCGCGACGAGAGGCAGCGTGATTATGGTTATCACACCTGCTAGCACCTGGTGCGTGGGGGATTGAGGGTTAGGAGGGGGAAGGAGAAGGCGAGGAGAAGAGCAGTTGCCGAAAATCCCACGAGGCTGGTTACAGTGTTGGCGCGACGAGAGGGAGTGTGGTGATTTTTCCTGCTAGTACCTGGTGGGTGGGGGGATGAGAGGGGTAGGGGTAGCAGAGGGATTGCATTGTTGGCGCGACAGACGATAGGGAGCGTGATTATGGTTATCACACCTGCTAGCACCTGGTGCGTGGAGGATTGAGGGGAAGTGTAGGGGAGGGGAGAGCGATAGAGCTGTGAGGCTGGTTGTAGCATCAAGGCCATGCTTGGAAGGCAGAATGAAATGAATTACAATGACAGTCATAGGGGGGTTGGAGGGGTGAGAGCAATGGAAGGGTACATTACAGCACCCAGCAGCACATCCCAGTAGATACAAATGCACCCCAACCCATCCCATCTCATCCCACCCCACCGCACTGGACCACACCCCATCCCACCCCACCGCACCCCACCTGGATGATCATGCCAACGAGCAGCACGCAGCCGATGACGGTTCCAATACACCGCACCCCACCCCACCTCGCCCCACCTCGCCGCATCTCGCCCCACCTCGCCCCAACTCGCCCCACCTCGCCCCACCTCGACCCATTTCGCCCCATCTCGCCCCACCGCACCTGGATGATCATGCCGACCAGCAGCACTCTGCCAACGCCATTCTAATGGGATGGGAAGCAGGTTCACGAGCGCACACACGAGCACAATGAACACACAGCAGGCAGCGATGCTGATGTTGACAGTGCCAAAACACCGCACCCCACCGCACTGCATCGCACCCCACCTGGATAAGTACCCTCAGCACCGCACTGCACCTGGATGATCATGCCGACCAGCAGCACGCGGCCGACCATCTTAATGGGAAGCAGATTGATGAGCGCACACACGAGCACAATGAACACACAGCAGGCGAACTGCACTGGCTCTGACATCATGTATCCACCACCATTGGCACCACCTGTGGTACCAGTGGATACGAGGGGATAGAAGGGGGTACATGGGGGTACAAGGGGATAAAAGCACAAGGAATCACATCGGGCCAAGAGGCAGGCAGAGTAACAAGCACAGACCATACAAGCACGATGAACACACAGCAAGCTCACTGCAGTGGCTCCAGCAACATGTACCCGCCACCGTTGGCGCCGTCTGCAACGCAAGGAGTGGGAGGTGATCCAAAGGGATACACGGGGGTACAAGGCGGTGCAATGGGGTACAAGGCGATGCAATGGGGTACAAGGCGATGCAATGGGGTACACGGGGAGAAAGAGACAGGTTGATGAGAGCACACACTAGCACGATGAACACACAGCAGGCGAGTTGCACCAGCTCTGGCATGGGTGTACCCGCCACCGTTGGCGCCACCTGGAGTAGGAGAGAGATGGGGGATGTTGCAAGGGGATAGAAGGGGATAAAGAGGGGTACATGGGGAAACACGTTGGTATCTGGGGGTACAAAAGGGGAAAGCCCAGCAAGGTGACTTCTGAGTCGACAGGGGCAACCGCAGTAGGCAAGGCATGGCAGGCAAGCTCAGCAGGCTCCCCTGGGGCCAGCCAACCGAGTGATATGGGCTCCACTCTGATACTGTGCTGCACCACATCACACTGCATCACACCACAGTCCACCATTGCACCCTGCAATCCAATGCACCGGACTGCACCGCACTGCACCTGTAGCGAGAAGAATTAGGTCGCTAAGGAGCAGCACCCCTCCCAGCGCCACGCCTCCTGAGCCGATGGACGCCCCGAGAAATTCCAACCAGCCCTGCAACGGGTAAAGGCAAGAGGGCAGAGGAGAAAGGCAACACAGGCCGAACTTTGAGGTCTCCTCCCTCCCAGCACCACGCCTTCCAGCACCACCCCTCCCAGCACCACGCCTCCCAGCGCCACCCCTCCCAGCGCCACTCCCCCCGAGCAAATTGACGCCCTGAGAAACTCCAACCAGCCCTGGGGATAAGCGGGCATTGAGCAAACGACTGGCAAAAACTTAGCAAATACTTAACAGACACTTCCGGATATTGAGCAACACTTAGTGAACATTCAGTGAACACTTAGCAGCCGGCAGTAGTCACACGTTAGGCGAGCGCGTCGCAAAGGGCACTCACTGTGATCCAGGCAGCGAGCAGGCGATCTTTAGTACACATTTTGCACACCCTTTGCGAACACTCAGCAAGCTTTGGCAAACACTAAGCAAAGGAATGGCAGAGCAGCAGTGGAGCGCACTTACTGTGATCCAGGCAGCGAGTGGACGGTACTTGGGCTTGGCTAGTGCTGCCGCCCAGAAATAAAGAGAACCAGCCGTCTGAAGGAGGGATGGGGGAAGAGGAGAAGAGGGGAGATGAGAGGGGAGGGGAAGAGAGGAAGCAGGCAGCGAGTGGGCGGTACTTGGGCTTGGCTGGTGCTGCCGCCCAGAAATTAAGAGAACCAGCCGTCTGAAGGAGGGATGGGGGAAGAGGAGAAGAGGGGAGATGAGAGGGGAGGGGAAGAGAGGAAGCAGGCAGCGAGTGGGCGGTACTTGGGCTTGGCTAGTGCTGCCGCCCAGAAATAAAGAGAACCAGCCGTCTGAAGGAGGGATGGGGGAAGAGGAGAAGAGGGGAGATGAGAGGGGAGGGGAAGAGAGGAAGCAGGCAGCGAGTGGGCGGTACTTGGGCTTGGCTGGTGCTGCCGCCCAGAAATAAAGAGAACCAGCCGTCTGAAGGAGGGATGGGGGAAGAGGAGAAGAGGGGAGATGAGAGGGGAGGGGAAGAGAGGAAGCAAGCAGCGAGTGGGCGGTACTTGGGCTTGGCTAGTGCATGCGAGGACTTTTGAGGCGCCTCAGAAGGAAGAGGCGCGATTTGTGCAAGGGAGAATTGCAATGCAATGGGCGAGCAAGGGAGAATTGCAATGCAATGGGCGAGCAAGGGAGAATTGCAATGCAATGGGCGAGCAAGGGAGGAGCCTTATAGCCCGCCTTGTGCGTGCAACTCACCGGGAAAGAAGAGGCGATTTCAGCGAGAGAGAGGGCGATGCAGTGGGCGAAGAAAGCAGTGATCCACCAGAACCATACCGCCATCACCGGACCACCGCTTGCAAAGGCGTAGCTGGTGGAAGAGAGGAAAGAGAGTGGGAAAAGAGAGGAAAGGGAGTGGGAAAAGAGAGGAAAGAAGGGTTGATGGAAGGGAGGAAGAGAGGGAAGGTGGAAGAGAGGAAGAGAGAGCGGAGCAGCAGGTGGGTACGAATGCAGGTGGGTACGAATGCAGGTGGGTACGAATGCAGTGATTGAGCCGCTCAGCGTGCAGAACCAGACGCCATCATAGGGCCGCCGCTCGCAAAGGCGTAGCTGGGCGGGAAACGGCGGAGGGGAGTCGATTTTTTAGTCGACTCAAAAAAGAGGGCAGAGGGGAGAGCACACGAGATGAGAGCGCATGGGTGCAGCGACCTGTCAGGGCGACGAGCGCAGCTGTCAGGGCCATGGCTGGCCGGGAATTGATCGTGCAGCGAAGAGAAGAGAGAAAAAAAGGGGAATTTTGCGGGAGAAGCGATTCAGGAGGGAAGGGCAGGCCGGGGTGAAAAAAAGGGTGTCCGTTAGTGTCATTCACTCGTAGCAGGCGCCTGGGGCCTCCTAATCGCGAACCGTGGGCTCGGATGACATTTAGAATCTAATTCCGAATTTCAAGGATTGAGATAAATTTGTACGGAAAAATGTTCCACAACTTCGAACGCACCACTCGCTTATAGTACGGAGAACTTCGGGAAAAGACCCTCATCCTCGTTACAAGACATGTTTAGCCGACTCCATAAGACAAAACACCACTCACTCGTAGTACGGGATAACCCCGAGGAAGACCCCCACTCCCGTTAACGACACGGCGAAGAGCTCGAAGGCATTCTGATTGGTGGACGGGAAACAGAGGGGAGGAAGGATGGGAGAGTGCGTACTCGATACGGAGGCCACTCGAACCAGCTCAAACGGTATTAATCGCGGGTGTGAGATCGACGGGGGCGTGGAACGAAGATGCGCGAAACGAACGGAGGATGAGAGAGAGCAAAGGCAACGACAAAACTGTGTGTGTGCTTTTTCTTTCAACTGGTCCGGCTTGATGGATTTCGAGGTGGAGACTGGAAGGCCTCGTTTCCAACATCCAATGAGAAGTGAGAGAATGCAGGAGGCCGTTCAAAGGCCTCGCTTCAGTCCTGCTTCGGTTTCGCTTCAGTCACATCAAAGCGGGACGTCCTCGAGTCGAGTCCAGCGGGTGATAGTCCAGCGAGCAGAGAGATAACGACCCCGTTACAGTCACATGGTCGCACACTATCGCACGTGGTCGCATCTGGTCGCAGGAACGCACCAGATCACGTTGGAGGTCCTGTTTGTACCCTAGCTCGTTGAGCCGCTTCTCCCCGGAGTCGAGCTCCACCGTTAATAGCACACCGTCGTCAAGCATAATCTCCATCGTCTTCGCGCCGCCCTGCCCCCCTCCGCCATCCCCGCCGTCATTCGCGCCGTTGGGTGTGTTTTCCACTAGCGCGACAACCGCGGCGCCTTCGAAGGCGCACGCCTCGCGGAAGAGCTCGTCGTTTTCTGCCACTGGCGGCTCGACTGCCGTGTTCTCCTCGACCGTCCAATCGCCATCGTCCGCCATTCGCGGCGGAAATGCAGGGGAAGCTAGGCGGTAAAACGGAAATGTGGGATGTCGTGACGCGACGGCCTAGAGCCTGGAATAACTACTCTCCGTCTTCTGATTCTCTAACGATCGCTGTGGTAATTAATACCCGTCGTGCCAATTCTCGACGCTTGGACACTAAAGCGCAGCGGACGATGTTTCGATTGCGGTAGGACCATCAAGGAGCTAGCTAATGGCGGGCGCTGAAAGCACGCGCTTTCCCATCATTAGCTCCGCACAGTGGAGGAGAAATTCCTGCCTGAACCATATCTCTACCTCGTGTATCTCATCATCTTCAGGCGAGAAAATAGCTATTTTTGTCTCAACTCCACTGAGGACGAGCACTACTACTACACTGGCAGTGGCTTGGAATGATGAAGGTTGTCTGTGAAGTGATGAGGAGCCACAAAGGGAGTTGGGGGCGGGGGGAGGGAGGGGAGGGGTACCCCTAAATTGAACTCTCAAACGAGAGCGCCTGAACTTGTACTTCTTCCAGATAAACGACGTTACGTGGATATGTTTTTGTGGGTGCTGTTGGGGTCATTTGATTTCCTCAACCCCCTGTGTGACCCGAGGACCAAATTCAACTTGCACCTGCCTACATCCCGACACTTACTATTTTGAGTTCCACAGCGAATAACCTGGCTCTCTGGAGTTTAGTATTGTAACCACCATTTCAGCCTATATTTGGGATCACCATTAGCAAGAGACCCGTTTTCGCTCACTCCCATACACCCGGATACTGTACCGCATTCGCCCTTGCGAGTTTTGTGAACGGGACCCAAGGCGAGAAGGATGTACAGTATATTGTCCATCTCAGCCACGGTGTGCCCCCTCCCCAACACCGGACCGGAGTGCACTTGTCCAAGGCAGCGGTCCGATGGCTTTTGGTTTGGTCTGGTTTGGTTTGGTTTGGTTTGGAGCCAGAGAACTCGTACGGCGCGCCGCTAGGTGTGGTTCGTTTCGGGACAACAAAGATTTGCAAGCCCAGTGGCACTCAATTGGGAAGTGTTGGCGGAAAGAGGCCGACGCGACGGCTGATTTTCGGAATGCATAACTCCGCGCGAAGCCATCGTGGTGACAACTTTGCGCACCTCCCCAGACGTGCTACGTTAGGGGGAGGTCGTGCAGGTGGGGAGGTTAGGGCGGATGCATTTGGCGGGGAGGAGCTCTCCCATACGAAGGATATAGTGCGGTTCGGTTTGGTGCGCAGAGGTTGCATTCGGGAGCATTTTGGGGGATGGGTGAATTTGCGAAGATTGTCGTCTTCAGAAATCAAAAACAAGATTTGTGGAAACATATAGAGACAGCAGCACATCCGTCCGTCCCATTCCCAACCGCCCTTTCCCGCCAAACGTGGGTGGTGTGGGTGCACGCACCTCCTCTTCCGTCCACTGGTTGATAATAAATGCGACCCAGCGAAATGATGCAGTGTGAGGGGGTTTGTTTCCATAGAACCAAGCGCAGGGAATGCGCAATATACGCCACACACTTAGCCCTGGGTCCAACCAAACCCCACCAGTCATGCAATATCGCCAAGGCTTGTCAAACAAAAGTTTTAAGTGGAAGGGAAAGGAGTCTCAGCGTGGCACCATGAAGTCCAACTTCCGAGGGACAAACTCCCTTTGACATAGGCCTTGTTCTGTGGCCCCTTAACTCAGAGTTAACAGGGTTCGTGATGGCTTCATTAACTCAACCCTCACACGTGTGTACGTTACAATCACACCGTGCCAGCTAACTCTGAGTTAGCAAATATGGGTTCCAAATACGCAAAGTTATAACTGAGTACGCTTCGTAGGAAGCATGCGCCGAATCTTCTTTCACGGGCAAACTAACTCAGAGTTCCAGCTTTCCCTTACTCGGGCTTTTGGGTGAAAGCTGGCTGCACTACTCTGAGTACGGCTCGAGAGGGGTTACCTTAACAATGCCCACATTTGGTTCTTTCCAACTAGTGCCTCTTCCCATATTTGGCCCGTAACTGATCTTGCACTGACTCCATCTTTTTCTGTCTGCACCACGCGACCCCGAGATTCCAAGATTACCTTCATGGTCACCCTTTCGCGAATTTTGTTTCGAAGGGGCGGCAGTTCGGGTTGAGTCCAAAAGTTTTGACCGGGACATCTTCGAGAACCTTCCTGACACTCCCATAACTCAGAGTTACGGGCCACAGAACAACAAGGTGAGTTACAACTCATACCTTCACACGAGCGAAATGATTACTCGTCGGTGAACTCACCCAACCCTACAAGGCTCGGTAACTCAGAGTTAGCTAACTCTGAGTTAGCGCCACAGAACAAGGCCATACAGTCCATAAGAATACATACAGTTTGTAACTGTATGAACGACCAGTAGAATGGGGCCATTTCGTTGAGCCAATAGTTGAGCCAGGCACATGAGCCAATAGTTGAGCCAGGCACATGAACGACCAGTAGAATGGGGCCATTTCAGCCTACTCACACCACTCGCGACTGTCCTCGAAACGAACAGAACATCCTAAAGGCACTGCACCAAGTACACCTGAATACACATTCTGACGTTTATTGTAAATCACATGTCAGCAGGTATTATACATTTCCCTGCTGGTGTAATCACATGAGACTGTCTTAAGATGCCTGGAAGATGGGTACGTAATCTTCTAAGGGATATGACGCGCTATGAACAAGTACCGTAGTTGCTGTAATCAGATATTCAGATGGTAAATGCCTACTACTCACTGTTAGTGGAAGCTCTATCACAGATGAGTGCCACTGCTGCATTGGCGGATGAAAAGGGTCCATGAAAGCTCTCCTTGAATGAGAAGCTCTCCAAGTCATAAACCATCTGTTGTCACACACCACAGAAACATGGAAGTGTGTTTTCCTAACCAATAAAGAGAAAACCGCATTGGAATAATAAGCGTGGGAACGTCTAGACTGGCACATCCAATAAGTTCTCATTGAATTTGTGGGAAGCTGCATTACCTGCATAAGAATCTGTGCAATCTCCAGTTCTTGATTCAGCAAACAGCGGTAGTAGACCTGTGAGGATGGGGAATGGAGAGGAGGTAACAAAAAACACTACGAGAGATATGGCTGATGGAAGCAAAGCAAAAGCTGATTCCACTGCTGGGAAAACTCCGTTTTGCCCTCATATGCAAGATCCGTAACAGTCACAGCGATGATAAATTTACGCTGGCCCGTTTTCTGTTTAATCTCCTCATGCGGTTTCTGGGTTGTCGTGGCAATGTTAGCTTACTGGGCAGTTTCCTCCAAAGTACGATTTCTTGCGGACGCGTGAATGCTCTAATTGGTACACCAACCCACACTGTCACGACCAGGTTCCACCTACCTTGGCGCATCGCTCTCTCATTCCGACATTGGCGGGCTTCGGACAGTATTACTCGTTGTCCAGCCACGCCTTTAGGTGACTTTTGAGACGACAAGAAAGTCACCTCTTCGCCTACCTTTGCGCATCGCTCGCTGATACCGACGTTGGCGGGCTCCGGACAATACTCGTTGTCCAGCCACGCCTTTAGGTTCTCCCTCAGCCATTCAGCCTCCTGCACAGCCGGGACCGGGATGAGCAGCGTTTGGGATCTCAGTGGTAGGAGAGGAGATAATACATCAAGAGTGGGGGAATGTGCAGAGGAAATAAAAAGACATCGAGCGAGACAGTTTGCACGACTTGAAAGGAGCGACATTGCGCTTACTTGTTTTGCGATTTCCGGACTCGTCCACGTGGCAGGGACCTGGAGATCATCCACGCCGCTGGCAGCTCGGACAGAACGGCGGCCAGAATTTTTAGGCAAAACAGGCGAAACGGCGGGTCTGCTGGTTCGAATGGCGATTCGCGGCGAAGAAACAGAAGCCTCAACGTTGCGTCGCCGACTGGAATGGCTGAGAAAGGATATGGTCACTCGTGAATTGGAGGAGGGAACCTTGCGGGAAAAGAGGATCGGCGGTTCTGATAGAATCCGAGGAGTTTCGGATTTGAGCTGGCTGCTGGGTCTTGATTGGCGATCGTTGCGGAATGTGCAGAAACCAAGCGTACTTGTTGTGAGTGACAAAGTTAGCGACATGGTGAGGAGCACGAATCGGGCAATTATCAGTCGTATGCGAGCTCAAATCCAGAGAAGTTGGTTGCGCCTGGACGCTTCACGTTTCCTTGAGCGTCTCACAGCGGAGGAGTTCTGTAGACACGCAGTTGTAACGAGTGAGAATAACGGCCATGGCTGAGCAAATGAACACAAACATTCCAGGGGAGTTTGAGGGACATAGGTGTTGCTGATGATTCGCCTTGATACACGAATCCGACGTGGCAGCGGAGCGACCACATCTGGCAGGCGAGAAACGACGAATTACATTGCATGTGTGTAACATTGGGCTGGCGAAGTGTTATAGGATTCGTGTGCTTCATTGATTCGTTTGTACCTTGAACACTGTAACATTCACCGTTCCAAATTCCACAGCACCGTACTCATGAAAGCGAGTACACGAAGAGATTATTTGGAAACCCGTCCTCACCAGCAGCTTTCGGCATTGTCAAGGCTGGCGAGTCGCGACAACGCTCTAGAGCCGATACTACACCCAAATACCTTCTGATAGGACTAGGACCCGATCAGTTCATGCGTCCCTCAAATTCCCAGCTGGAGGATGTACACGAAGACCCTTTCGCGGAACTTTCGCTCGATCCACTAGCAGATGTCTCGCCCGCCGACGCTGACGTGGCGGTTCCGAAAGGAGCAGCGCCGCGTCCAGCAGGAAGGCGGACGCTGTGCGATCGCTGTCAGCGGCCGTCGCGCGCGTGTCTGTGCCCTAGTTTACCGCCGAGTATATTAAAGACACGGACAAGAGTGATAGTGCTACAGCACCCACACGAGGCCAAGAAGCGGCTCGCGACTGCTCCGATCCTCGCGCTCACTCTAGAGTCCACATGCATCATAACGGGACGAAGGTTCCTCGAAGGATCCTCCGCTGAGCTGGACCGGGTGCTGATCCCGCGCTGTGGGAACAGACTTCATGCCACTTGGCAGGATGGAAGAGGGGGAGGGGAAATGGAGGTAGGAAGGGGAGGGGAGGACAACGGACAATGCGCAAAGGAGGATCGAGAGAGGGGAAATGTATGGAATGATGGGAGTGAGCCTCTGAAGAGAGAAACTGCAGGGATCGGGAGAGGAGATGCGGATTCGGGGCCGACAGGGGACGGTGTGTGTGAAGCGAGGATCAGGGGAGCATCGGGCGCAGGGGACGGTGTGTGTGAAGCGAGGATCAGGGGAGCATCGGGCGCAGGGGACGGTGTGTGTGAAGCGAGGATCAGGGGAGCATCGGGCGCAGGGGACGGTGTGTGTGAAGCGAGGATCAGGGGAGCATCGGGCGCAGGGGACGGTGTGTGTGAAGCGAGGATCAGGGGAGCATCGGGCGCAGGGGACGGTGTGTGTGAAGCGAGGATCAGGGGAGCGTCGGGCGCAGGGGACGGCGTGTGTGAAGCGAGGATCAGGGGAGCGTCGGGCGCAGGGGACGGTGTTTGTGAAGCGAGGATCAGGGGAGCGTCGGGCGCAGGGGACGGTGTGTGTGTGTGTGGCCACGTGCGGCTGCTCATGTTCCCGGGGGAGGGCGCGCTGCCAGTGGGCGACTGGTGGAGGTGGTATCTGGCCCGGCGCCAACTGGACGCGCAGCATCCAGGGGAGCATGGGGTGGAGCAGCATGGGGTGGAGCAGCATGGGGTGGAGCAGCATGGGGTGGAGCAGCATGGGGTGGAGCAGCATGGGGTGGAGCAGCATGGGGTGGAGCAGCATGGGGTGGAGCAGCATGGGGTGGAGCAGCATGGGGTGGAGCAGCATGGGGTGGAGCAGCATGGGGTGGAGCAGCATGGGGTGGAGCAGCATGGGGTGGAGCAGCATGGGGTGGAGCAGCATGGGGTGGAGCAGCATGGGGTGGAGCAGCATGGGGTGGAGCAGCATGGGGTGGAGCAGCATGGGGTGGAGCAGCATGGGGTGGAGCAGCATGGGGTGGAGCAGCATGGGGTGGAGCAGCATGGGGTGGAGCAGCATGGGGTGGAGCAGCATGGGGTGGAGCAGCATGGGGTGGAGCAGCATGGGGTGGAGCAGCATGGGGTGGAGCAGCATGGGGTGGAGCAGCATGGGGTGGAGCAGCATGGGGTGGAGCAGCATGGGGTGGAGCAGCATGGGGTGGAGCAGCATGGGGTGGAGCAGCATGGGGTGGAGCAGCATGGGGTGGAGCAGCATGGGGTGGAGCAGCATGGGGTGGAGCAGCATGGGGTGGAGCAGCATGGGGTGGAGCAGCATGGGGTGGAGCAGCATGGGGTGGAGCAGCATGGGGTGGAGCAGCATGGGGTGGAGCAGCATGGGGTGGAGCAGCATGGGGTGGAGCAGCATGGGGTGGAGCAGCATGGGGTGGAGCAGCATGGGGTGGAGCAGCATGGGGTGGAGCAGCATGGGGTGGAGCAGCATGGGGTGGAGCAGCATGGGGTGGAGCAGCATGGGGTGGAGCAGCATGGGGTGGAGCAGCATGGGGTGGAGCAGCATGGGGTGGAGCAGCATGGGGTGGAGCAGCATGGGGTGGAGCAGCATGGGGTGGAGCAGCATGGGGTGGAGCAGCATGGGGTGGAGCAGCATGGGGTGGAGCAGCATGGGGTGGAGCAGCATGGGGTGGAGCAGCATGGGGTGGAGCAGCATGGGGTGGAGCAGCATGGGGTGGAGCAGCATGGGGTAGAGCAGCATGGGGTGGAGCAGCATGGGGTGGAGCAGCATGGGGTGGAGCAGCATGGGGTGGAGCAGCATGGGGTGGAGCAGCATGGGGTGGAGCAGCATGGGGTGGAGCAGCATGGGGTGGAGCAGCATGGGGTGGAGCAGCATGGGGTGGAGCAGCATGGGGAGGAGAGAGGGTGCAGGGAGAGGCGGGGGGAATGCGGGGAGGAAAAGGGTTGTGGAGAGTTGGGCGGGGAGTGTGGGGAGGAGGATAAGGGGCGTGGTGAGTGGGCCCGGAAGTGTAGCGCAGAGGCGCATGGGTGTGAGGAGTGGGGAGCAGAGTGTGGGGAGGGGTATGCTGTAACCCTGGTGGTGATCGATGGTACATGGGAGCATGCCAAGGAGATGATGAAGGCCAGTGGAAGCTTCCTCAGGCGCTACTGTGCTTTGGTACGTGTGAAGGGCAGTGGAGTGTGCACGGGTGTGAAGGGCAGGGAGGCGGGCAGTGCCGGGGAGAAGGGAAGAGAAAGTGGTGGCGCTGGCCTCGTACGGAGAGATAGAGTAGGCTGAAACAGAATGAATGAATACGCTGAAGTGCCACGCTGCAAACTTATAATTAGCCTTAACGCCTTGTGACACTGACTCTTTCCGAATGCCTCAGCAGGCACCTTAGCATGCATGCACCCTATTGCGCCATCGGCTTGTCCCCCTGTTCGTTTCTCATCCCCCTGTTCATTACTCATGCCATGTTGCCGCCGATCACTTCCAGGCTGCTTCTTGTTTCTCTTGCCGTGATGCATGCTACCTGTCACTCAACCCCTCCCTGTCTCAATGCTCTAGCCCGCTGTCGCTTCCCCCCTGCCACACTGTCTCGCACGCACACCACCACAGGTGTGTCTGCCCTTTGACTGCGCATCCCCAGGCCCGCCGCCCGGGCACCAGGGTCTTGTGGTGCGCAAGGAGCTGCGCTCCCATGCATGCCACCTGTCCCTCAATTCTGCCTGTCTCAATGCACCACCCCGCTGTCGCTTCCGCCCTGCCGCACTGTCTTGCACGCACACACCGCCACAGGTGTGTCTACCCTTTGACCGTGCATCCCCAGGCCCGCCGCCCGGCCACCAGGGTCTTGTGGTGCGCAAGGAGCCGCACAAAGGGGCCGTGAGCACAGCGGAAGCAGTCGCACGGGCCTTGGATGTTCTTGAAAGGGATGTGCTTGAATGGGATGGGGATGGGGAGAGTGTGGAGCGGAAAAGAAAGGGTTTGGAAGTACACATGGTGCCAACGATGTGTGAGGGAAGCAGTGAAACGAGGTGGAAAAACGGCGAGAAGTCGGCGTCTTGGTGGTTGCTCTCTGCGCTTCACCATATGGTATCCATACAGTTACGACTAACGATGGCTTACGGTAAGTAGCTGTGAGAGTGTACAAGGAGAGATGTCTTTATTGAATGGAGCCTGGAAGCCTGTTTGGATCCAACATGGCTCATTGCAAACATTAAAGGTTATAGCTTGTCATAGCTATAACAAGAAACTTTCAATGCCAAACACTCCATAGCTTGTTTTAGCCTGCGATCTGCACCGCCACCTAACATGCTGAGGTCGTCCCTTAAGATATGGCCTTATCGAGTGTAGTTTTTTTATAGAAGGGACCAACCGAAATCCCTCTCTCAAGTTCTCAACCCAACCTGCACCACAGGGCAAGATTGTTGTTACATGGGCAGGCCTTTTTCTGGGGTTTCCAGATATGGAGGGACAAGTACTGTAGAAATCCTTCTACAGTTGCTACCTTATCCTTCTTCTGCCGTGGTGCTGGCACAATCCTGTGTTGGAGTTGCAGGAGGTTTGATGGAAATGGCTGAAACATGTGAACTCCTGGATTTCTTGAGGGCCTCATGCCTGGATCTGGTGTACAGCCTCTTTTCCAGCAAGAAATATTCGGGCAGGCGAAAACATGTTTTGCCTCCCCTCAGGCCAGGCTGGCCTGGCGAATGGCCATTGGCCACCCTCAGGATTCAGCTGGTTGGGCGTAGAGCGCGTGGCAAAGGTGCCATGCTGTGCCCTTGTGGGTTGGGGGGAACCTCTTGGGCTCAGGTGACGCGCACGCACAACATTTGTGAATCGCAGAACCACGGTGTGATCTCTCTTACCGTACTAAATAACCAATTCACCGATCTGAAATGTACATTTTTTCCAGCATCCTAAGTCACAACCTTGGGATTGTGCAATCTGTGTGGCAAAGGTGTACCCCTCGAGACGACGTAATTGCTATGCACCGTTTTGCATCACGCAGTTGAGCAACACGATTACAGAAAGATAGGGTAAGTAGCTTTGGCGGGGGTACTACTAGTGACCCTGCGCTTTCCAGGGAACTACAGTGCTAGTTGCGGGCAATTTCCGCCGCTCCTTCCCTCTGACAGGAAAGTTATTGCAACAGCACAGAACTCGGCCCCACATACACCCACGTTTCACAAATTCGCAAGCCACTGGAAAAAAAAATCCTTTACCTGTCCGAAAAAAAAAAAAACTAAAACCTAATCGGAAAGGGATGCTTCTCGGGGAGCCATCAACCCTAAAAAAAAGCGGGTTCCCGTGTTTAGGGTTGATCCCTTCCGAAAATGAGTCCAGGCTCGCTAAGGGTTTTATTTTTCTGCCCTGCGTTCTCAAATTTTCCCGAATTTGTGACACGTGGGTGAATGTGGGACCGAGTTCTGTGCTGTTGCCATAACTTCCGTCTGAGGGTCAGAGGGGCGGAAAGTGCCCGCAACTAGCACTGTAGTTCCCTGGAAAGCGCAGGGTCGCTAGTAGTACCCCCGCCAAAGCTACTTACCCCAGAAAGATATCAGCATTCTGATCAGTGGCGGCCATCTCAATTGCCGCGACTCCCTGTCTGACTTTTGAATGCACTCAAAAGTCACCCTGTCACCGCCATTGCATCATAGACGAAATCTCCTTCCTGGCCCACCCTCCTGCACGCTATCGCTGTGACGATATTCGCGGTTGGCTGCAACCACCAGGTGTTTCATCGTGTGGTGTTGCAAGCACCACAAAACCGTTTCTTTGAAAATTGAAGCTTAGAATTCCTACCAATGTGAAACATTTTGCGGCATGTAGTTACAGACCGGTGGCGCTTGTATTTACTTCCAATGACGAAATCAGTGCTCGCGAATCGTGCCTTATGGCGATTGCGGGAATCGCGGGGCAGTTCCCTAGGAGAAGAAATAGCGACTGTAGACTCGAAACCCCGAAGGAAGAGCTTTTCGGGAGGGGAGAACGCGGCTCGGCCGGATGTAGGTGACAATGGTAGTCCAGCCGAAGACAGCGGGATTGTATTAGTCGCGGGCACGTGGCAAGTCGAAAATGCGGGAAACCCAACGATGGAGCCCAGTGACGGGACTCTGGGAAATGCGGGGAGAAAGAACCCGCAAAATGCGGCGGTAAATACGGCGGAAGTTTCGGAGCAGCGAGAGACGTTGGAGATTATGTTAGAGGATGGGTTGCAGATGACTGTGGAGCTTGACTCCGGCGAACGGCTTCTTAACGAGTTGGGATACAAACAGGAGCTGAAACGGCGCCTGGTACGTGCTTACAACGCGGTTTCGGGATAACAACGCAAGTTGATGGAATGAATGAGGGGAAGAATGGAAGTGTGGGGAAAGGGTCGCGGAGGGGGCCGTCGTTCTTGTCATGCTACCAACCATTTTGTAAAACGCAAAAAATCCAGAATCACGTCTCTGGTTCATGAACATCTACAACCTACCTATCCCATTTCCCTTTTACTGTACTCACGCTCCGTTTCTTTCTCGCACTGCAATTCCACTCCCCCCCCCCCCCCCCATATGATACCCGTTATAGGGCTTCGTCGATGTGTTCTCTATAGGCCTCTCCACCATCATTATCTACGCTGGCGTTGTCCCGTTCTACGCGTGAGTAGCTCCCGCCCTTCCACCACCACCGTCAGACATGCCTTTTGACGCGGTTAGATTTTGTGTTTACAGAATATTCTGAAATGTCACATTCTTGAAGGTAAAAAAAGAAATCAACAGCCAATGCTCCCCCAACCGTCCTCATCTACAGTGCTTTTGAACCGTTTCAGGGTTTCAGGTTTTGTCGTCCTCTGGGCATCCATATTTTCCCCTGCAGCCAATGTAGTCCCTAAGCCCGTAACCCTACAATTGCTTCCGTGGCACTCTTTGTTTTGGCTACACAACGGATTTGTATTCATCACTCACATGACCATGACTCACAGGACCATGACTCGCAGGACCCTTTCTCTCGCCCTGCTTCTATCGCGCCAGTCAGACGTACATGGAGGCTTGGTGGCGCTCTTGTGGTACTGGTGGCTCACTGCTCTCTACACGGGAGCCACCGGGCGTCCACTCATGTACTGGCGTGAAAGCATTGAGACACCTCATTTCTTTCTACCTCCCCTCGCCCTTGCCTTCTTCCTTCCCTTCCATACACTCCTCGCCTCCTCTGCCCTCACGCCAGTCAGACGTACATCAACGGGGGCCGGGTGGCGATCGTGTGGTACTGGTGGCCCACACCTCTCTGCCTTCCATCCACATGCCCTTTCCCTGCCTCCCTTTCCACATTCCTTCCTGCCTTGCTCCTATCGCACCAGTCAGACGTACATCAACGGAGGCCCGGTGGCGCTTGTGTGGTACTGGTGGTGGTTCACAGCTGATTGTGTTCCCCCTCCCTTCTCCTTCCCCTTCTCCCTCCCCTCCCCCTTCCCCTCTCTCCTATCGCGCCAGTCAGACGTACATCAACAGAGGCCCGGTGGCGCTTGTGTGGTACTTGTCGCTCACAGCTCATTGCCCTCCCCCTCCCCTTCCACTTCCCCCTCCCCCACCCCTTGCAGTCAGACGTACATCAACGGAGGCCCGGTGGCGCTCGTGTGGTACTGGTGGCTCACAGCTCTCTTCACTCACTGCGTCGCCCTCACTTTCGCGGAAGTTTCCTCCTCCTTCCCTGTAAGCCACGTCTCTGCCCAATTCGTTGCTGCATTCCCACACCCAGCTCTTATGTGAAAGATTAGAGCACCCAGAGGTTTGTGTGAGAGGGGGACGAAACACAGAGGCTCACCCTCCCCAACCATCTCCCCCCCTCCCCGTTCACCCAAACTTTTCCGTCCTTCCCGTGTTCCCCCAAACATTTCCTTCCGTCCCAAATCCCCCCAATTCCCCCGTTTCAACCTCTACCCACTCCCCGTTCTCCCCCGCCGCCGTCCGCAATCAGATCTCAGGTTCGCTCTACTTTTGGGCGGCAGCTCTTGCTGGCCCAAAGCACGGCCCCTTTGCCGCCTGGATCACCGTGAGTGCCCTTTCCGCTCCAACGCCTTTCATTCATCCGCACGTCATCCCCCCCCTCCCTCTCAAACGCCTTCCCCTTAACCCCTTCTCCCTCCTCACACTTCCTTTTTCTTCATCCCCCCTTCCTCCTCTCCCCCCTCCATTCTCCTCCTCACCCCCTCCCCCCTCCTTCTCAGCCCCCATTCTTCCTCGACCCCCTTTTCCCTGCTTCCCCTGTCTGAGGTACCTCTTACTTCTCTTTCTCCCAACCCTCAAAAGTGACTCACTGTCACTTTCCCCGCCCTTCCAAAAGTGACTCTCAAATTCTCTGGTCTTTCCCTCAATTTCCCCTCCTCCCTGCTCCTTCCTTTCTCCCTCACTCCGTCCTCCCTCCGCTCTCCTCCCCCCTCACCCCCATGCACCCTCAGGGCTGGTTGGAGTTCTTTGGCATATCTGTGGGGCTGGGCGGCGTGGCCTTTGGGGGCGTGCAGCTGCTACAGTACACCATCTATGCTGCTACAGGGGGTGCCAATAACGGGGGCTACTTTCTCAGCAACTACGAGTGCTTTGGGATCACAGCGGGCATGCTTATAATGGGGGGGCTGCTCACCTCACTGCCGATTAAAGTGATTGGACGAATCAACGTCTTCACTGCGGTCTGGCAGGTGTGAGGAACCTTCCTTTCTCCCATTTCTTTCCCCCCATCCCAAACCCCCCATCTCGTTCCTCCCATCCCATTTTTCCCATCCCGTTCCTCTCGTCCCAATCCCCCCTTCGCTTTCCCTTCATCCCTTCCTCCAACCTCTGAACAACCCAAGATTTTCTGCCTTTCCCCCAATCCTGACCCCTTCCGCTCTCCATCTCCCTCTCCCCCTCTCCCCCCCCATGTAGTGCCCTCGCTCGTGATCATCGTGCTGCTGCCACTTGCTGCTGCCCTCTCGCCTCTCACCCTTCCTTTTTTAGAATTCTCAAAAGCAACTCTTCCCTCTCACCCTTCCCCTCCCCCTTTTGTGTCTGCAGATAGTCCTCACACTCGTGATCATCGTGCTGCTGCCGTGTGTGGCTGTCACCACCCAACCTGCCTCGTTTGTCTTCACTCACTATCACGTGCAGCTCAATCAGAGCCAACTGCCTAATGCCGTGAGTACCACCGCTGTTCACCGCTCTACACCACCTGGCACTGCGCTGCATTGCATTGCACCCCTCTGCACTGCACTGTTGCTCTACACCGCACTGCACCACTCTGTCACCACCCAGCCTTGTCGTCATGCGCTACCATCCGCAGCTCGCCAGAGCCACCTGCCCAATGCGGTGAGAACCGCTCTTCACCACTCTGCACAGCCTGGCACTGCTCTGCATTGCAATGCACCCCCCTCTGCATGCACTGTTGCTCTAAACCGCACTACACCGCATTGTCACCACTCAGCCCTCTGTATTCACCATCTACCCCTCTGTAATCCCTCTGTTACCCTCTGTATTTCCCATGTACCCCTCTGTAACCCCCCTTTTTCCTCCCCCCTCCCCCCCCTGTCTCCCGCCACACACACACCAGGGATATACGCCTTTATGGTGGCACAGCAGCTCTCCCTTTTTGGCTGTCAAGACGTCTCAGAGCTTCCATACACCCCCAACCTTCGCTTTCCTCCTCCCCCCCCTCCCCCCCTTAACCCCCCCAAACACTGTAACACACATGGCAATGCATGCAACTCCCCCTCTCTGGCTCTTGACTCACTTAAGAGACCTCTGCACACCCTCGCCCTCTCCTCCGCTCCATTCCACCCCCCCTCTCTCCCTTCTCCACCCTCCCCCCACCAGGCATACGCCTTTGTGGTGGCGCTACAGCTCTCCCTCTTCGGCCCTTGAGATGCCTCACAGCTCACACACACACTTTCGCTTCCCTTTCCTTCCCCCCTCCCCCCACCAGGCATATGCCTTCGTGGTGGCACTACAACTCTCCCTCTCCAACTTTCTAGTCGCCTCAGAGCTCACACACCCCCCTTCCCTTCCCTTCCCTTTCCTTCCCCCCCACCTCCCCCCACCAGGCGTACGCCTTTGTGGTGGTGCTACAGCTCTCCCTCTTCGGCCAGTACAGCTACAAGAATGTAGCACACATGGCTCGAGATGCCTCAGGGCTCACACAAACCCCCTTTCCCTTTCCTTCCCCCTCCCGTTTCCCCCACCAGGCATACGCCTTTGTGGTGGCCCTTCAGCTATCCCTATACGGCCAGCACAGCTACGACACTGTAGCCACGTGATATAAGGCTGGTTTTGAGCCATCTGAAAAGCCTTCCCCCACCCCCCCCCCCACCTTCCCCCACCAGGCATATGCCTTTGTGGTGGCCCTTCAACTCTCCCTGTACGGCCAGTACAGCTACGACACTGTAGCACACATGGCAGAAGAGACAAAGCACGCCGACCGCATGATCCCGCTAGCCATGGTGTCGTCCCTCTCGTGTGTGTGCGTGCTGGGGTGGGGGCTGCTCGTGTCCCTCACCTTCTGCATTCAGAGCGACGACCGGCTGTTGGGGACAGACAACGAGACAGGGGGGGCGTACCCTGTGGTTCAAATCATTTGGGACGTGTTCTTTCGCCGGTGAGTGCATGGGAGAAGGGGAGAGTGATAGGGAGAAAGGGAGAGAGAAAGAGGGAAAAGGAGAAATAGGGGAGGGAAAAAGGCGCCCGTTGTGCGTGTGCGTGCTGGGGTGGGGGCTGCTCGTGTCGCTCACCTTCTGCATCGAGAATGACGATCGGCTGCTGGGAACGGAGAATGAAACCTCTTGTTCCAACAGGTATATCAAAGTCTAATTTTGGCGAGTACCCCGTGGTTCAAATCATATGGAACGTGTTCGCTAGCATACCGGTGAGTGGGAGAGAGAGGGAGAAAGAGAGAGAAAGGAGCGAGCGAAGGGGCACATCATCACAATCGGATGCATATCACTCGATTCCAGATTCCCTACCTTCCTCCTCCCCACTTCCAACCTCCCCACCCCACCTCCTGTCTCCCCACCTCCCCAAATCCTCTGCATTGCATTCCCCACATTCCCTGTTTTCACCTCCCCGTCTCCCAACCTGCCCATGTCCCCACCCCCTGAACCCCCCGCCTCCCGCTACCAGCTACGGCAGCGGCACAGGGGCAGTCATCATCCTCTGCTGCATGTCCCTCGCGTTCTTCCTCGGGGTTGTCGGCGGCCTCACAGGCGCATCCCGAGCGGTGAGTGGGTGGTGCTTCTTGGTAACCTAGTACCCATTTCTCGCTGTGTCTCTCCATGTCACACGCCCTGCCATGACCCTCGCGTTCTTCCTCGGGGTTGTCGGCAGCCTCACGGGCGCATCAAGAGCGGTGAGTGGGTGCTGTACCTAAGCCCTGACCTCTGGCAGACTTAGTCCTTCTCGGGAACGCTGTCCAACCCAGGAACGCTGTCCAACCCAGGAACGCTGTTACGCTCTCACTCACCTGCTCCTTATCACCACACTTCTGCCCTGCATTCTAGGTCTCTCAAGCCCCTCCCATCCCCATCTCCCTGCCACTCTTCCTGCTTTCTTCTCTCGCGTGACTCAGCTCCCCTTTGCCTCTCTCTGGCGCCGGGTCAACCGCAGCCGCACGCCCATCTACGCTGTCTGGCTCTGCTGCTCCATCGCCATCCTCTTTTCTCTTCCACTTCTCTCTTCCTCTCCCTCTGCCCGCTCCCCACCCCCCCTCCCCACACCGCCAGGCCTACTCCCTGTCTCGTGACTCAGGCCTCCCGTTTGCCTCTCTCTGGCGCCGTGTCAACCACAGCCGCACGCCCATCTATGCCGTCTGGCTCTGCTGCAGCATCGCCATCCTCTTCTCTCTCCCCCTCCTCGACGACTCAAGCACCTTCCATTTCATCACCTCGCTCGCCACCGTGGCGTGGGTGGGAAGCTACGCTGTGCCTATCTTCTTCCGGCTCATTCAAAGTGATGAGGACTTTGAGCCTGGGGCGTTTAGTCTTGCCCCCTACGTCGGCCACACGGGAAGGTGAGTGTTTGGGATGGTTTGGGTTCGGGAAGGTTTCGGGAAGAAAACAAATCGCTACAGTATCTCGTTGTCAGCATTGACTAACTGTCGCCAACATGCCTCATACCCTACTTGACTATGTGGCCCCAACCTCTGCCACCCCTCTCCATTCTCAACCTCTAAAATCCAGGCAGCTAATCACCTCGCATCGCTTTTTTGTCATCTACACCATCGCTCCCACTCTCTGTCTCCCCTCCCCACCCAACAACACTCAAAGCGAGGAGAATGATCAACCTCGCAGCGCTCCTCTTTGTCATCTACACCATCGCAACCTTCCTGCCGATTGTATCACAATCACATACCGTATGCCTCCACTCTCTCTCTCTCCCCTCCTCACTCAACTTCCAAAAAAATGCAGGCGTATAATCAACCTCGCATCGCTCCTCTTTGTCATCTACACCATCGCAACCTTCCTCGTTCCCGTCGATTTCCCCGTCACTCCGTCTAACTTCAACTATGCATGTGTGGGAATCGTCTGCCTTGTGATTTTCTTCTGCTCCTGGTGGCTTTTAGACGCCAGGCATTGGTTCGTAGGCCCATACCAAAAACAGCAGAGCTCGGGGGAAAGAATGTCCAAATACACTGCTGGACGCCTGTTTATGTGAAAAGGGTTGCACTCCTATCCTTGTATTTCGTGTTCTTCTGCTCCTGGTGGCTGCTAGACGCCAGGCATTGGTTCGAAGGCCTGTACCAAAAACAGCAGAGCTCCGCACAGAGAATGTCGAAGTACTCTGCTGGACGCTTGTTCATGTGAAAAAGGGATAGCGCACTTACATACCTTGTACCAAAAACAGCAGAGCTCCGGGGAAAGAGTGTCAAAGTACACTGCGGGACGCTTGTTCATGTGAATAAAGTGTGCGTTTCGGAATTTACACCTACAAATAGCAAATCTATGGGCAAAGAATGTCATACCGGTAGTACGGTACTCTGCTGAGAGCTTGTTCATGTGAATAAGGGCTGCATTTCAAGTTTTACGGTACGTCTCAAAACAGCAGAGCTCAGGGGAAAGAATGTCTAAGTACTCTGCTGGACACTTATTTATGTAAAAAGTGCTACCTGTATAGTAGGGTGTGCTTTTATTATTGCGTCCAGTGATCACGCAGTGGAACGCAATGCCACACGGTGCAATGCTAACTTGACCGCTAAGATGGGAAAGGATTCAATTCAAGGTGGTGGAAAATAATTATTATAGTTTAGTGGCAAACCCAGAAACTGCAAATCACGTGGTATATAAATAGACAATGCTGGACAATAATTACTATACATCTACCTACCGTAATAAAATGCATGGTACTTATTATGAGGACTTAGTACCCTTGGTATTGACCACTGAACAAATCATGTCAAGCATGAAAGTAAATCTCAGCTGCCCTAAGGGTCAATGGAACCACTTGGCAGCTCCTGATTGGCTGTGATGCTGGCTCCCTGCCCGGTTATGGAACGGCCCTATGAACCAATGACGCGCGTCCAAAAACCACCAGGAGATAAAGAAGGTTACGGTTACCAGCAGCACGCAGCTGGACCAATTGAAATTGGAGACGGTTACAGGGAAGTACATTGGAACCATGGAAGTGGCCATGGTGTATAACACGAAAAAGAGTGCTCCCCCATTAATGCACCTCCTAATGGGTGGAGAGGGTTGGAGAGGAGTGGAGAGGGGTGGAAAGGGGTGGATATAGGGAAATACATGGCACCATGGAGGTGGCCCTGGTGTAGAGGGCGAAGAAGCGGGCTCCGCCGTTGATGCACCTCCTGATGGGGAGAGACGGGTGGTGAGGGGTGGAGAGGGGTGGAGATGCTATGAGGGAAGTACATGGGAACCATAGAGGTGGCCCTGGTGTAGAGGGCGACGAAGAGAGCACCGTCGTTGATGCACCTCCTGATGGGGAGAGACGGGTGGTGAGGGGTGGAGAGGGGTGGAGGCGGTCAGAGGGAAGTGCATGGGAACCATGGAAGTGGCCATGGTGTAGAGGACAAAGAGGGCTCCACTGTTGATGCACCTCCTGATGGGTTGGATTGGGACAGGGTGGGTTGTGGGGGAGAAACTGAAGAATGAAAGTGAGATGGGGAGCAGCAACACACTCACAGGAGGAGACGGGTGGAGCAGGCACAGCAGCAGTGGAATAGTGTAGGTGCCCTGTCCACATCCAACCCAACCCACACACTCACCTTCCCACACTCCCCACGTACTCGAGGCTGATCGCTTTTGGCTTGAACGCCCCTGGCTTGAACGCCAATCGGGTCGGGGTTGGCATGTAGCAGGCACAGCAGCAGTGGAATAGTGTAGGTGCCCTGTCCACATCCAACCCATACCCTCACACATTCCACTTCACCACCCATAAGCCCACTCACGCTCAGCCCACACAGGAGCTCACCTTCCCACACTCCCCACGTATCGCTCGTGGCTGATCGCCCCTGGCTTGAACGCCGATCGAGGTTGCAGCAGGCGCAGCATGAGAGGCACTGCGAAGCTTCCCACCCATGCGACGGTGGCGAGGGAGGTAGGAGAGAAGCACCAGCACAGCATTTCCCCCTCTCCTCCCCACCACACGTTCCAACACCCATATGCCCGCTCACCTGCCCACACTCCCCACGTATCGCTGGAGGCTGAATGCGCCCGCCTTGAACGCCCCTCTGGGTTGGATCAATCGCAGCACGAGGGGCACTGAGTAGCTGCTCTCATTCAACCCACACACGCTCACCTGCCTATGGCTCCCACGTATCGCTCCAAACTGAACGCGCCCGCCTTGAACGCTCCTCTGGGTTGGATCAATCGCAGCACGAGGGGCACTGAGTAGCTGCTCTCATTCAACCCACACACGCTCACCTGCCTATGGCCCCCACGTATCTCTCCAGGCTGAATGCGCCCGCCTTGAACGCTCCTCTGGGTTGGATCAAGCGCAGCAGCAGCGGCACTGAGTAGCTTCCGACCCATGCAACGGTGGCAAGAGAGGTGATGGCGAAGAAGGTGGAGGTGGAGTGGAGGAGAGGCAGGCAGAAGAGGATAGCGATGGAGCACGTGAGGAGAACCGCGTTGACAGGCGTGCGGTCGCGGTTGATTCGCCGCCACAGGAAGGCGAACGGGAGACCGGAATCGCGCGAGAGGGAGTAGGCCTGGTGTGGGGATGGGGTGCGGGGAGTGGGCAGAGGGAGAGGAAGAGAAACGTGCGGCCTGAGAGGGAGTAGGCCTGGGGAAAGGGGAGTGCGGGGAGAGCGCAGAAGAGGAAGAGAAGAAGGAGTGGTTTTTTTTTTCCTGTTAATGACAGCAGCAAAGACGGTAAGGAGGAAGGGGGTGTTTAGGTGGATTGGGAGTGGCGTGTGACTCACCGCTCTGGAAGCCCCGATAACAACAGCAAAGGTGGGAAAAAAGGAGAGTGGTTATTTAGGTGGGTGGTGCATGGGGAGTATGTATGGGGAGTATGTATGGGGAGTATGTATGGGGAGTATGCATGGGGAGTATGTATGGGGAGTATGCATGGGGAGTATGTATGGGGAGTATGCATGGGGAGTATGTATGGGGAGTATGTATGGGGAGTATGTATGGGGAGTATGTATGGGGAGTATGTATGGGGAGTATGTATGGGTAGTATGTATGGGGAGTATGTATGGGGAGTATGTATGGGGAGTATGTATGGGGAGTATGTATGGGGAGTATGTATGGGGAGTATGTATGGGGAGTATGTATGGGGTGTATGTATGGGGAGTATGTATGGGGAGTATGTATGGGGATTGACTCAGGAGCCAAACGCACTGAGGCTCTTAGCGAAACTCACGGCTCTGGAAGCCCCGATGACGGCCGCAAAGGCAGCAAAGAAGAAGGAGAAGTACATGAGGCACAGCAGCACCACTGCCCCCGTGCCGTTGCCGTACCTGGTGGGGTGGGGGGGGTAGGGGAGGGGTGGGGGGATGAAACGCACAGTGCAAGGAGAGGAGATAGAGAGGAGGAACGCAAGAAGTGGAAGGCGGAACGTGAGGAGGAAAACTGACCTGAAAATTCACCTGAGCACTCACCTAACGTAAAAGACCTCCCAGATGATCTGCACCACAGGCTGCTGCCCCCCCGTCTCATTGTCCGCTTCAAGAAGGGTCGCTTTATCGGTAATGCACGCAGTCAGGACGACGATCACCGCCCACCCCCCCACAGTAGCTGCCGAGAGACACGAGACCATGGCGGCCGGGATGGTGACGTCGGCGCGTTTTGTCTCTTCTGCCATGTGCGCTACAGTGTCGTATGCGTAGAGGCCGAATAGGGAGAGCTGCATTGCCAAGACAAAGGCGTAGGCCTGGTTGAGGGAGGGGAGGGGGGAGGGGGGGGGGGGGGGAGGAAGGAATGTATGTGCGTTTTGAGATGTCTCAAAGGTCGCTACAGTGTCGTAGGCATAGAGGCCGAATAGGGATAGCTGCATTGCCAAGACAAAGGCGTAGGCCTGGTGGTGGTGGTGGTGGTGAGGAGGGGGGAGGAAGGAAGGCACGTGTGTCACGTCTAGCTGCACGTGATAGTGGCCGAAAACGAACCAGGGGGGCTGCAGGGAGGTGTGGTGGGTGGGTGCTGGGTGTCGTGTGCTGTGTGCTGTGCCTCATACCCTGTTCACTCCCACACGATCAGGAGGCCTTTACACCATCACTTGTACTCACATCGATGGGCACGTGTGTGGCGTCTAGCTGCACGTGATAGTGGGCGAAGATGAACGAGGGGTACTGTAGGGTGGTGGTGTGTTGTGGTGGGTGCTGTGCCCCATCCTCTCCCATTTAGACAGTCCCACTCACATCATCAGCACACTCACATCATCAGCGCACTCGCATCATCAGCGCACTCGCATCATCAGCGCACTCGCATCATCAGGCCACTCAAACCACCATCAGCGCACTCGCATCGTTGTGCACACCAAGCTGCACGTGATAATGGCCGAAGATGAACGACGCGGGCTGAAGGGTGGTGTGCTGTGTGCTGTGCCTCATACCCCATTCACTCCCACACTATCAAGGGGGGCTGTAGTGTTGTGTGGTGGTTGTGAGTGCTGTGTGCTGTTCTCGTGCCCCATTCACTCCCACACTGTCAGGCCACTCAAACCACCATCAGCACACTCACATCGTTGGTCACATCAAGCTGCACGTGGTAATGGCCGAAGATGAACGACGGGGGCTGCAGGGTGGTGTGGTGGGTACAGTGTGCAGTGTGCTGTGTGTGCTGTGCTTTGTGCCCCATGCACTCCTACTCACATCGCTCGGCACGTTGGTCACATCAAGCTGCACGTGGTAATGGCCGAAGATGAAGGACGCGGGCTGCAGGGTGGTGGCGGCGCATGGGAGGATGATGATCACTGCTGCTACCACCACGATCTGATTGCGTGCGAGAGAGGGACGGAAGAGAGGGATTATGGGATAGGGAGATAGATCGATCAAGGGTGGTGACAAACACATGGGAGGATGATGATCACTGCTGCTACCACCACGATCTGATTGCGTGCGAGAGAGGGACGGAAGAGAGGGATTATGGGATAGGGAGATAGATCGATCAAGGGTGGTGACAAACACAGGGGAGGATGATGATCACTGCTGCTACCACCACGATCTGATTGGTGGGGGAGAAGAGAGGGGTTGGGTAGGAATGGTGGATAGGAAATGGTGACTTGGTGACAAGGAGGCTGCAGGGTGGTGGCGATGCAAGGGTGGATGATGATCACTGCTGCTACCACCACAATCCGATTGGGCGAGGGGTGAAGGGAATTGGGTTACGGTGGAGGGAGGTGGGAAAGGAAAGGTAGTGGGAACGCAGGGAAGGATGATGATCATCAGAAGAACCATCATACCTCCCACCCACCCCACCATCCCACCCACCCCACCATAACTCCCACCCCGCCATACCTTCCACCCACCCCACCATAACTCCCACCCCGCCATACCTTCCACCCACCCCACCATAACTCCCGCCCCGCCATTCCCACCTGCCCGCATGCCACTATATGGTTTAGTCTATACCTCTCTCCCACACAACCCCACCCCACCTTGCCTCCCTCCCACCCTACTAGGCCTGCCCCCACCTCCCACCCTCCAATACCTGCCACACGGCGCTGAAGGCTGCTATGCGTCCGATAGAGAGCACGGGGAGCAGGTTGAGCAACCCACATGCCACTACAGCTGCCTCCCTCACACCCCCACCCCTCACCTGCCACACGGCACTGAAGGCTGCTATGCGTCCGATAGAGAGCACGGGGAGCAGGTTGAGCAACCCGCATGCCACTATTGCCGCCACGGTGATTCCAAAACACTCGTAGTTGGTCAAGAGATAGCCGCCGTTGAACCCGCCTGGATGAAACAGGATATAAAACAGGGATGGATTTTTTTTTTTTTTTTTTTTTTTTTTGGAAAACACTTGTAGACGCTAGAAAGGTAGCCGCTGTTGAGTCCACCCTGAGAAACACACAAGGGGAGCGGATAATTGTATGAATTGCAACTTGGGTTGCAGGAAGTCAGGCAGGGAAGAGGAACACCATTACAAGGGGAAGAATGTAAGACCATTCATGTAGCCATGACAGCATTATACAGCACTATGGTACCTATAGAATGTAGTTTATTTAGTATGCTGTTTAATTCACAAGGTACCTATAGCAGCACACGTAGTGTGCTGTATTAGCACACATGGTGTACCTGTAGCAACGTAGATGGTGTATTGTAACAGTGTATAATGGAATGCCTGTAGCAGTGTACTGTATAACTGTAGTGGAGTAGATTATGTACTGTAGCAGAGTTTATATACATTACACATAATGCATATACATATATGTATAGTGTTTGTGTATGATTATAGGTATTGTGTACTGTACCATTAACAGCATATATGGTGTACCTGTAGCAGCATAGATGGTGTACTGTAGCAGCTGCACCCCTCCAAAGGAGAGAGAGCCGATGCACACGGAGATCCCAAGGAGCTCCAACCAACCCTGCGAGGACAGAAAGGCAGAGGAGAGATGAGCAATGGGTGGAAAAAGAAGGGTGAGGAGGAAAGCGGGGTAGGGGGGAAGAGGGGGGGCGGGGAGTGAGAGGGGAGGGGGGGAAACAGCTATGACGGGTGAGGTGGAAGGGCGCTCTCGGGCAGATTTCCAGGCAGAGGAATGGAGACTGAGAAGGTGCTTGAGGGGAAAGGGTTTTGAGAGGAAAAGGGGAAAGGGGTTGAGGAAGAAAGGTTTTCAGGTTGATCCAGGCGGGGGAGCAGGGAGGGAGGGAGAACTCACGGTAATTGAGGCAGAAGGGGGGGGGGGGGGGGGGAGAGGTAAATGTGGGGCCCTTCAGGGAAGAGGGACACTAACGGTGATCCAGGCGACAAAGGGAGGGAGGGGATGAAGGGTGTTGAGGGGAAGAGGGCCCTTACAGTGATCCAGGCAGCGAGAGGAAGGGGTTGAATGAAGGGCGCTTAGAGGTAGAGCACACTCACGGTGATTCAGGTGGCAACGAGGGGAGAGGGAGGATTAAATTGGAAATCAAGGAGGAAGGAACACTCACGGTGATCCAGGCAGCGAAGGGGCCGTGCTTTGGGCCGGCGAGAGCTGCCGCCCAGAAGTAGAGCGACCCCGAGATCTGATTTGCGGGTGGCCGTGGGGGGGGAGGGAGGGGGGGGAAGGGCGAGGGGAGAGGGGGAGTGGGGAAAGCGAGAATGGGGGGATACAATGTGGGAGGGAGGGAGTGAGTGACGGGGAAGGTTGGTGGGTGGAACGTCTTTGACTTGTCAAAAACGATTTCGTTCAAGAGACAAGTTGCAATGGGAATGAAGGGTAGCGAGCGGCGTACAAGGAATGCCGTTTTGAGAGCACTCAAGAAGACGTACTGGGAAGACTGAGGAGATTTCAGCGAAGGAGAGGGCGACGAGGTGAGTGAAGAAGGCCGTAATCCAGGCGGGGAGCGCAGTAACGCACACAGCAGAGGGTGGATGCTTGCTTTTGGAGAGGGTCTTAGTTTTTAGAATTCTCAAAGACAGAGCAGGTCGTACCGGGAAGGCTGAGGAGATTTCAGCGAAGGAGAGGGCGACGAGGTGAGTGAAGAAGGCTGTGATCCACCAGTACCACACCAGTGCCACGGGACCACCGTTCAAGAAGGTCAATCTTGAAAGGAGCAGAGTGGGGGGGAGAAGGGGAGAAAGAGGCTGTTATCCACCAATCACACGCTAGAGCCACGGGGCCGCCGTTCAAGAAGGTCAATCTTGAAATGAAGGGGCAGACGGGAGAGGGAGAGGCAGAAAAAGTATGTCATTCTTGAAAGGGGCAGAGAGGGAGAGAGAGAGAAAGAGAGGGATAAGATAAGTAGACAGGAGAGAGCTTAAGATAAATGGGGGCCCAGGACCCAGGTGCAATTCTCAGGGTAGCTTTGAAAACAAAAGAACTATTAGCAAGGAAGAGAGGGAGTAGGGAGAACTCTGATATGGGATTCTTGGTATGCTAGTACGGGAAATCACGAGTAGAACGGCACTGATCCTGGATAGAATGTGACTATAGGGAGACCTATGAATAGGGAGGGGAACTCACGAGTAGAAGGGCACTGTTCCTGCGTAGAATGTGACTATAGAGAGGCCGATGGAGAATACCTCAAAGAAACTCTGTGGGGGGGTTATTGGCAGGAGGGGAAGCGGGAAAGGCGCGGGATGGGTGGGAGAGGGGGGGGGAAGAGGGAGTGCAAGGGGGGTGGGTGAGGGGAGTGAATGGGTGTGATTAGACTCCAGGATGTGATTCAGGTAATAATTTGTCTCGATTACCTAAATAATGAGGTAAGGTAATTAACTCAAGGTGATTCAGGTATACTGGAATGCTCGCCTCAAGGTGATTCAGGTATACTGGAATACTCGCCTCAAGGTGATTCAGGTATACTGGAATACTCGCCTCAAGGTGATTCAGGTATACTGGAATGCTCGCCTCAAGGTGATTCAGGTATACTGGAATACTCGCCTCAAGGTGATTCAGGTATACTGGAATACTCGCCTCAAGGTGATTCAGGTATACTGGAATACTCGCCTCAAGGTGATTCAGGTATACTGGAATACTCGCCTCAAGGTGATTCAGGTATACTGGAATACTCGCCTCAAGGTGATTCAGGTATACTGGAATACTCGCCTCAAGGTGATTCAGGTATACTGGAATACTCGCCTCAAGGTGATTCAGGTATACTGGAATACTCGCCTCAAGGTGATTCAGGTATACTGGAATACTCGCCTCAAGGTGATTCAGGTATACTGGAATACTCGCCTCAAGGTGATTCAGGTATACTGGAATACTCGCCTCAAGGTGATTCAGGTATACTGGAATACTCGCCTCAAGGTGATTCAGGTATACTGGAATACTCGCCTCAAGGTGATTCAGGTATACTGGAATACTCGCCTCAAGGTGATTCAGGTATACTGGAATACTCGCCTCAAGGTGATTCAGGTATACTGGAATACTCGCCTCAAGGTGATTCAGGTATACTGGAATACTCGCCTCAAGGTGATTCAGGTATACTGGAATACTCGCCTCAAGGTTACTTGAAAGAGGCGGGGGACGAAGCGGGGAATGCGGGGAATTTGGGTTGGAGAGGCAGGGAGGGAAACACTAGAGGCTCCTGACATACGCAGTATGACTAAAAGTTGCTGTACATACGCTATTGGAATAGCGACGGCGAACCGCTTCAAACTTACGGGGTGCATCTGATCTTAAAATCGAAACGTTGAGTGTACTCTGTAGCTCTTTAACAGGCTTCCCAGCAGTGTCTTTTACGCCGACTCTCGAAACTTCATCCAATTCCCGCCCTCGAAACTGCACCACTCACCAGCCGCCGTCTCAATTCCTGTTTGTATCCCAACTCGTTAAGAAGCCGTTCGCCAGAATCGACCTCCACCGTCATTTGCAAACCATCCTCCAGCATAATTTCCAACGTTTGTTTCGTTCCCTCCGCGTTTAAACCAGATAAGTTTTGCCGCAGCGACCGGCCATGCTCTCCCCCTTCCTCGCCGCACATTGCGCCGCCATTTCCGTCGGCAATCGCGGCTAGGCCACGTCCGCTTCCGTGATCGACGTTCCAAGTGGGTCCCGTAGCCGCGCCAGGGCTACCGAACCCGACCGCTCCGCCGTGAATCACGGCGGCGCCTTCTCCGCTTCCCGCCCGCCATTCACCACTGTCAGTCGCGATGGCAGTGCTTCCTGCGCCGCCGCCTCTGACGCTTTCGGGGTTTCCGGTACCGACGTCGCCGCCGGCAGTGGCGGTGGTAGTGGGTCCGAGCACTTGCCACGCGTCAGCAGATGCGACAAGGTTGAAACTTTCGCGCTTTGCCTCGGTTTCGCCATCGTCTTCGTCGCCCCGTGGTTTCGCGGCGTCGGCTTCGCCAGCGGCTAGACCGCCACTGGTGGGTGGAGGAGATATTTGTTTTTTTCTGAAAGGCATTGCTACGGGACGAAAACAAAACTATTAAAATCACCAAGAATTTCGCGGAAAATCTTGGGGTATGAGCTTTGAGCTAATTCTCGAATTAATAGGTGCGTGGCTAATGTATTCCCTTAAGTGCGCTGGAGTTCTGGTGTCCCATTTAGCTGCTCGACGGGTGTGTCTGATACCCGCAGGGAAACCGCTTGCAAGGTGCTCTATTGCTTCCACCATGCGAGAACTTCGGGGCGTGTTTAAGGTCGTGGTACCAAGATGGATTCGGGCTGTGCCAACAAGGTCACAAAAATCATAACACAGCGGCAGAACGAAACGTGGTGCAATATCAGACTCCAGAAACCTAGAATACGCGACACACACGGCAATACAGTAAACAAGAAACTCGGGGTGTACCTAAGCTTTGCATTGACTGCGCCCTGGTAGTTCAAAAGGGTGCTTGTGGAGAGACACACTTTGAAGGCTCGCAAAGCAGACGCACTTTGCCGCCCCAAATAAGTTGGGTCAATAACGTGAGGGAGAGAAGGCGGGAGGGCAGGGATTTTGCAAACTTGCAACCTGTAAGAGCAGCGCACGGACAATGGGGAGGGACGGCAGCATGCAAGATTCCAGAGGGCGACACCACATGGCCAGATGCCCTCGAACAGTGCAGATTTGCACATTCAGTGGAGATTTTGGCAAGCAGCAGACAGCCTTTCAGCTACATGTGCTGCATTTGAGCAAGGTCTGGTTGTTCCTTACCCTAATTGTAATCGGCTCTTGAAGTGGATACACAAATATTCGGTGCTCGTTTTACAATGTTTCTAGTTGAGAGAACTTTCAAATATAAATTCTGAAATTCCATCTCCTCAGATGGGAAATTTAGGGGGGGTAAACCGTCGCAAGCAGGAGCTTTCCAAACTTCCGACCCGACATGTCCCTGATTCCCAAATGTGAATTTAACGCGGCTGGGCAGATATGGTGGCGTGGAGCATGGTGGCGCGTATCTTACGAAGCTGTACCTCTCCACTTTGGTCCTCTCCGAATAACGTTCCAGGGGACCTTCACTCTGTTGTCGTCCTCGTTTAACCCGACTGAGCGTTGAATGGTCTTCCACGTGTGCCTCCTGACGTTTAGGCAGTTGATAGTGTTTACAAACCATATTTCCAAATGCACTTTTAATTCGTTGTCATTATGCATTGGACCAGTGTTCCCAAAGGAATTGCCCAACAGGCATCTCATCGAACAAAATAATCATAAGCTCGTCAAGAATGCTGAATACATCAATCGACCAATCGTCTTAAATAAATCAAGGCTGTATAAACGTAGCATTCACCCGTGCTTCTTTGACCATTTCGACCCCATAGGTGTCTTTGCATCCGCATCATCACTTTGCTCCTCCACCACTCGTACTGCTTGCTTCCCTTCATCCCCAACGCCTGGCAGGATAAGGATTCAGGAAACGACAAGAAGGGAAAAAGGAACAAGCACCCGTCAGGCCAGGAGGATATTAAAGATTGCTTAAATGTGGTACAGTGTTGATAGCAGAATATTTTCTCCTTCGCCGCAGATGTGTGTGCGTGCTTGTGTGTGCGTGCGTGTGTTTTCTTCTCCTTTTTGTTTTATCCCTCGCAAGTATGGTTAAGCCAAGGCCCAAATCAAACCTCAAGACACACACACACAACACAATGCTCACCAGTCATATTAGCCGGCACGCATCGCAGAAACAGGATCGGCAGCAGCGTGCAAACAGCCTGTATCGTGACGCCAAGTGTCAGGTTGTCAAATGACGTGGCAGTGATTCCGAGCCGCGTGGCGAGAGTGGCACCCATGTAGCCACTGAGCGTGTTGCCAAAGTTGTATGCCGACATGAAGAGAGCAAAGAGCGTTCCTTCTATCCCCGGGGGGCACAGGCGAGCAGAGAGCACGAGGAATGGCATGAACCTGGATGGGAGGGAGGCGAAGAGATTGGGGGGAGGGAAGGAAGAGGAGAAAGAAGGGGATGGAAGGATGGATGCAGAGATGAGAAGGGCAAACAGGCTGAAACTGAGCCCCTTTTCAGAACCTTCCCATATAGCCGCTGAGCATGTTGCCAAAGTTGTATGCCGACATGAAGAGAGCAAAGAGCGTTCCCTCTATCCCCAGGGGGCACAGGCGGGCAGAGAGCACGAGGAATGGCATGAACCTGAATGGGAGGTGATGGGGTGGAGGGATGGGGGGGAGGGAAAAGGAAGAGGAGAGGATGGATTGGAGGGCTGCAGACATAAAGAGGGCAAAGAGTGTATCTTCTACACCCAGGGGGGACAGGCGAGTGGAGAGCACGAGGAATGGCATGAACCTGGATGGGAGGTGAAGAGACGGGGGGGTGGAGGGGGTAAAGGAGGAGAGGGGGGGATTGAGGGGTGCAGACATGAAGAGAGAAAAGAGCGTTCCTTTTATCCCCGGCGGGCACAGGCGGGCAGAGAGAGAGAGCACGATGAAGGACATGAACCTGGATGGGAGTTGACGGGATGGAGGGAGGGGCGTGGGGAGAGGAAGAGGAACAATGACAGCACGAGGAGGACACGGAATGGCATGAAGTTGGATGGATTGTGAAGGGATGAGGGAAACAGCAGCAGAGCCCAGCAGGAAGACTTGTGTCGGAGATGCCACTCGAGCAACCCTTTCTTCCCCTTCCCCCCTCTTATCTTATTTTATGTTTCCTGTGCTCAGGGCGAAATTGCATGAATGGAGTCCAGACCTACTCACTTGAACTGATTGACTGCATCGGAACCAGCAGCAGAGCCCAGTAGGAAGACAGTGTCAGGTATGCCATCAACCCCGCACCTCCACCCTCTCCTTCATATGCTTAAACCCCAACGTGCATGACATCAACCGTACTCACTTGAACTACTCACCCATTCCCACCCCTTCCCACCCCTTCTGTCCTTCCTAACCTGATAGAAACTACTCACTTGAGTTGGTTCACTGCATCGGAAACAGCAGCGGAGCCCAGCAGTAAGACAGTATCAGGGATGCCACTCTCCCCCCTCCCCCCCCCGCTCCTCCCCTTCCCCCTTTTCCTAACTCCATTCAATTGACTTCAGCTCTACTCACTTGAACTGGTTCACGGCGTCGGAAACAGCAGCAGAGCCCAGCAGGAAGACAGTGTCAGGTATGCCGAGCCTCAGGTTGAGGCGAGAGGTAAGGAGGGTGTCGGCGATTGTGCACACGGCCATTGAAATGTGTACCCACCTGCCATGGGAGGTTAGGGTCGAGATATGGGGTTCAGGAATTTGCATGAGAGGGAAAGAGCCTCAGGTGAGGCAAGAGGTAAGGAGGGTGTTGGCGATTGTGCACAGCGCCATTGAAATGTGCACCCACCTGTGAAATGGTTAGGAAAGAAATCTAGTTTTGAGACGTCTCAAAACTATGGTTAGGAAAGAAAGGGAATGGTTAACGGGGTGCATGAGAGGGAATGGTTAACGGGGTGCATGAGAGGGAATGGTTAACGGGGTGCATGAGAGGGAATGGTTAACGGGGTGCATGAGAGGGAATGGTTAACGGGGTGCATGAGAGGGAATGGTTAACGGGGTGCATGAGAGGGAATGGTTAACGGGGTGCATGAGAGGGAATGGTTAACGGGGTGCATGAGAGGGAATGGTTAACGGGGTGCATGAGAGGGAAAGAGCCTCAGGTTGAGGTGGGAGGTGAGGAGCGTGTCGGCGATCGTGCAGACTGCCATTGAAATGTGCACCCACCTGTGAAAGAATTTGTGAACAAAGACGAAGATGCTTTGATTGTAGAAACGATGGACAGGAGGTCTTAACTAAACGAGTAGGAATCATGAAAACAAAACAGATATTTATGTAAAAATGCAGGAAAAGGCACGCCACATACTAAGAATCATGTGCAAAGCAGCACAAAAATTGCACTCACATGAAGATTCGTCGAATCGGGACGTATTTGAGCCGCGTATTGTAGAGCAGCGTCCCAAGCATGAGGCCCGCCCAGCCAATGACCTTGGGGAGGGCGAGGAGGGGGGTGGCGAGAGCAACACAGAAACGAATGGGGAAAATGGTGGACTGGAGAAGGGAACGGTGAGGAACGAGCATGAGGCCCGCCCAGCCAATGACCTTGGGGAGGGCGAGAGGGCAAGGAGGGGGGTGGTGGGAGTCCCAGAGGAGCGAGTGGGGAAGCGGGTGAGGTGGAGAAAGGAGGGTTGAGGAACAAGAAAACGGCCCGCCCAGCCAATGACCTTGGGGGGGGCGAGGAGGGGGGTGGTGGGAGTCCCAGAGGAGCGAGTGGGGAAAATGGGTGTGGGGGAAGGGAGGGGTGGCAGGCAGAGGATTGGGGGATGGAGGAGTGGGTGAGTGAGATTGGAGAGGTAGGCATAGTATCATAGCCTGTTGCACTTCTCATTTTTTGGGAGTTCTCAAAAGGGTCACGAGTTTTGGTTGAAGAGGCATGAATATAACCAGTTGAGCATTGAGACGTTTCGATTCTTATGTGTTTGTGCGTGTCGTTTCTTGGGTGGAGAAACGGAAGGATCTGAGTTTTTTTTTCATAAAAAAACCTTGGTGGAGCCAAGAAAGGAGGGGTCAGGTGCAGGTGGTTAAAAATTGTGGCGCCCCATCAACTCAAAAAGTCCAAGCCCTGTGTGTTTGATAAACGCGTACCTTAGTAGAGCCAAGAAAGGAGGGGTCGAGGTGCAGATGGTTGGTGTGGAAGTAGAAGAGGGAGGAGGTTAGGGTAGGCACGACTGCACATGACGTCATGAACCATGCCATGGGCCTGGGGGGAGGGGGAAAGGGAAAGGACAGCAGAGAAATAAGGTGGGGCATACAAGGGAGGGGTTGGTGTGGAAGTAGAAGAGTGAGGAGGTTAGGGTGGGCATGACAGCACATGACGTCATGAACCATGCCATAGGCCTGGGGAGGGGGGCGGGAGGGAGGAACAGCGGAGGAAGGGCAGAGAGGGAAGGACAGAGGGGGAAGGGGAAGCGGAAATGTAAGGTTGGGGGTGCAGATGGTTGGTGTGGAAGTAGAAGAGGGATGAGGTGAGGGTGGGCGCGACTGCACATGACGTCATGGACCGCGCCATAGGCCTGGGGGAATTGACTTTTGAGTCGACTCAAAAGTCAACTCAACTCTTTTGAGTCGACTCAAAAGTCAACTGGGCGCGACTGCACAGGACGTCATGGACCACGCCATAGGCCTGGGGAAATGCGGGAGAGGTAAGCGCAGTGGAGGCAGAGGGACGACGGATGGGGTTGGAAATGGTTCGTAAGGAGGTAGAGGTGCAGATGGTTGGTGTGGAAGTAGAAGAAGGAGGAGGTTAGGTTGGGCATGACAGCACATGACGTCATGAACCATGAAATGGGCCTGAAGGGTTGCAGGAAGAGGAGAGGTGAGGGGAGAGGACATGAGAGAGAGAGAAGATATATATACACATGTATACACAAACATATATGCAAATATGTACACAAACATATACACAGATATATGCACAAATATATACATATACTATATATGTGCACATGACAGAAACTTGCGGTCACCAAATGTGTCTGGAGACAAGACAGCACGACACAAAGCCATCAGTGTATGGAGCTTTTGCGATGCTTTCAAATTTGCTTACTCACTCGAATGTGCGCTCACCAAACATTGCCCTCACCCAGAAAACACATTCACCAGAAGATGTCCAGAGACATGACAGCATGCCACAGAGCCGTCATAATGGAACCTTTGAGATGCCTAGAGTCAATTCTTACCAGAAAATGAGCTCACCAGAAATTGCGCTCACCAGAAATTGCGCTCATCAGAACATGCACTCACCAGAAGATGTCTGGAGACATGACAGCATGCCAGAGAGCCGTCACCAGATCAAGAACCTTCCTCCCTAACCCCCCTGCTGCCTTCCTTCTACTTCTCTCCTCACTTCTCCTCTTCCCCGCCTCCTCTGCTCCCTCCGCCCTTGCAGTCTCAGCTGCATTTCCCTTCCCTCCTTCCCTGTCACCCCCCTCTCTGCCTCTCCGTTGTCGCAGCCCTGTGCTCTGCTCTCCTGCCACACTCTTCTCGCCCCCACCCTCCTCTTTTCCTCCACCCACCTCGTCCCCCTCTTTTCCTTCTCCATCCTTCTTCCTCGTGCCTATAGCCTCGAGAGACTTTTCATCAGTCTTTCCCCTTGAGGGTCCGAAAAGATCACTACCCATTTCCTTCCCTTTGCCCTCCACACTCTCCTCTTCCTGCTGCTCTGGTACCACCTGCTCTGGTACCACCTGCTCCCACTCCCCCAGCTCGCCACTCTCCTCACTCTCGCTGCCAACACTCATGCGGTTACCATGCGAACTTGCACAACCATCTGTAACCACGGAATCAGCAGCAGAGTCAATGGTCGCATCAGAATTCCGTTCAGTTTGAACACAGGATGGTGCTGCTGCTGCTGTACCATTACTCACACTGTCTTTCTCTTTCTCATCCCCCTCACTTGCTCTTGCTCCTTTCCCACTCTCCCTCACGCCCTCTCCCTCCTCCCCCTCCCGTTCCTCCTCCTCCACCCCCTCCTCTTCCTCCTCCTCCTCGTCCCCCTCGTCCTCCTCCCCGCTCCCCGTCCACCCTGTAAGCTTTCTCTCAGACGACATGAAACACATGGCGAGCTGCGATAGGGGGAAGAACGCGAAGAGTGCAAACATGCCATGCGGCTGCAGCGTCTTTAAAGCCGGCCCGCCTAGGAGGCTCCCCACTACACCTCCCGCGGCCATGGAGAACCACGAGAGGGACTGTAGATCACCTGCGTACCTCTCCCTGCAGACGGGGGGGCACACAGGAGGGGCACAGAAGAGGGCGGGGGATGAGCAATGAACCAACAAGCCGCCTAGGAGGCTCCCCACCACACCTCCTGCTGCCATTGAGAACCACGAGAGGGACTGCAAGTCGCCCGTTTCCAGGGCTTAGGGTTTCTGAGTTCGGTTTTGAAGTAGGGCTTAGAGTACCGATTTGATAGTGTATGATCGGATGTGTATTTCACAAAAAAAAAACTCACTATTCTCCTTTTGCCGCTTCTGCCACCATAGCATCGATGACCACGTCAGCCATGGCCGCCCCCAGGTTCCACAGCACGAGCAGCAGCGTGAAGGGCGCAGGGGAGGCGGCTTGCAGAGCACCTAGAGAGTGCCATTTCCCGGGCTTAGGGTTTCGGGTTCAGAGCAGGGTTTCGGGTTTTGTGTACCAGTATCTTTCATAGAAAGCACTCACTTGTCCCCTTTTGCCGCTTCTGCCACCATGGCATCAATCACCACGTCAGCCATGGCCGCCCCAACGTTCTGCAGCACGAGGAGCAGCGTGAAGGGCGCGGGGGAGGCAGCGAGACTTGGCACGAACGCGAGGGCGAGCCAGGAGAGCAGCGAGAGGGCGTTGGCGATGATTATGTAGGGGATGCGCCGGCCGCCCCTTATAGGCACACAGTCAGACAAGATCCTGTAGAATGGTGGGGAATGGATGGAGCAGGCACAGGGAGTGGGAGAATGATGCAAGGAGAACAGTGAGAGGGCGTTGGCGATGATGATGTAGGGGGTGCGTCGTCCGCCCCTTATCGGCACATAGCGAGATAAGATCCTGCAGAAGCGGGATAGGGGTCATGAGCTGTGCTGCTGAGTCAACTCAAGAGGGTTAACACGTCTGGGCGTCACATAATACAAACCTTAAAGGAGTTTAACGCTCACTCACGCAACCATGCAGGGCTGCCACACACCACTCACCCGTACGACAGCTTCACACTCCACAGCATATAGGCAGTGGAGGTCATGAGGTGCGCTTGGGTCGATACGGAGAGCCTTTACTCACCCATGTGGGGCACACCACTCACCCATATAATGGCTTCACGCTCCACGGCATGTAGGCAGTGGAGGTCATGAGGTGCGCTTGGGTCGATACGGAGAGCCTTTACTCACCCATGTGGGGCACACCACTCACCCATATAATGGCTTCACGCTCCACGGCATGTAGGCAGTGGAGGTCATGAGCTGCGCTGCTGCTGGGCCCAGCTTCAGATGGTCCTTCACCAGAATGCTGATGCCCGTCCAGGGGAACGCGCGGAAGCCCTGAACGGTATGAATGATTTGGGGTGGATTGAAGAACGGTGAGGAGGGGTGAAGAAAGGTGGAAGGGAGGGGAAGAGGCAGGCGCAAGGACAGACCCAGCTTCAGATGATCCTTCACCGGAATGTTGATGCCCGTCCAGGGGAACGCGCGGAAGCCCTGGGGGTTATGGATGAGTGGGGGAGGGGTGCAGTACGGTGGAGGGATAAGAAGGGAGGGAAAGAGGCAGGAACAAAAGAAGCTTGGCCTGAGATGGGCCTTTACCAGAATGCTCATGGCCACCCAGGAGGAAGGGATACAATGAGTGGAGGAGAGCGAAAAACGGTGAAGTGGTGAGACAAGTAAGAAGCCGCTTACAGGACGCCTCATATCCCGTCAAAATCCGTCAAAACCCCTCAGAAGCCATAAAAATATTACAAAATCCGTCAAATATAATCAATTCCGTCAACTCGTCAGAATCTGTCAAAACCCGTCGGCAGCCATCTCGTAGCCTTACTTGAAGTATATCACCTGTGCCCAGTAGATGCTGAAGACGAGGATGAGGAAAGGCGTGCCGAAGCATCGCCGCAACGAGTTGAGCCACGAGACGAGAAGCATGGTGGAGCACAGGCAATGAGTTGAGGAGCCACCGGTGGAGATGGACGGCTGAGATGCGCGCGATGGATGGCGAAGTTGTTCTAGTGGCTACGGAATTGTGGGCGAAGGGCTGACCGTCAAGTGAGATGCTAAACGGTCAAGTCTGTTCACCGTGGGATGCCAAGCCAGGGCTCCTCCTCATATACTCGTAGACTCAACTCCATCTGGCTTAGGCATCATTCACGCATCTATAATCAGGTTAGGGTTCTGACGATTAAGTAACTGCAGTCAGTCCGGTTACGATGCGTATTCAGCAGCTACAGCTATGTCATTGTCGTAAGGCCATCTGGTGCGATAGCCAAAACAACAAAGTTTTCCAAATTCTGACCAGCGAACGACGGATTAGGGCATACAGATCCTGCCAAAGTAATGGCTGGTTCCGGATATTGTCAGGAAAAGAGAATTACACGGTTACAAGGTCATCAGATTGTAAGTAGACTTCATTTGATGATAAATCTCGGAGATGCCGAGATGGGCAAAACTAATGTTTTCTGCCGGGATGAAAGCTGGTTACAAAGGTGAGCAGGCAAAATACTAATGAAGCTACCTATTAGTGTCCTCGACTGGTAAAGACGTCTCTACCCAGAGACGGCTGAGAACAAAGAGTGTGGGCCTCCTACAGAAGCTGGAAACTTGGAGGCTCACTTGAATCAGGAAAAGGGAAAAGTGGAGAAACCGAGGAACGGAAAATGTGAGTCGTGATGAACTTTTGAATCAGGAACAGGCATGAGACGAGGCGAAACGGGGATGGGTTGCTTGCAAGAATGTGGATCTGGAAAAGCCTAGAATAGGGATATATCGTCGCTTGAACTCTGATTGGATGGCGCCGCTTTTCCCATCTCGAAACCTCCGCGTTGAGAATTTCAAATGCTCTGATTGGGTCGTATTTGGTCGGTGAAGAACACTGTCGACAGTATTTGCGACAGCTTTCGCACTTGCGATGGCTGTCGCATGAACAACCTGACAGCAGACTCACTTTTGCTTCCCGCGCGTTTGCCGCAAAACACCGCCTTGGGGATTGGTCTGTCCAGTCTACGCGTTCCTTTCTCTTCAAATCAAGCGGTTTTGTTCGGTTGACAAGGTCCGCAACAGTGGAACGCAGAACATCTTACTGAACTGTTTTCATCTAACACGGTTCAGTAAGATGTTCTGCGTCGCACAACGTTTTGTCCAACTCTCTCAACCACACCCACCAATCATGCAGGTCGCTATTCCAATCCCTGGTGGCAGCATCCTGTCTGAAGCGGAGCATTCATGTCAAACGGAGCGTGATGTCCGCGTTCGCTATGTAGATACTTTTGAATCCATGCAGTGGGTGACGCTCGCATGGAGTTTATACGATCACGATTGCGCCAGCGGAGGCTTCCGCTGTCGCAACTTGACTTCGCGGAACCTGGATGAGAGGTGGGAGAAGGAAAGGGAGGCGAGGAGGAGAGGAGGGGATGGAGGGGTGTGGAGTTGAAGACGGCAAAGAGCGTTCCTTCAATACCCGGGGGGCACAGACGGGAGGATAGGACAAGAACGGCACGAACCTGGGTGGGAGGTGAAGGGATGGAGGGGGGATGAGGGTGAGGGGTGTGGGGGGGGGGGAAAGGGGGGTGGTCGGGAGGGGATGGTGAAGGAATATATTAGAGAGCGTAGCGATAACGAGAGAGTTTCTGCTATGAGAATGATGTTGCGCCCACAACTTGGTAGAGTTTCGGTAGAGTTTGCCTCCAAGGACTTAATGAGGATTGAAGTAGCTTTTGGGCCAAGTAGAATTGCAATATCAACTATGAATACAAAAACAAACACACAACTAGATATAGGCTACGGGAAGGTTTCACAAAGTTGGCGTGGCACTGCGCAGTAACCCAACCCCACGAAAGTGGTGTGTGGGTGAGCGAACGCGCCTCGTCAACTTCCCAACCCAACTCAGCAGGGAAGTCAATGCCGAGCTCGCCAATTCTCCCAGCACAACTAGAAATGGCGAGACTCACAGAGAATCACCCACAACCACCAAGACCACCCAAGAAGCATGCCCACGATTTCCCTAGACTAACACCACCCCAGCAATGACCGTTTAGTGCTGCCGTTGTCACATCGCGTCACTACGCAACCATCGCCATATCATAGGGTCGGTGCTGGACTGCTCGTCTTGGTCTTTCATAGTCGACCTGCCAAGTCAAACGGTCGTCGAGGGCCCTTGCTGTCGTAGGGCCCTCTAAGACTCCCCTGCCATACTACAGCAAGGCCCTTTATAATCACAGGGCATGCATACACGCATACACGCCAAAACAAAGGGAAACACACACAAACGAAGCACTCTCAAAGTGCAAACACGCACCGCACCAGCCATGGATAGGCCATGGCACCATCCACATCATGGAGTGTCTGGGTCTCACTCCCCTCGCTCGAGAGCCTCACCTGCCCCACAGCCTCGAAGCAACGACTGAAGGCGGGGAAATGCAATGCCTTCGTGAGGTAGTCAGCAGGCTGCTCGCTCGTAGGGATGTACTGCAGCTGCAGCTTCCTGCGCTTGACCATGTGCTGCAGCCACATGTGACGACGCTCCATGTGCTTGAGGCTCCCCTTGAGCCCCATGCCACCTGCCACTGAAATGGCAGAGGAGTTGTCCACAAAGAGAGTAGTGGGCTCCTCACTCCTCAGCAGTTGAAACTCTGCCAGCAGGAAGCGCAGCCTGCGCGCCTCCTTCCCAGCCTCCACAGCAGCAACATACTCAGACTCAATGGAGGAGAGGGTGGCGCAACGAATCCTCTGGCTCGCCCAAGAGACAGCAGCACCCCCGAGCACGAAGATGTAGCCACCAGTGCTGGTCCTGTTCTGCTTGTCTCCCGCATCATCAGCATCGGCGTAGCCCACTAGCTCCAAGGACTCCGGCCCCCCACCAAAATCCAGCGCCACATCCCTGCTCCCCACCAAGTACGCCAAGCACCGGTCCAACTCCTTCCAGTGCTGATCACTCCGCACAGTCTGGCCCGACCCCAGCTTGCTGCAGGCAAACGAGATGTCGGGACGGGTGGTACAGGCCGCGAACTGCAAGGATCCCACCTTCTGCCTGTACTCCTCCTCCTGGCGAGACTGCCATCCCACATCCTTGAAGGTCTGCACACTGAAAGGGTCAGAGGAAAGAGGGGTGCGAGGCACTCGCAGCGGCTGCTCCCCGTCAAAGAAGCGCCTATGGACCTTGTCCACATAGGCCCCCTGGTGCAGCCACAGCCTCCTCGTAGGCCTGTCCCGAATCAGCTGCAACCCCAGATATTTCTCCACGGGGCTAATCTCCCGCAGCTGAAAGGCACTCTGCAGCAGGTCACGCAGCTCCCCTAGCAAGCTCCGACTGCGGCTGGCAGCAAGCAGGTCATCCACATACACCAGCAGCCAGCACATCTCCCCCTCAGCATCACTCTTGAAGTACAGAGCCTCATCCACCTTGCTCTTCTTCCATCCAGCCCCAAGCAGCACCCCATCCAAGGCCTCATACCATAGCATCGGGCTCTGCTTGAGCCCATACAGACTCTTCACCAACTTACAGACACGAGGAGTCCCATCCTCGTAGTAGCTCGGCTGCTCCATGTAAAGGTCTCGGTCCAGCATGCCATGGAGGAACGCGTTCTTCACATCCAGCTGCATCATGTCCAAATCAAGTGCAGCTGCAATTGCCAGAAGCACACGTGCCGTCACATAGCTTCCCACAGGGGCGTACGTCTCCTCATAGTCCACCCCTGCCACCTGCGTGAACCCCTTCACCACCAGCCTCGCCTTCTCACGCTCCACTATCCCATCCGGTCGGAACTTGGTGTTCAAAATCCAGCGGTTCTTCATCACATTCACCCCTGGCGGACGCGGAACCAACTTCCACGTCCCCTGCTCAATCAAGCTCCGCATCTCCTCATCCATCGCCTCCTTCACCTTGTCGCCCTTCCAGCAGCCTAAGGCCTCCTTCACTGTCATCTTCGCTATATCCCACTGCCTCTCAGGGTCAGCCACCACGTCAGGGTCCAGGCCTGTCCACTCCTCGTCCTCCTCCTCGTCATCCAATCCCGCTGGCTCAACCACTAAAGCCCAAGCATACTTAAGAGGCGGGATACCACGAGTGATGCGAGTGGAGCGACGCAGTGGCGCAGTGATCATCCCAGAGGCCAACACACGACCACCATCTCTAATTCCCCACATCTCCTGCTCCCCTGTCTGCGGCTCCCTTGTCTGCTGCTCCCCTAGCTGCTGGTCCACCATCTGCTGCTCCTCAATCCGCTCCTCCCCTATCTGCTGCTCCCCTGACTGCTGCTCCCCTATCTCCTGCCCCCCACTCTGCTGTACTCCATCCATACTGCGTTCGTCCTGCAGCTGCTCAGACTCAAGGCGCTGCCCGTCGGTGATCTCCACAGACGGTGGCACCTCTATCCCCCCCCTCACCAACGGGCGGCGCCGTGGAAGTCGACGAGGAGGGCGGAGCAGGTGCAGGAGGGATGGAGGGTGGAAGGGGAGATGGAATAACAGGAGGAGGAGGGGGGGAAGCCAAGGGGGGTGAGGAGGAAGAAGGCGGGGCAGGGGGGATCACACGAGGGTAGACTGAAGGCGGAGGTGGGGTGGGGACTGAGGTAGGGACATAGGGCATAGCAGGAGGTGCGACCACCTCCTCCTCCTCCTCCGCCTCCTCGAGAGTGATCGGGAAGAGTGAGGGAAGGGGCGCATAGGGCATCGAACGCCCCCCATGCTCCTGCTGATGCCAAGCCTTCCATCCTGCCAGGGACATGGTCTCATAAAACACAGCTTCCACAGTGGTGATGAGGCGGTTGGACTCCAAGTCCAGCACGGTCCAGCCCTTGCTCGCAGCTGACACACCCAAGTGCAACCCCCAGCGAGCCTTAGGCGCCAGCTTCCCCCCACGCTGCGACTGTGGTACCATGTACTGCAGCATGCACCCCCAAACACGCACCATACTGACATCAGGTTTGCGTCGGAAGGCGAGCTCGCACGGCGTCACACCAGAGGGTAGTGAGGCGTGCTCCACGCGGTTGCGCACCCATACGGCCTGCGCCAACGCCAGGTGCCACCAGTGATGCTGCACACCCATGTGCAGCAACATCGTCCGCACCGCCTCCACAATGCTGCGCATCTCCCTCTCGGCCATCCCATTCTGCTCCGGCGTGTACGGGCATGTGAGGTCATGGATGATGCCTTTGCTGTCGAGGAAGAGCGTGAAGTCGTGCCCCAGGAACTCGCCACCCCGATCAGTGCGCAGCGCCTGCACCGTGGTCTTGCACTGTCGCTCTGCCATCGGGAGCCACTTCTGGAACGCCGCCAGCGCATCACTCTTCTGGGCCAAAGGGTAGGCCCAGACATATCGCGTCTTGCGATCCTTCAGCACCAAGAAGTAGCGGCTGCCGTCCTTAGCTGCTTCACGGAAAGGGCCACACAGGTCAGCATGCACCACCCCGAGCAACTCATCCTCCTCCTCTCCCACAGAAGGAAAGGTATGACGAGTGATCTTTCCCCCAACACAGGAGACACAAGGTATGCCTGACTTGCCCCCCTTCTCCAAATCCAAGCCCTTCACTGACCCGTGAGCCGCTGTGCGCTCGATGGCATCAATACCAACGTGTGCCATACGCGCATGCCACAGGCCCCCCTTAGACCGCACGCCCGTCGCCAAGGTACGAAGTGCCACCGTTTCGCCTTCCTGCTGCTGCGTCGAACACGGCTGGAAGATCGTGCAGAGAACACGCCCCTTGAACTTCGCACGACCAAGGAGCGATCCATCTGGTGCCCGCAGCAAAGTCACATCCCCGGCATCCAGCAGCTGCACACCACTATCACGCAGCTGCCCAGCAGAGAGAAGACTCGCCTGCACTCCTGGTACGTACAGCACATCCGGCACCAAGACACGCCTGCCCCCCTCTCCAAGAAGAGCGACTGTGCCTCGCCCCTGCACCTCCTGAAGGGCGCCATTGAAGCCGGTAACCTGTTTAATACTGCCGCCGCTGCTCATCTCCACAAAGGCAGAACGATCTCCCATGAGATGGTGGGAGCATCCGCTATCAAGTAGCACGACACTCGGGTTCGCCTTTACAGCAGCTGCAACAGCCTGTAAGCCTTCTCCGGCCTCAGGCTCCAGCACAACGAGAGGAGTCTGCTCCACAACGGGCTTCACCATCGCACATGATGACTGCCCGCTCCCCTTAGAGCCATCACCCCCCTTTCCGCTGCTACCTCCAGAACCCTCTTCACCAGCGTCTGCCTCCTTATCCGCCCGCTGCTGACAGTACTTAGCAACATGCCCTGTCTGTCCACACACATAGCACTTTCCCTTGAAGCCCCCTTTCCCCCCCTTCGGCTGGCCATCCTTACCCCCTTTCCACTTCTCCCCTCCCCCACCAGCCCCACCCCCATTCTTAGGCTGCTGCTGCTGTGCCGTAGTGGGAGGGGAAGGGAATGAAGTCTGCTGGAATTGGGGCTTACCCTTCTTGGTAAAGACCTGGTTAGCCTGGGGAAGGAATTGGTCATTTCGTCCCTCTGCCGCCAGCGTACACTCCTCCTCGATGATGTAGCTAGCGAGGGTGTCTTCGTCCAACTCCTTGCGCACCTACGGCAACTTCAGCATCCTGCGCAAGAGGTTGTACTGCTGCGGCAACCCCTTCACAACGTGAGTGATGTACGACGCCTGCGAGTAATCTACGCCGGCCATCCTCATGTTCACTAGGATCTGCTGCGCACGGTTGCAATATGACGTAGCGGACTCGTGCTCTCCCATCTCGAGGTTAGTGAGCGCCTGCTCTAACTGACCGATGTACAGATCGTCCTTCGCCATGTACGTGCGCATAATAAACTGCCATGCCTGATAGCCGGCATCTACCTTCATGCGACACGCCTTAAGGGCGATCTGTACGGTTGGGGAGCAGCATCGGGAAATGGTGGTGAACGTCAGCAACTGCATCGCGCGGAACTGGGAGAGATGCGCAAGTGCACGCGCAGGTGGAATGGGGGTGGTGCCATCTATGAATCGTTTTAGCTGAGCGATCTCAAGCTGCGGCTCGATTGATTCTGTCCACGTCGACAGGTCGTGACGTGCTTCTGACGGCCTAGGGACAACGATCTTGTCTGGAGTGAATCTGAAGTAGCCATAGTTGGGGGCTATTCCCTCGTCCCTCGACATCGATCCAATCGGGGTAACGCCCGGCATAGCCTCACTATCGTACTCTTCCGCATTTCCTCCTCCAGCAACGCTCCGCCGTCCTACATTCGCATGCTCTCGTGACGCTGCTGCACGATGAACACGCTCCTGTACACCGCCGACGCTAGACGTACTAAACCGAGTTGGTCCTCGCAGGACCCCACGCGACATCAACCCATCAAGCTCCTCGTCATCGCTATTTCCGCCATCGACGGCCATATCCCACGCACTAGTACCTCCCGCAGCTTGCTCAACATTCTCTACACGTGGCGAAGGGTGCTCACGACGCCGACGCGAGCGCAATCCCTCCAACATTAACTCGTATTCGATATCACTAATCTCACCACGAGAATGTCGAGCCACGAGATCCTCCTCTAGGGCGCGCAAATTACCGGCCTCCACGTTCGCCTCCTCCGTACTCATCCTCTACGACGTCTCTATAAGGTACCACAAATTAAAATAAATTGTCCCTTCCTTGAATCCCTCGTCTCGGGGTCACCTCACAAGGGTCCTCAGACGAATGGTAATAAATTACCAAGCGCCCTATCCTTGGGTCCGAGAACGTAACTGGAGGGAAATCAAGAGAGGTTCAACTTAAATTAATAAGCGCCCTTCACTAACGCCGCACGCCAAGGCGAGTATACGAACGCGGATATCAACGACGACGAAAATATATGCGTGTTCGTTCCACGCTCACCGCACCATGAAGGAATATATTAGAGAGCGTAGCGATAACGAGAGAGTTTCTGCTATGAGAATGATGTTGCGCCCACAACTTGGTAGAGTTTCGGTAGAGTTTGCCTCCAAGGACTTAGTGAGGATTGAAGTAGCTTTTGGGCCAAGTAGAATTGCAATATCAACTATGAATACAAAAACAAACACAGAACTAGATATAGGCTACGGGAAGGTTTCACAAAGTTGGCGTGGCACTGCGCAGTAACCCAACCCCACGAAAGTGGTGTGTGGGTGAGCGAACGCGCCTCGTCAACTTCCCAACCCAACTCAGCAGGGAAGTCAATGCCGAGCTCGCCAATTCTCCCAGCACAACTAGAAATGGCGATACTCACAGAGAATCACCCACAACCACCAAGACCACCCAAGAAGCATGCCCACGATTTCCCTAGACTAACACCACCCCAGCAATGACTGTTTAGTGCTGCCGTTGTCACATCGCGTCACTACGCAACCATCGCCATATCATAGGGTCGGTGCTGGACTGCTCGTCTTGGTCTTTCATAGTCGACCTGCCAAGTCAAACGGTCGTTGAGGGCCCTTGCTGTCATAGGGCCCTCTAACAGATGGATGATATGCTGACTTGAATAGGGTAAACAATGTTTCCCGCACAGGCACGGGGCACAGGTAGGGGGCACAGGCAGGGGGTGTTTTCAGGGTTTTCCCCACTCTCCTTCCCCCAATGCCTCAAATACACACTCTGCCCTTTCTCTCCAGTCACTTAGACTAGTTCACTGCATCCGAAACAGCAGCAAGACCCATCAGGAACATGGTGTCGGGGATGCGGCTGAAACCCCCTATCTCCCACCTAAGCTCAAGAGTAGCTTGAATTATTTGACTTCAACTCTACTCACTTGAACTAGTCCACCGCATCGGAAACAACAGTAGACCCCAGCAGGAAGACCGTATCAGGGATGCCGAGCCTCAGGTTGAGGCGCGAGGTGAGGAGCATGTCGGAGAGTCACTCTACAATAGTCGTGAGCTAGACTACGGGGTGTTGGCACGAATTCTAGGAATGATTGTAGCTTTGCGTAGTTCCTTAGCACATTAACAGGAGAAAATGGGCAAGAGTTTTCTCTTAGCAAAGATTGCATTACAAAATGATTAAACAAGCAATGACAAGAATGATTACATTAGGCACCTAGCAACTCTGCAGCTAGCCTGGTCGACCGCCAGCACAGCATGGTCGACCGCCTGCCAACGTTGTGTAGAGGAGCCGTGCCAGCACTGCAGAAAGGCGACCTGCCAACACAGCAGGTCGACGGCGTGCCAACGTTTCAGCTGAGCGGCTGTCCAGCGTTGCCCCGTAGAAGATAGCAGTGCACACGTATGCAGGTGTGCATAGACGATTGGCCCGACTTGCACCGTTGTGCATCTGTCGGATGTGGTCTGCGCCTGACGAGCCACATCGACTTCGGGATACCAATCTGAAGTCGCCTTCATCGCCGCCTCCGGTTACCTGGTCGACCACCCAGTGCTGTGGTCGACGCCTCCCTCGTCGACCACAGCTCCCGTCGAGGAACACCCAGGTCGACAGACCCCTCCGTCGATCAGCACTGTCAGCTGCTGTCGCCGAGCTCCTCTCGTCGACTACCGCTCACATCTCAGGTGGGCGGACTGCTCCGTTGACCTCCCCGTCGAACTGCTCCTGGTCGACAGTCCCGTCAATCAGCACGATCAGCTTCACCCATCGAGTTCCAGTCCTCGACAGCTGCCCGTTGGTCACCCGCAGCCTGTCGAGCTGACCCTCCTGGTCGACTGCCCATCCGTCGACCAGCCCGGTTAGATGCAGCCTTTGAGCTCCCCTGGTCGACGGCTCCATCCCTGCGACAGTTCTGTGCAGGTCGACGACCACCACGACGACCTGCTCTACAGAGGAAGGCCGTCGAGCTCCCTGGTCGACGTCAACACCACAATGATCTCCTGCAACTCGACGAAGCCCGTCGAGCAGCTCCCTCACTGCGTACGGTCGGCTGCTTCTCCCGTACATCCGACCAGGATGTCAAACTTATATATAGCTTACATTCTGTAGGCTGTAGTGGGGTAGCCCATAAGGGGTACAACCCAATTAGGGTTAGTACTTGTACCCAACTCTTTGCTAGTTCATTCATTCTCTTTCACAACATTCTAACATGGTTTCAGAGCAGGTCCCCTAGGACCGGTTTGTTTTTAAGCCCACCACCTGCTGCCCTGCTAGCCTAGGCCCGCGCCCGTTGCCCCTAGGCCCCGGCCCGTCGCCACTCCTAGCCCGGCCCGTCGCCCCTTGGCGTCGCCCCTAGCCCCTGCCTCGGCCCCTTGGCCCCGTCGACCCCGTCGCCCCTAGCTCGGCCCCTCGGCCCCGTCGCCTCGGCCCCTTGGCCCCGTCGCCCCTAGCCGCGGCCCCGTCGGCCCCGTCGCCCCTAGCTCGGCCCCTCGGCCCCGTCGCCTCGGCCCCGCGGCCCCGTCGCCCCTAGCTCGGCCCCTCGGCCCCGTCTCCTCGGCCCCTCGGCCCAGTCGCCTCGGCCCTGCGGCCCCGTCGCCCCTAGCTCGGCCCCTCGGCCCCGTCGCCTCGGCCCCTCGGCCCCGTCGCCCCAAGCTCGGCCCCTTGGCCCCGTCTCCTCGGCCCCTCGGCCCCGTCGCCTCAGCCCCGCGGCCCCGTCGCCCCTAGCTCGGCCCCTCGGCCCCGTCGCCTCGGCCCCTTGGCCCCGTCGCCCCTAGCCACGGCCCCGTCGACCCCGTCGCCCCTAGCTCAGCCCCTCGGCCCCGTCGCCTCGGCCCCTTGGCCCCGTCGCCCCTAGCCGCGGCCCCGTCAGCCCCGTCGCCTCGGCCCCGCGGCCCCATTGCCCCTAGCTCGGCCCCGTTGGCCCCGTCTCCTCGGCCCCTCGGCCCCGTCGCCTCGGCCCCGCGGCCCCGTCGCCCCTAGCCGCGGCCCCGTCGACCCCGTCGCCCCTAGCTCGGCCCCTCGGCCCCGTCGCCTCGGCCCCTTGGCCCCGTCGCCCCTAGCCGCGGCCCCGTCGGCCCCGTCGCCCCTAGCTCGGCCCCTCGGCCCCGCGGCCCCGTCGCCTCGGCCCCTTGGCCCCTTCGCCCCTAGCCGCGGCCCCGTCGCCCCTAGCTTGGCCCCGTCGACCCCATCGCCCCTAGCTTGGCCCCGTCGGCCTCGTCGCCCCTAGCTCGGCCCCTCGGCCCCTCGGCCCCTCGGCCCCTCGGCCCCTTGGCCCCCAGGCACCTCGGCCCCTCAGCCCCCCCTTGGCCCCTCTTCTTTGGCCCCTCGGCCCCTCGCCCCTAGGCCCCTTGGCCCCCCCTCCCTTAGCCCCTCGTGTTTGGCCCCTCGGCCCCTAGCCCCTCGGCACACAGGCCCCTCGGCACCAAGGCCCCTCGGCCCCTCGCCCCTAGACACCACGGCCCCCCAAGGCACCTAGGCCCCTCGGCCCCTCGGCCTCTCGCCCCTAGGCACCAAGGCCCCTCAGCCCCTCGCCCCTTGGCCCCTCGGCCCCTTGGCCCCTCGTGTTTGGCCTCTTGGCCCCTAGGCCCCAGGCCCCTCGGCCCCTTGACCACTACTACTGCTACTGCTGCTCCTGAGAACTGCGCCACTATGGCTTCGCTTCGAGTCCTAGCGTTCGATCATGAGGGCAGACCGGTTGCGTTTGACACGTGGCTCGACGATCTGCAGCTGTACTTACTGAGTGATACTAAGGACAGTGTTTCGCTGTTTGACCACGTGTCCGGTGCCGCTACAGCCCCTCCCGCCACAGCTGACAGTGCGACTCTTTCACAGTGGCTTTCTCGCGACGCTGCTGCCCGCTTAGCCATTTGCAACCACCTGCCGGTGGCAGAATGCGCTCACTTAGGACAGCACAGGACCGCACAGGCACTGTACGACGCGGTAGTCGCTCGCTACTCCTCCCCTGCCGCTGCTGCTCTAGGTCGCCTGCTTCTGGCCTACCTGTTCCCCGAGCTGTCTGCGTTTGCCACAGTAGAGGACCTAGTTTCCCACCTGCGCGCTAGCGACGCTCGCTACCGAGCTGCCCTCCCAGCCGAGTTCATTGCAGGGAACCCGCCCCCGATGTACATCCCTCTCTACTTCATAGTCACTCGCCTCCCTGAATCCCTCCCTTTCTCTCCCTTGACCCCACCTCCCTCACTGTTGACCTCCTCGAGCAGAATCTCCTCGCAGCTGAGACTAGTGCAGTTGCTGTAGGTGCTGCTCGTGGCACTCCACGCCCGCCCTTCTTTGAGGGGTGCTCCCCCTCCCCCCTTGCCCCCTCCTACAGCTCTTCTGCTGCTGTAGACGTCTCTGTTGCTGAGGACGTCGGGGCTGCTTCTGCTAGTGCGAAGCGCCGCAGCAGCAAGGGCAAGGGTGGCAAGGGTGGTGGGGGTGGCAGCGGTGGTGGTGGAGGTGGCCTGGGGAGTAGTGGTGGGGGCAGCGGTGGAGGTGGTGGCGGCAGTGGGACTGGTGGAGGGAGTGGGGGTTCTAGTGGTGGCGGTGGGGGCAGCAGTGGGAGTGGTGGCGGTGGGACTGGTGGCGGTGGGACTGGTGGCGGTGGGACTGGCGCTCGGCGTGTTGGTTCTGGAGGTGGCCAGCGTCAGCAGCAGCAGCAGCGTCGGAGCGAGACCCAATCGCCCCAACAGCTTCGTGAGTGGTTTTTGCGTGGGGCGTCCTGGGGTAGCTGCCCGTATGTCATTCGCACGGGTGTTCGTGCTGGTCAGACATGCGGGAAGCCTCACACTCAGCACCGCTGCTTCTCCCGCCTCGACGACGCTTGGCGTGCTGAGTTTGGTGACGACGTCGAGCTCCCTTGCTGGGCCAATCTGCTTAGGTCTAGGATTGCTATCTTTGACCTAGACTTTGATGCTATTCTTTCTGCTATGTATGCTTTGTCTGTTAGTGCTGAGGGTGACTATTACCGGTGTGTGCCGCCTGACCCAGGTATAGCTATTGCTGCTCTAGGTGCTAGTGAGTCTGGTACTCTCCCTCGTACTGCGCCTGCTCAGGCCTTGCACACTTTCATGTTGGACTCAGGCGCCTCGCGCTATTTCTTTCGTGACAGCACCACCCTCACTCCTCTCCCTGCACCTGTCCCGGTCAGACTGGCTGACTCCTCTAGGGGCCCGGTTGTGGCCCGTTCCTCCACTGTCCTCCCGTGTCCGGCGGTTCCGTCCGGCTCACTGTCAGGTCTTCACCTCCCCTCGTTCTCTACGAACTTGGTGAGTACCGCTGCCCTCCAGGATGCGATGGTCACTACCACCACTCCTGGGGGCCAGCGTGTGTCAATCTGCACGTGCACACAGACGGGGCGTCACCTGGCCACGTTCAGACGTCGGCCAGGGTCGAGTCTGTACACACTCGCTACCGAGCCTCCTCAGGTAGCTGCGTCCGCTCAGGTGTCCGCGTCAGGTCAGGTAGCCGCCTCTTGCTCGTGTCGCCTCCTGTCGCACCAGACTCTTTTGTGGCACCACCGCCTGGGTCACCCCTCCCTGCCACGCCTTCGTGGCATGCACTCTCGTCTTCTTGTCTCTGGCCTACCCAGGTCTCTGCCTCCCCTCCCGCCCTCGCCTGCCCCGCCCTGCCTTCCTTGCGTTGAGGGGCGGCAGCGCGCCGCTCCTCACTCCTCCTCGTTTCCCCCGACGACTGCTCCACTTCAGACTCTCCACATGGACGTGTGGGGCCCAGCCCGCGTCAATGGAGAGGGCCGCGAGCGCTACTTTCTGCAGGTAGTTGACGACTACTCGTGGTACACCACGGTCTTCCCCTTGCGCAGCAAGGGTGAGGTCTCTGATGTCTTGATCCCTTGGATCCGCACAGTCCGTCTCCAGCTCCGTGAGCGGTTCGGCCAGGACCTTCCTGTCCTGCGTCTGCACTCTGACAGAGGTGGTGAGTTATCCTCCGACCTCTTACGGGACTTCTAACGAGGGGAGGGCATTCTCCATTCGTTCACGCTTTCGGACTCCCCTCAGCAAAATGGGATTGCTGAGCGCCGCATTGGCTTAGTCATAGAGGTCGCTCGTACCTCCATGATCCATGCGGCTGCTCCCCATTTTCTGTGGCCGTTTGCGGTCCGGTACGCTGCGCATCAGCTCAAACTCTGGCCCCGTGTCTCCTTGCCGGAGACCTCGCCCACACTGCGTTGGACGGGGGAGGTTGGCGATGCGTCGGTGTTCCGGATCTAGGGTTCTCGTGCCTTTGTTCGCGATACGTCCGCGGACAAGCTCTCCGCCCGTGCCATCCCCTGTGTCTTTCTTGACTTTGTCCATGATGCGCCTGGCTGGCAGTTTTACCACCCCACCTCGTGCCGTGTCTTCCCTTCTCAGGACGTCACGTTTGACGAGTCGGTTCCCTTCTACCGTCTCTTCACCTACCGCTCTGCCCCTCCCCCACCCCCGCCGCTCTTCCTTGCTCCAGGTCCTCCTCCGGTAGACCCCCTCCCGCCCCAGGGTCCTGCTCCCTCGGGTGTGTCTCAGGTAGACCCTCTCCCTGGTACTGAGCCTGTTTAGGTAGCTGTCGGCTCAGGTGCTGCTCCCGGTGCTGCGTCTGGGGGTGCGGAGCCAGGGGGTGCAGAGTCTGAGGGTGCTGGGTCTGGGGGTGCTGAGCTTGGGGGTGAGGAGCCTGGGGGTGCTGAGCCTGCGGGTGTGGAGACTGGGGGTGTTGAGCCTGGGGGTGCTGAGTCTGAGGGTGCAGAGTCTGGGGGGGTGCTGAGCCTCGGGGTGCTGCTTCGTCTGGAGGTCCTGCTTGTGCTTCGCCGCGACTGTCTCCGCAGCAGCTGCGTGAGTGGTTTGTTCGGCGCTACTATTCTAACAGCGCTCACGCCTTCGGAGTGGAGCTCCTGGAGCTGGAGGCGCTGGAGACCCTACGGAGTGCTGGGAGTGCTGGAGTTACTGCTGGAGCTAGTGGTCCTGGAGGTACTACAGCTGCTGGTCCTGGAGGTGCTCGTACCAGGGGTACTGGAGCTGTCGGGAGTGGTGGTGTTGGGGACGCTGGCGCTGGAGACCCTACGGAGCCTGGAGCTGCTGGAGCTGGAGGCACTGGCGCTGATGGCGCTGGAGCTGGAGGCGCTAGAGCTGCAGGAGCTGGAGCTGTTGACCCTGGAGCTGGAGGTGCTGGAGGCACTTTGCGGCCGCGACCGTACTTCGTTCCCCTGCTTCAGCAGGTTTTTGGTGTCCCGTCCTCTACTGGCCTTACTCCTCCTCTCCTGTGCCCACCGCCTGACCAGTCGCAGCTGCCGTTGCAGCCGGCCTCTCCACTGCCTTCTCCCTCTCCTTACACTGAGCAGTCTGGCGGTCTTACATAGCATCGTGAGCCTGCGTCTCGTCCTGTCTCTCCTGTTCGCACTGCTTGTCGTGTTCCTCATTTGCGTCCTCCTCTTGTCCTCGGCATGCACGCTATGGCGCTCTGTCCTTCCTCTGTTCCACTGCGTGTTCCTCTACCGCCTCCTCCTGAGTCCTCTCTTCCTGAGGTCCCTGACCCGGAGTCTGATCGCGCTCGTGCTGCCAGTCACACTGTTGCTCGTCTCCTCGCCACTCTTGTCACTGACCCTTCCTTTGAGTCTACTGCTGCGTCTGCTCTCGTTGCTGAGCTGCTTGACTTTGCTGCTGCCTGTCGTCTAGACTACGCCACTGCTCTTGTTGCTGAGTCTGCGTCTTCCAGTCCTCTGTCCGTCGGGGGTGAGTGTGCTCTTGGCACGGACGTCCTTGAGGACAGGCAAGAGGACTTTGAGTGTCTTGCAGCTGCTATACCTCGTTTTGCTTCCATGCTGCTTGCCCCTGAGGGAGACCCGGATGCACCAGACATCCCGACCCCGCGCTCTTACGCAGAGGCGATTACGGGTCCTTACTCCTCTCAGTGGCAGGCAGCCATGGATGCCGAGATGGCATCCTGGAAGTCCACAGGCACCTACGTCGACGAGGTTCCCCCACCTAGAGCGAACATAGTCGATGGCATGTGGATTTTCAGGGTGAAGCGGCCGCCGGGTTCTCCGCCTGCCTTCAAGGCACGTTACGTTGCTCGAGGCTTCAGTCAGCGACAGAGGGTTGACTACTTCCACACCTTCTCTCCCCCACCCCAAAGATGACTACTCTTCGGGTGTTGCTGCACGTCGCTGCTCAGTGTGACTACGAGTTACACTCTCTGGACTTCAGCACAGCGTTCCTGCAGGGCAGCCTGCACAAGGAGATCTGGCTGCGCCGCCCACATGGCTTCACTGAGTCGTTTCCTGCAGGTACTCAGTGGAGCCTCCGGCGGCCAGTCTACGGTCTCCGCCAGGCGCCTCGCGAGTGGCACGACACACTAAGGACTACACCTACGGCTCTTGGGTTTGCTCCTGCTACTGCTGACCCATCGCTGTTTCTACGCACCGACACCTCGCTGCCGCCGTTCTATGTCCTCGTGTACGTCGACGACCTCGTCTTTGCCACTGTTGACACTGAGGCACTGACCCTTGTGAAGTCGGAGCTGCAGAAGAGACACAGTTGCACTGACCTGGGTGAGCTGCGCAGCTATCTTGGCTTGCAGATCACCCGGGACAGAGCACGGCGCACCATCACCCTGACTTAGTCACACATGGTGCACCAGGTCCTTCAACGCTTCGGCTTCCATTTCTCCTCGCCACAGCCCACTCCTCTGTCTACCAGCAACTCGCTCTCAGCTCCACCTTCGGACGAGTCCGTAGAGCCGAGTGGTCCGTACCCAGAGCTTGTGGGTTGCCTCATGTACCTGATGACATGCACACGACCTGACCTCGCATACCCTCTCAGCCTTCTGGCTCGCTACGTGGCTCCCGGTAGGCACCGAAAGGTGCACTGGGATGCTGCGAAGAGGGTATTGCGTTACTTGTGCAGTACGTCGGGCATGGGGCTCGTGCTTGGAGGACGGGGTCCAGTTGTCCTCACCGGTCATGCAGACGCTTCCTGGGTTGACGACTCAGCTACGCAGCGGTCGTCACAGGGTTACACCTTCAGCCTTGGCTCTGGCTCTGTTTCTTGGCGGTCTACCCGCTTGTCTTCGGTTCTCAGCTCCAGTTGTGAGGCTGAGATCTACGCCGGGGCCATGGCTGCACAGGAGCTACGCTGGCTCACCTACCTGCTGATTGACTTGAGAGAGCAGCCTCGTTCGCCTCCAGTTCTATACGTAGACAACAAGGCCATGATTGCCTTGTGTCAGGAGCACAGGCTGGAGTACAGAACGAAGCACATCGCTCTGCGATACTTCCTTGCTCGTGAGTTGCAGCAGCGTGGTCAGTTTCGTCTTGCGTACGTGGCCACTAGGGCCAACACTGCTGATATATTCACCAAGGCACTTCCGCCTGGTGATCATCAGCGCTTCTCTACTGTGTTAGACCTTGTGCCAACTTTGCCTCACTTGCTTACTGCTTGACTCTGCTTGTACTGTGATCTGTATATATACCTGCATGCTTGCACTTGCTAGGATATGATCACCGTATTGTTTATTCTCTTTTATGTAACTCTGCATGTGAACTGGCCTTGTGGCCTTTTGCTTGTGCTCGGACTGTGTGGTGACTTTGTGATCCACCCTGAGCTTGCTTTGCTTTTCTTGTCTGGTCTTGTGACCACTTGTTCTCCCCCACTTTGCCTATGGGGGTGTGTCAAACTTATATATAGCTTACATTCTGCAGGCTGTAGTGGGGTAGCCCATAAGGGGTACAACCCAATTAGGGTTAGTATTTGTACCCACTTCTTTGCTAGTCCATTCATTCTCGTTCACAACATTCTAACACAGGACGTCGGCGTTGCCCAAGCGAGGACGGTGCTAACACTCCATTCCCGTTATCATCTCCCACCTAAGCTCAAGAGTAGCTTGAATGATTTGACATCAACTCTACTCACTTGAACTGGTTCACCGCATCAGAACAGCAGCAGGCCTTAGCAGGAAGGAAGTATCAGGGATACCGAGCCTCAGGTTGAGGCACGAGGTGAGGAGCGTGTCGGCAATCGTGCAGACCGCCATTGAAATGTGCACCCACCTACAATTCAGGATTTTTTTTTTTTCGGTTTAGAGAGGAGGGGAATGGTCACCGGGGTGCATGAGAGGAAAGAGCCTCAGGTTGTCGGCAATTGCGCAGACTGCTAGTGAAATGTGTACCCACATGTGAAATAATTTCATAACAATGACAAAGATACTTTGATTCTAGAAACGATGGACAGGAGGTCGTAACTAAACGAGTATGAATCATGAAAACAAATCAGATATTTATGTAAAAATGCAGGAAAAGGCACGCCACACGCTAAGAATCATGTGCAAAGCAGCACAAAAATTGCACTCACATGAAGATTTGTCGAGTCGGGACGTATTTGAGCCAGTGTTGTAGAGTAGAGTTCCAAGCATGAGGCACGTCCAGCCAATGACCTTGGGGAGGGCGAGGAGGGGAGTGGCGAGAGCAACACAGAAACGAATGGGGAAAATGGTGGAGTGGAGAAGGGAATGGTAAGGAACGAGCATGAGGCCCGCCCAGCCAATGACCTTGGGGAGGACGAGAGGGCAAGGAGGGGGGTGGTGGGAGCCCCGGAGTAGCGAGTGGGGAAGCGGGTGAGGTGGAGAAAGGAGGGTTGAGGAACAAGAAAATGGCCCGCCCAGTCAATGACCTTGGGGGGGCGAGGAGGGGGGTGGTGGGAGTCCCAGAGGAGCGAGTGGGGAAAAAGGGTGTGGGGGAAGGGAGGGGTGGCAGGCAGAGGATTAGGGGATGGAGGAGTGGGTGAGTGAAATTGGAGAGGTAGGCATAGTATCATAGCCCGAGAGGTAGGCGCGCGCCCTGCTCTGCGTCGCGCCGCCCGCGCATGCCCTGCCCTCCCCTGCCCGCGCGCCGCTTGCCACCGCCCTGCCCGTGCGCTGCTCGCCGTCGTGCCGCCCTGCCTTGCCCGTGCACCGCTCACCGCCGCGTCGCCCTGCCCTGCCCACGCACCGCTCGCTGCCGCGCCGCCCTCCTCTGCCCGCGCGCCGCTCGCCGCCGCGCCGCCCTGCCCTGCCCTGCCCGCGCGCCGCTCGCCGCCGCGCCGCTCGTCGTTGCGCCGCCCTGCCCTGCCCGCGCGCTGCTAGCCGCCACGCCGCCCTGCCCTGGCTGCGCGCCGCTCGCAGCCACGCTGCCCTGCCCTGCTCGCATGTCGCCCTGCTGGCTGCCGCCCTGCCCTGATCTGCCTGCGCGCCGCCCTGCTTGCCGCCGCCCTGCTTTGCACTGCCTGCGTGCTGCCCTACTGCTAGCGTGCCCAACTGCTTCGCCCACGATGGCTACTCTCAGTGTGCTCTTGTTCGATGCAGAGAGCCGTCCGATACAGTTCGACGCGTGGCTACATGACCTGCAGCTGTACTTACTGAGCGATTCTAGGGACGGTGTCTCACTGTTTGACCTCAAGTCTTGCACCTCTCTCGCCCCTCCCGACACAGCTGACAGTGCGACTCGCTCACAGTGGCTTACCCGTGATGCTGCTGCTCGCCTAGCCGTTTGCAATCACCTGCCGTTAGCCGAACGCGCTCACTTTGGCCAGCACAAGACTGCTAGAGCCCTGTACGACGCTGTAGTTGCTCGTTACTCCTCCCCAGCCACTGCTGCTCTAGGCCGCCTTATACTGCCCTACCTGTTCCCTGAGCTGTCCGCCTTTGCTACAGTAGCCGACCTCGTCACTCACCTTCGCACTAGTGACACTCGCTACCGTGCCGCGCTTCCCGCCGAGTTTCTAGCCAAGAACCCTCCTCCCATATACATCACATTCTACTACATCGTCACCCGCCTCCCTGACTCTCTTAGCACAGTCAGGGACCTCCTTCTTGCCCTTGACCCCACAGACCTCACTATCGACCTACTCGAGAAGCACCTCCTTGCGGCTGAGACCAGCATAGTCGCTGTAGGCGCTTCTCGTGGCACTCCTCGCACTCCCTTCTTTGAGGGGTGTTCCCCCTCCCCCCTTGTCCCCTCTGTTGCGTCTGCTACTGCTGTTGACTTCCTTCGTGCTGAGGAGGTCGAGGCTGCGTCAGCTCCTAGTGGGAGGCGCCACAGCGGCAGGGGCAAGGGAGGCCAGGGTGGTGGGGGTGGCAGCGGTGGAGGCGGTGGTGGGGGCGGTGGAGGCGGTTGAGGTGGCGGTGGTGGCGGTGGGAGTGGTGGTGGGAGTGGAGGCGTTGGTGGCGGCGGTGGTGGCGGCGGTGGTGGCGGCAGTGGGGGTGGCAACGGCGGAAGTGGTGGCGGCAGTGGGAGTGGTGGCGGGAGCAGTGGTGGTGGTCGGGGTGGAGCTGTTCAGAGGGGAGGTTCTGGCGGTGGCCAGCGGCAGCAGAAGCAGCGTCCAAGCGAGACCCCTTCGCCCCAGCAGCTTCGTGAGTGGTTTGCTCAGCGTGGGGTGTCTGGGGGTAGTGTTCGCTGCCCGTATGTCATTCGCACAGGTGGCCGCACTGGTCAGACATGCGGGAAGCTTCACACCCAGTACCGCTGATTCTCCCATCTTGACGACGCCTTTCGCGCAGAGTTTCCCGACGCGACTGAGCTCCCCCGCTGGGCAGAGCTGCTTAGGCAGGGTGTGGATATCTTTGCTCTTGATTATGATGCTATCCTTGCTGCCATTTATGCATTGAGTGTTAGTGCTGAGGGTGACTGTTACCTGTGTGTATAGAGGCTGCTGCTCTAGGTGCTAGTGAGTGTGCTCTCCTTGGTACTGCGCCTGCTGAGGCCTTGCACACCTTCACGCTTGAGTCAGGTGCTTCTCGCTGCTTCTTTCGCGACAGCACCATAGTCACACCACTCCCAGCACCAGTTGCAGTCTCTCTGGCTGACCCCTCCGGGGGCCCAGTTCTTGCACGTTCCTCCACTATTCTCCCGTGTCCGGCGGTTCCGTCTGGCTCACTGTCAGGTCTTCACCTGACCACCACGGAGCGCACAAGATAGTGCGGGGTAATGGATTAGGAGATTCTTCGCGTTGTTGGCATGGTCAGCGATCGCGTGCAACCATCGGTGCTTGTCGCCAGGGTGAGCATAAACCAGACCCTTATCCACGCCAACATCAGCACCGGTGACCGGATGCAGCACACAGTGGAAGAAAGAGCTTTGCAAAAAAGCCGAACATTTACGACTTGTCGGCGGGTACGTCGACAGCCTTCTTGTAAACATATCCAGCAAAACTGTTGCCAAAAATCTTTTGAAAATAACTTCAATAGCGTGCGGGTTGAGCGCTTTCACCCAAGAGTATGCCGTATCTTCCATGTGCTGCAAGTGCAACTTCAGCAGTTTGCCTTTCGACCTCTTCAGCAATGATTAAAATAATGGAATAGAAGCGTCGGGACTGATAAACCACTTCTTTGCTCTTCACCACTTCCGCATCTGATTTAAGGATGAACGAGATATGCAAGTCCTTAGCAATGTAAGTTGGCGGCAGCTCCTGATATTTGGTCGATGTTGACGCTTTAGCTGATAACTATGCATTCCACCCCCTTTTTATCAGCATTTTGATAGAATCAATGATACAGACAACTTCCTTGCTAAGAGCAAATGGGATGAGCAGATGATAGCAGTTCGGAGCCGGAATTCCGCCTCTAGGGCCATATCCAGTTCCATTTCATCATCAGAATCGTCAATGGCGCCATCATCGTCCACACATGAGTCTTGACATCCACTGACAAACCGGAACTCCCCGCAACAGGCTTGTCATTGTCGAGTACTTAGTTAATGTTGCAATTGTTCCTTGATGTATGGGTCACTGAAGGAGCGTCCGGAGGGGTGATGACGACGTTGTTCGCTGGAGGATCCACTGGAGGATCTTTGGAAAGCTAGGAACGCGAGCCTTTAGGATGCGCCATTGTCTGATGATAAGATTTTGGTAGCACGATGGCATACTGAGTGCGTGAAAAAGGCCACTGATGCTTTAGTTGCTTGACTTCTGAGCACCTCCTTGTTACTTACTCTTTTGGAGCTTGTCAGGGGCTAGGCTTTGTTGAAGTTGGTGTTGCATTCTCGAGGAGTGGGCCTTAGGAGCACATCTTGTAATGGTCTTAATAATAATGATGCTTGTAGTTTTTGTCTTAAGAAGTGTTGATCCATAGCTCGGGCGAGGAGGTATTATTTTGAGGTTGCCTGACATGTCAGAAGACTTGCACTGTGAGATCCCCGATTGATCCTTGGGGGGGTTACAGGCCTGTTAGCCTGGGGGGTTATGGGCGCACTGACCCGCTACTGAAACAAGCCCTTTTATCCCAATTGTCTAGTGGTTGGGATTCTAACATGGTATCAAAGCAGTCTCTGGTTCAAATCCCGGTGTATGCACATGCATGTTGTTGCCGCTGTGCCGAGTCCTGGACCTCCCAGTGTGGGGGGGTGTCAGAAGACTTGCACTGTGAGATCCCCAATTGATCCTTGGAGGGGTTACAGGCCTGTTAGCCTGGGGGGTTATGGGCGCACTGACATGCTACTGAAACAAGCCCTTTTATCCCAATGGTCTAGTGGTTGGGATTCTGACATGACAAATATCTAGGTTGATCACCTTGTAACAAGGAGAGCCGTGATCAGCATAATGACATGTCTTCTAGTCGGTTAAAGCAGATGCTCAAAATAAGCCTCTTAGTGAGGAAATTGCCCCGGGTTCGCCAGAACCCGGTTCACTTCCGCCTGCAAAACGGCCACCAAAATTGTAAAATTTGCCAAAACCCCAAATATGGGCTGTAAATATGTTGACCACTCCGTCGGATTTCGAGAAAAAAAAAATGTCGACCATTTGGTCGACGAAAAAGCAGCCATAACACAACTTGGTAATTGTTAGGGGGTTTTAAGCTCTCTAAGGAATTGTAATTCCTAAGTGAGCACTAGCGTTTTTCTATTGAGAACTTCCAACTAACTTCTTCGTCAATGACAGGTGTCAATGACCTTGTACACAGTTGATCGCTAAAAGCCCTTCCCCCCAAAAGCCAAAAGACTCGTCCTCCTCGGTCATTCTGTAAACTCACATGGAACATGCTTTTCGTCTCTTGGAAAATGACGAAAGTCTTCCAGCATTTCGCCAGAACAAGGAGCTGGTTGTTTCTCCAGTCAATAACTTCCCATTCTGAAATGTACCAACTGTATCTCACGACAGTAAAAACAACTTCTCCAAAAAATGTCAAAACGTCGCGGGCATTTCTACCTTAACATGGAATATGTTGTTTCTACTCCCCCGAAGGCCTAAAACTTCCACCCATATGGTTTCCACAGTCCACCCACCTTCTTCCAACACTTCTCCGTGGCTCACTCCCCCTCTCCACTCCCATCCGCAGCATGCCCCTGTTCCGTCTCCGAGTATAGAACCTTCCCACCGACCCACTAGGAAACTGGAGCGCGTCAGGTTGGTTCGGTAAACCCGGTGTCACTCCAGCCGCCCTGGACAACTGTTGGGTGAAGAACAGTACAACCCCGCTGGAGAGTGGCTATGCGCGTCGTGAAAGGGAAATTGAAGCGAAAAAAGTTGTATCTTGCACTGTGACTTCTCCTGGGGGAAATTTGAAGCATGATTTCTTTCTCGACACCACCTCCCCAAATTTGAAGCATTCCTGTCTCTCTCCGTGCAGCTAGTACCGCAGATCCCGTTTCTACGTTGGAAGTACTCTTACGAGCTAGTGGTATAGTTCCTACCTATGTTGACACATATAAAAGTGCATTCACTGCGAATATTACTTCTTAATAGGATGGACGCGTCGCACCGACAACATTTTCGCAGGGGCGTTAACAAACAACCATTTACTACCATACTAATCCTCACCCTCGCCGCTGCTTTCCATTTCGCACCTGCGTCCTGTCGAACACGTGAGAATATGATTTCGACTTCAAACGGAGCGTCTAATGAAATCTCAACCACTATGACAATGAAAAGTAGTACCGCCGCCGCTGCAGACGGAATAAGTTTTGGTGACGAGGACAGGACAGTACAGGCCGGAATCCTGTCTGAGCTGGTCGCGCGGAAAGCGCGGGCTGTAGAAGTGACACGGGACACGCTCGTGCTTCTCCACGAATTTCGGTCTCTCGACGATAGCATCGCCAATGCCAACGGGAAGATCCAGGAGTCGCTGCGCGCGCGGGGGAAGCTCAACATGACGTCAGCGCGACTACAGGAGCAACGGAAAGTCGTAGACGAGCTTTCCGCGATAGTCGATAAAATCGCGAAGCGGATGTACGAGCGAGACTCGGAGGATGCCCGGCTGTCGCTGGTAACAGCGGGCGAGGCGAAACTCGTCGCAGAGCGACTTGCTGCAAGACTCGCACGGAAGGTTCTACGACTGCGCGACAAAGTGGCGTCGTACAGCATCGCATTGACGTGTCGCGACGAGATACTTCAAGCCTGGAAGCATCGGCTTCCGCAGGCCACGGAAGCGGAGAAGATTGTCAAACTTATATGCTATAGTTTATTTAGGTTGTAGTGGGGTAGTTCTTATAGGGTACAACACTTTTAGGTTTGCTACTTGTACCCACCTGATTCCTAGTTCATTCATTCATTCGCTCACATTCTCACATGGTATTCTGAGCAGGTTCCCTAGTGGGAACGTTTTTTTTTAAGGGCCCACCACAACTTTTTTTTTTCCTGCCCTGCCCGAAGCGCGCATCGTGCCCTGCCCGTCGTGGCCCCTTTGTCGCCCGTCACGGCCCCTGCTGGACGCGACCCCTACTGCCCATAGCAGCCCCTACTGCCCGTCGCAGCCCCCTGCTGACGCGGCCCCTGCTGACGCGGCCCCTGCTGACGCGGCCCCTGCTGACGCGGCCCACTACTGGCCCGGCCCTGCTGGCGCGGCCCTCTGCTGACGCGGCCCTCTGCTGACGTGGCCCCCTACTGGCCCGGCCCTGCTGGCGCGGCCCCTGCTGACGCGGCCCCCTGCTGGCGCGGCCCTGCTGACGCGGCCCCTGCTGATGCGGCCCCCTACTGGCCCGGCCCTGCTGACGCGGCCCCCTGCTAGCGCGGGCCCCCCTGCCGTCGCCACCCCTGCTATCACGGCCCGGCCCTGCGCCCGCCCCTGGTAAGCACCCGCGCCGCCAGTTGCCGAGTTGCGCCGCCCAGCCGAGCCGCGCCACCCAGCCGAGCCGCGCCGCCCACTGAGCCGCGCCGCTCTGCCGAGCCGCGCCGCCCTACCATGCCGCGCCGCCCTACTGAGCCGCACTACCCTGCACTGCCCTACTGCCTCTGCTGCTACTGCTGCTACTGCTGCTACTGCTGCTACTACTGCTCCTACTGCTGCTATGGCTAGCCCTACTGTTCTCACCTTTGATGCTGAGGGGCGTGCAGTTGACTTTGACGTGTGGGTTGATGACCTGCAACTCTTTCTTCAGTGTGACTCTAGGGATGGGGTATCCCTTTTCGATCACACGTCCGGTGTCTCTACTGCTCCTGCTGCCACTGCTAACAGTACGGTTCGCTCACAGTGGACCACTCGTGACACTGTTGCTCATCTTGTTGTTCGTAGTCACCTGCCGCCTGCTGAGCGCGCGCATTTTGGCCAGTACAAGACTGCTCAGTCTTTGTACGACGCTGTAGTTGCGCGCTACTCCTCCCCTGCCACTGCTGCCCTCAGCCGCCTCATGCTGCAGTACCTTTTCCCTGACCTTGCCGACTTTGCCACAGTCGCTGACCTCGTTGCTCACCTCCGCACTAGTGACGCCCGCTACCGCGCTGCCCTTCCCACTGAGTTCTGTGCCAAGAACCCCCCCCCCCCATGTACATCACCCTTTACTACCTAGTCACCCGCCTCCCTGACTCCCTTTCTTCAGTCAGGGACCACTTTCTCTCCCTTTGCCCCACCGAGCTGACTGTCGACCTGCTAGAGGAGCGCCTTGCTGCAGCTGAGAAGAGTATCTTAGCTGTAGGTGCTTCTCGCGGCGACCGTCGCACCCCTTTCTTTGAGGGGTGTTCCCCTGTCCCCCTTCTCCCCTCTGATGCTTCTGCTACTGCTGTCGACCTCGTTGGCACTGAGGAGGTCGGAGCTGCGTCTGCCCCTAGTGGGAGGCGCCGCAACAGCAAGGGCAAGGGGAGCAAGGGTGGTGGAGGGGGCAGCGGGGGCAGCGGTGGAGGCGGCGGAGGAGGCGGAGGGGGTGGCGGTGGAGGTGGGGGTGGTACCGGGAGTGGGGGCTTCAGTGGCGGCAGTGGAGGTGGTGGAGACAGCGGCAACGGTGGTGGAGGCAGCGGCAGCGGTGGTGGAGGTGGCAGCAGCGGTGGTGCTGGTCGAGGTGCAGCCGCGCAGCGTGGAGGCTTTGATGGTAGCCATCGCCAGCAGGAGCCGCGCTCCCGTGAGACCCCGTCGGCCCAGCAGCTTCGTGAGTGGTACGCTGGGCGTGGGAGGTCTGGGGGTGCTGGTCCCTGCACTTATGTTCTTCGCACTGGCAGTCGTTGTGGGGAGGCGTGTGGGCTGCCACACACTACGCAGCGCTGCTTCGGTCGCTTGACTGACGCCTGGCGTGCCCAGTTTCCTGACGTTGTTGAGCTCCCTCGCTGGCATGATCTGCTTATGCAGAATGTGGCTATCTTTGATCTTGATTTCGATGCTATCCTTGCTGCCATGTATGCTTTGACTGATAGTGCTGAGGGTGACTGTTACCTGACTGTCCCGGCCGACCCGGTAATTGCGGCTGCTGCTCTAGGTGTTAGTGCGTATGCTTCTCCAGGTACTGGTGAGTCTGCTGCTCCAGGTGCTGGTGAGTCTGCTCTCTCTGGTACTGCACCTACTGAGGCCTTGCACACTTTCACACTTGACCCTGGTGCTTCGCGCTCTTTCTTTAGAGACAGCACCACACTCACGCCGCTCAGTCGGCCTGTCGCAGTCTCCCTTGCTGACCCCTCTGGGGGCCCAGTCCTTGCGCACTCTTCCACGGTTCTACCGTGTCCTGCGGCCCCGTCGGGCTTGCTGTCGGGACTCCACCTCCCCTCGTTCTCTACGAACCTGGTGAGTGGAGCTAACCTCCAGGATGCGTGGGTTGACCAGTTCGCCCTTGGAGGGCAGCGTGTGACCCACTGCACTTGCTCTCGGACGGGCCGCCACCTGGCCACGTTCACCCGTCGGCCAGGGTCGAGTCTGTACACACTGACTACTGCGCCTCCTCCGGTCTCTGCGTCTAGTCAGGTAGCTGCGTCTAGTCAGGTGTTTGCTGCCGCGTCCAGGTCTAGTCCTGCGTCTGCCCCCTGCTCGTTTCGTCCTCTGTCGCACGAGACTCTCCTTTGGCACCACCGCCTTGGTCACCCCTCCCTGCCTCGTCTTCGAGGTATGGCCTCCCGTACCCTTGTCTCGGGTCTACCCCGGTCCCTCCCTCCCCTTCCTCCGGGGCCTGCCCCTACCTGTATTCCCTGTGTCGAGGGCCGGCAGCGCGCCGCTCCTCACTCCTCCACGTTCCCTCCGACAGAGGCTCCTCTGCAGACTCTTCACATGGACGTGTGGGGCCCAGCCCGCGTCCGTGGACAGGATCACGAGCGTTACTTCCTGCTGGTCGTTGACGACTACTCGCCTTACACCTCAGTCTTCCCCTTGCGCAGCAAGGGTGAGGTCCCTGAGGTGTTGATCGATTGGATCCGCGGTGCTCGTCGCCAGCTCAGCGAGAGTTTCGGCTCGGACCTTCCTGTTCTGCGTCTGCACTCCGACAGAGGTGGTGAGTTTTCCTCCGACCTCCTGAGGGCCTTCTGTCGTGCGGAGGGCATCCGCCAAACGTTCACGCTTCCGGCCTCTCCACAGCAAAATGGGATTGCTGAGCGCCGCATTGGCATGGTCATGGACGTCGCTCGTACGTCCATGATCCATGCGGCTGCTCCCCATTTTCTGTGGCCGTTCGCGGTTCAGTACGCTGCGCATCAGATCAACCTTCAGCCTCGTGTCTCCTTACCGGAGACCACACCTACTCTGAGGTGGACGGGGAAGGTTGGCGATGCGTCCGCGTTCCGTGTCTGGGGATCTCGAGCTTTTGTCCGCGATACTTCAGCGGACAAGCTGTCCTCCCGTGCCGTTCCCTGTGTCTACCTTGGCTTCCCTCCTGACGCACCCGGGTGGCAGTTCTACCACCCCACCTCGCGTCGTGTTCTGTCCTCTCACGACGTCACGTTTGACAAGTCGGTGTCTTACTACCGTCTCTTTCCCAACCGCACTGCCTCTCTCCCCCCCCCCCCGCCGCTCTTCCTAGCACCAAGTACTCCCCCGGTCGACCCCCTCCCCCCCCGGGAAGCTGCTGGAGTTGCTGCTGGGGCCGCTGGAGCTGCTGGAGGTGCTGCTGGAGCTGCTGGCGGTGCTGCTGGTGCTGGAGGTGCTGCTGGTGCTGGAGCTGCTGGAGGTGCTACTGGTGCTGGAGGTGCTGCTGGTGCTGGTACTGTTGGGGCTGCTGGAGCTGATGGAGGTGCTGCTGGAGCTGCTGGCGGTGCTGCTGGTGCTAGAGGTACTGCTGGTGCTGGAGCTGCTGGAGCTGCTGGAGGTGCTGCTGGTGCTGGAGCTGCTGGAGCTGCTGGAGGTGCTGTTGGGATTGGAGGTGCTGCTGGGACTGGAGACCCTGGGGCTGAGGGTACCGGTTATGTCTCTGCTGTTTCTAGAGGCGCTGCGCGGCCGCGGCCGTACTACGTTCCACTCCTTCAGCAGGTTCTTGGTTCCCCGCCTTCTCCTGGTCCTCCTCCTCCTTTCCTGAGTCCACCGCCTGTCCAGTCCCAGTCGCAGTTACAGCCGGCCTCTCCACTGCCTGGTCCTTCTCCTTACTCTGGACTGACTAGAGGTCTTACGGAGCGTCGTGAGCCTGAGTCGCGTCCTGTGTCGCCTGAGTCTCTTTCTGCGTCGCCTGTCCGTCCTGTTCGCGCTGGTCGTGTTTCGCGTCCGCGTCCTCCCCCTGTCCCTGGCACTCACTCTATGACTCTGCGTCCTTCCACTGCTCCACAGCGTGCCCCTCTGCCGTCTCCTCCTGCGTCCTCTCTTCTTGCCGATCCGGACCCTGCGTCTGACTCCCTACGTGCTGCTAGTCCAGCTGTCCCGCGCTTTCTGGCCACTGCTGTCACTGACCCTTTGTTTGAGTCCACTGCTGCGTCTGCTCTTGTTACTGAGCTTGTTGACTTTGCTGCAGCCTGTCACCTAGACTACGCCACTAGTCTTGTTGCTGAGTCTGAGTCTGCGTCTCTCACTAGTGGCACTCTTGGCACGGACGTTCTTGAGGACAGACAGGAGGAGTTTGAGTGCTTTGCCGCTACTGTACCTCATCTCGTGTCCATGCTGCTTGCCCCTGAGGGAGACCCGGATGCACCAGACATCCCGACCCCGCGCTCTTACGCAGAGGCGATAGAGGGTCCCTACTCCTCTCAGTGGCAGGCAGCCATGGACGCCGAGATGGCTTCCTGGAAGTCCACAGGCACCTACGTAGACGAGGTTCCCCCACCTGGGGCGAACATCGTCAGTGGCATGTGGATCTTCAGGGTGAAGCGGCCGCCGGGTTCTTCGCCCGCCTTCAAGGCGCATTATGTTGCTAGAGGCTTCAGTCAGCGACAGGGAGTTGACTTCTTTCATACCTTCTCCCCTACCCCGAAGATGACCACTCTTCGGGTACTGCTGCACGTTGCTGCTCAGCGTGACTACGAGCTCTACTCGCTTGACTTCAGCACAGAATTCCTACAGGGCAGCCTACACGAGGAGATCTGGCTGCGCCGCCCACCTGGCTTCACTGGGTCGTTTCCTGCTGGTACCCAGTGGAGCCTCCGGCGGCCAGTCTACGGTCTCCGCCAGGCACCCCGTGAGTGGCACGACACACTCAGGACGACTCTTGCTGTTCTTGGTTTTGCTCCTTCCAGTTCTGACCCTTCTCTGTTTTTACGCTCTGACACTACTCTGCCGCTGTTCTACGTTCTCGTGTACGTAGACGACCTCGTCTTTGCTACTGTTGACACTGAGGCACTCGCCCACGTGAAGTCCGAGCTGCAGAAGAGACACACGTGCACAGACCTGGGTGAACTGACAAGCTATCTTGGCTTGCGGATCACCCAGGACAGAGAACAGCGCACCATTACCTTGACTCAGTCACACATGGTGCAGCAGGTCCTTCAGCGCTTCGGCTTCACGTACTCCTCGCCACAGTCCACTCCTCTGCCTACCGGTCACTCGCTCTCAGCTCCACCTTCGGACGAGTCCGTAGATCCGAGTGGCCCGTATCCAGAGCTTGTGGGCTGCCTCATGTACCTGATGACTTGCACACGACCTGACCTCGCATACCCTCTCAGCCTTCTGGCTTGCTACGTGGCTCCCGGCAGGCACCGAAAGGTGCACTGGGATGCTGCGAAGAGGGTGTTGCGATACTTGTGCAGTACATCAGGCATGGGGCTCGTGCTTGGAGGACGGGCTCGAGTTGTCCTCACTGGTCACGCTGACGCCTCCTGGGTTGACGACTTGGCTACGCAGCGGTCGTCACAGGGTTACACCTTTAGTCTTGGCTCCGGTTCCGTCTCTTGGCGGTCTACCCGCTCGTCTTCTGTTCTCAGCTCTAGTTGTGAGGCTGAGATCTACGCTGGGGCCATGGCTGCACAGGAGTTACGCTGGCTCACCTACCTGCTGACCGACTTGGGAGAGGCGCCTCGTTCTCCTCCAGTTCTGTACGTCGACAACAAGGCCATGCTTGCCTTGTGTCAGGAGCACAGACTGGAGCACAGAACGAAGCACATTGCTCTGCGCTACTTCCTTGCTCGAGAGTTGCAGCAGCGTGGCCAGCTTCGTTTGCTTACGTGGCCTCACAGGCCAACACTGCTGATGTTTTCACCAAGGCACTTCAGCCTTGTGATCATCAGCGTTTCTATACTGTTCTAGGCCTTGTACCTACTGTGCCTCACTTGCTTACTTCTTGACTCTGCTTGCACTGTACTCTATATACATATACCTGCATGCTTACACTTGCTAGGTTGTGTTCACTGTATTGTCTGTTTTCCTTTATATAACTCTGCATGTGAACTGGCCTTGTGGCCATTTGCTTGTGCTCAGACTGCGTGGTGACTTTGTGATCCACCCTGAGCTTGCTTTGCCTTTCTTGACTGGTCTTGTGACCTCTTGTTCTCCCCCACTTTGCCTATGGGGGTGTGTCAAACGTATATATGCTATAGTCTATTTAGGCTGTAGTGGGGTAGTTCTTATAGGGTACAACACTTTTAGGTTTGCTACTTGTACCCACCTGCTTCCTTGTTCATTCATTCATTCGCTCACATTCTCGCAAAGATTACCGTGACGTTGCGAGATTATCTTGCAGTGTTCAAACGTGACGTTGCGATATTATCTTGCAGTGTTCAAACGTGCGATGACAACCTTTCCTGAATCTGAGCGCGCCATTCTCGGAATCGTCCAGATGCCATCCTCAACAAGCTGAGATGAAACCCGTGGCGCGCCGTCAGTTGCATTGGGTTCCGTCGCAGATGGCGCAAAGAATGATGCCGAGAGCAATAAAAGACAGGCCAATCATCGCACGTCATAAATGTCACCTCTGCTCACTGGCTCTTTAAGCAACGGGCCTTCATCCATCGGACCTCCGTCGAACAGACCTTTTCCCAGTCCAAAAAAGAGTCAAGTGGTGCCATTATGGAGTGACAAAGACGACCCTTATCTCACGGAAATCGAATCGCCCCATGGCGAAGTGATGGATGTTGAGCATGGTTCTCAAGATAAGAATTTATCAAAACATTATATGTTTCTAGCTTGTCTAGGCTATGTAGGGGTTATCCTTAGAGGGTACAACTCTTTTCTCGACAATCTTGTACCCCCCCCCAACCTGATCGACATTCATTCTCCTCACATGATTCTAACAGAATTCGCAGTATAAGAGTACAGGCTTGCAAAAGTCGACAGAAGCTGTCAACGAGATTGCAGCAGCAGACGCTGAGGAGGCGGTGGCTAGGGGGTTGCTGGAGAGCCTCCGAGCCGAAGTCCAGGCTTGGAAATCTTCCATAGCTGAGGCTCGGGCGTCAGAGGGTTTCCAGAAGCTGAAGAGGACGCGTGAAGAGCTGGATAATGCGGAGGCCGATGCGGAGTATGCGGTTTTCCAGGTGAAGGAAGGCAAGAAAGACCTGGCACAGGCGGAAGCTGAGCTGGCGGGAGCACGGGAGATGGCCAACGAACAGACGAGGATTCTGCGTGAAGCAAATGAAGACCTGCGCCTTGCCATGAGTGTTGAGTCTGCGGCTCGAACCTTGAGAGCGAGGATGCAGCGGGAGGAGGCTGAATTGGTGAAGGCTCTGGCAGAGAGAGTGGCAGGAGCAATGAGCAGGAAGGTGAAGAGAGCTGAGGCGTTGGTCTTAGAGAGAAGGCAAGAGTTGCAAGTTGCGATGGTGGAAAGGGAGAAGGCGGCAAGGAAGGTTCCAGGGTTGAAAGCCAGTGTGAAGGAGCTGCATGAGAGGTATGGAGAGGGTGAATTAGAGGTTAAGGAGGCTGTTAGGCTCATGAAGCTGCTCAAGCCAGTTGTGATTGCTAAGCATGGGGAAGCTCTTGCTGCTAAACAGGAGTGGGGAAGATTGTGAATGCTTAGGCGTTTGTGTTTTTGCCCCTTTGTAAGTAATTATTTTGTTCAAGACAGTACCTCTTATGAGTTGTAAGCGGATAGAGTGCGAGGAAGTCAATAACTAGAAAATGATTACAACTACTGAGCAATTGATGAAGCCCAGCATTGAAATAGCGAAGAGCCGAGCTAGGCGGGAACATCGGGGTGCCCCTTTAAGGCACAGTCAGATAAGATCCTGCTTAGCAGGGGTGAACGGAGGGGGCAGGCATAGGAAGTGGGAGAGTGATGAGAGGAGTGTTGGCGATGATGATGTAGGGGATGCGACGGCCGCCCCTTATAGGCACACATAAGATAAGATCCTGCAGAGGGGGGGTGAAGGGCGTGAGGGGTGTGAAGTTCAAGAGATGAGAGGCATTGAGTTGGGTGAAAGGGAAGGTCAAGTGAAGAGGATGAAACGAGTGCATCTAATCCAGCCACAAAATTATTTTGCGCTCGCACTCACATATATGTACATATATACAGAAAGGTATACATACATATATGTGTATATTTACATAAGGCACCTTAAAATCCATTTCATGCTGATGTGCGCACTCACTTGTGAAGGGGTTCAACGCTCACCCGTACAACGGCTTCACACTCCACGGCATGTAGGCAGTAGAGGTCATGAGCTGCGCTGCCGCTGGGCCCAGATTCAGATAGTCCTTCCCCAGAATGTTGATGCCCGCCCAGGGGAACGCGCGGAAGCCATGAGGGGTATGATTGGATGGGGGAAGAATGAAGAACGGGGAGAAGTGGTGATGGGGTGTAAGGAAGGGGAAAGAGGCAGGGACAAGGACAGTACCGGCTTCAGATGGTCCTCCACCAGAATGCTGGCTGATGCCCGTCCAGGAACACGCGCGGAAGCCTTGAGGGTTATGAATGAGTGGGGGAGGGGTGAAGAAAGGAGGGAAAGAGGCAGGAACAAAAGAAGCCCAGGGTTGAGATGCACCTTCACTAAATGTTGATGGTCGTCCAGGAGAGGGGAATACGAGGGGAGGAAAACGGTGAAGTGGTGAGTGAGAAGGGTAAAGGTGGACGCAGAGAGAAGGAAGAATCCTAAAAAAACCCGTCAAATACCGTCAGACCCCTCGAAACTTGGTAAAAATTCGTCAAAACCCGCGGGAAACCGTTAACCCTTCCAGCATATCACCTGCGCCCAGTAAATGCTGAAGACGAGGATGAGGAACGGCGTGCCGAAACATCGCTGCAGCGAATTGAACCACGAGACGAGGAGCATGTGAAGCACAGGCAAGGAGGTGAGAATTCACCAGTGGAAATGGGCGGCTGAGATCCGCGAGATGGATTGTGCATCATGACGGGTGCAGAATTGTGGACGAAGGGTCGGCCGTCAAATGAGATGGTAAGCGAACATGTGAGGTGTACGGATCATGTGAGATGGTGATAGGTCAAGTGAGATGGTGGACGACCACGTCAGTTCATCCAATCAGGGCTCCCCATACCCCTCCAGACTCTACTCCAATACGCTTAAGCATCATTCACGCAAAAACGATCAAGTTAAGTTTCTGACGACGAAGCGCGTGCACGCAATTCCTGCGCTGAGCAGCTGCAGTCAGCTTCCGACGCGCAATCAGCTGCTACAGCTGTGTCATTGTCGTAAGGCCATCATGCGATAGCAGGGTGATAGCTGCTTCAGGATATTGTCAGGAAAGAGAATTGCACGGTTACAAGGTCCCCAAACAGTGAGTAAACCTCAACTTATTATAAATCTCGGAGATTCCGAGATGGGAAATGTTTGTTTTTTTTTCTGCCGGTTCCAAAGGTGAGCCGGCAAAATACTGATTAAGCTACCTATTACTAACGGTAAAAACGTCTCTACCCTGAGACGACTGAGCTCAATGAGTAAAGGCCTCCTACAGAGGCTGGGAAATTTGGAGGCTCATTTGAATACAGAACAGGCATGAAATGAGGGGAAACGAGGAAAATGAAGAAACCAAGGAACGGAAAAAGAGTCAATTTTGAATCAGGAGAAGGCAGGGACGAGGCGAAACGGGGAAAATGGGTTCTTGCGAGAATGTGGATCTGGAAAGCTAGAGCTTGGATGTATCTCTCGTCGCTCGAACCGTGATTGGTTGGCACCACATTTCCCATCTCGATCGAATTCTCCGCTTTGGAGATTTCAGACGCTCTGATTGGGCGTGCTGGTCGGTGGAGGACACCGTCGAAAGTATTTGCGACAGCTTTCGCGCTTGCGACGGCTGTCGCATGAGCAACCTGACAGCAGAATCACTTTGCTTCCTGCGCATTTGCCGCAAAACACCACCCTTGGGATTGTCCCTAAGGGCGATGTCAGGTTGTAAAACGCCCTCTGCGATCAACTTCGTTTCGTCGCGGTGCAAAACGGTGAAGCTTGAAAACCGCTTTACACCGTGTGGAACCGTCCTGAGCCACGATGCAAGAATTGTGTATGTGCTAGTATTGTACAACCTGATGTCGCGCTAATGCGTTCCTTTCGCTTCAGATCGAGTGGTTTTCTCTGGTGTGACAAGGTCCGCAACGGTGGTGAGCGGAAACAGTTTTCGAGGTTGGGCATGATTCATCAGAGTCTAAGTTCGAGCTCAAACCGCTTTGCACCGTGGCGAAATTTTCCATATTGTATCCTGCCGTGTAGAACCTTTCTAAAAGTCCGAACTTTGGGAAGTTCGAAAAAAGATCACGCGCGCCCTAATGACTGTGATGAACCAGAATTCATTTTAGCACAGTTCGGTACGATGTTTTGCGTTACACAACGTTTTGTCTAACTCTCCCAACCTCACCCACCCACCAATCAGGCGGATCGCTGTTCGAATCCGTGGTGGCATCATCTGGTCTGAAGTGGACCATGCTTGTCATGTGGAGCGCGATGTCCGCGTTCGGTATGTAGATTCTCTTGGAACGATTCAGTAGGAAATGCTGGCATGGATTTTCTACGGTCGCGATTGCGTCAGCGGAGGCTTCCGCTGTCGCAACTCGATTTCGCTGAACCTCCTGCGTCGCAAAGCAACGAGCGGGTTACCACAAGCGTTCGCGTACTGAGATTCGCGAGGAACCTGATCCGGAGAATACGATGGCTGTCGTGGCGAAATCTAGTCATCGCATTCTTTGCTACATTTCTCCTGCTTTACGCGATTCACCTGTTCGTGTGGGACAGTTCATGGGGATGCGATCGCCTACCGCTAGTATCTGGTATGCCACCCATTTGTAGACCGGAGGCTAATGCCGACCTAGAATATTCTCATCCTCCCATCCATGTCCATTTCCTGATCCACTTCACTCAGCGATTCCCTGATTCCCGACCTGCACGTCATCCCTCCCGCTCAATCCCCTCCGCTCCATTGTTCCTCCCCTCAGTCATTCATTCTTTCTCCTCGCTTCACTTCCCTCGCCCGCGCTTCATTTCCTGAGTCTGATTCAAAATCGGATGTCTCAAAAGGCATGAATGCTCTGGAGCCCTCTCCCACACACTACCCACCTTCGCTTCCCCCTGCCTTGGCTTCTCATTCTCCGTCCTCTCAGCGGCCAACTGCTGGTGGGCCAAGCCCAAGAGCGTGCAGTCGCACTACATATACGGCTACGAGTTCCCCAGACTCTTCAACACACTGTTGTTCCTCAGACCCCCCATTCCCCCCAACCCCCCCTTGCCTCCCTTCCATCATTCCTCGTTCTCCTCTTCTCTCAGCGGCCAACTGCTGGTGGGCCGAGCCCAAGAGCGTGCAGTCACACTTCATCTACGTATACGAGCTTCCCAGACGCTTCAACACACTGTATTCCTCCATACCCCCTTTGCATTTACTCCTCACACTCCCCTCCTCTCAGCGGCCAACTGCTGGTGGGCCGAGCCCAAGAGCGTGCAGTCGCACTTCATCTACGTCTACGAGCTTCCCAGGCGCTTCAACGTTGACCTCTCAGACCGCCTCACCTCGCACCACCTCTCCGATTTCCATCTCGACAACCTGCTGTTCAGGTAACCCCCCCTGAGTCACGTCTATACCCTGCCTTCCCAGGCGCTTCAACGTTGACCTCTCAGACCGCCTCACCTCGCACCACCTCTCCGATTTCCATCTCGACAACCTGCTGTTCAGGTAACCCCCCCTGAGTCACGTCTATACCCTGCCTTCCCAGGCGCTTCAACGTTGACCTCTCAGACCGCCTCACCTCGCACCACCTCTCCGATTTCCATCTCGACAACCTGCTGTTCAGGTAACCCCCCCTGAGTCACGTCTATACCCTGCCTTCCCAGGCGCTTCAACGTTGACCTCTCAGACCGCCTCACCTCTCCGATTTCCATCTCGACAACCTGCTGTTCAGGGCAGAGCTTCCCTTCAGGTCGCTTATAGCCCCTCCTGATTCACGTCTATACCCCCCCTGCATAGACGTCCACATGGTTCAACGTGGACCTCTCAGACCGCCTCACCTCACACCACCTCTTTGGCTTCCATCTAGGCACCCTACTGTTCAGGTCTGTGCCTCTGTTCTCATTTCATGCCAATAACACAGCCCCCTATTCGTGCCACTCCATCTCGCCTCCTCTCCTCATCTCAATTCCACCTCTCCTCTCCCCTCTCCCTCTCTCAGGGCACTGCAGCGCTCCAACATACATCGCACAGTGGACCCCGAGGCCGCTTCCCTCTTCTTCCTCCCCGTGCTGCCCATGCTGCACCTCGCCCTGCGCCTGCCCTCTCTTGAAGCCCCCTCCCTTGCGCTCGCTGCTGCAACAGCAGGGGGAGAGACGGCAGCACGGGGAAACGGGCTTGAGATGTCGTTAGAGCACTGGGAGGCGCTGGCAGATACAGGGCGTTATGTGGGGGAGGCGTTATTGTATGTGCAGGTGAGCGGGGGAGGTGCAATTGCATGTGCAGGTGAGAGGGTGAGGAGGTGTGAAGCGCAAGTGCTTGTGTTTTTTTATTTTTTGTTGTGTTTGGTGCATGCAGGTGAGTGTGCGCTTTCAAATTCCTGCCCACTTACAACAGTTTACGTGTCAAGAAAATGCAAGTGATGCCTTCTTGATCCGGCCACTTTCATCATGAACCTTGCGTGTCTGTTTTTGCGCCTTTTTTTTGCAAGTATTCACATTATTCTACGTGCATATGCCCCTATGCCCCTTCGTTACAGTCACATTATCCCTACTGGCGCCGCAGTGGGGGCAGCGATCACTTCATCATCGCATCACACCCCTACGGCCGATGTGGGTAAGTGTTGCAGATCAACTGAAGGGTTACCTCACCTGGTTTGTAACTATCAGCTTTTGAGGCTCCTCTAAAGTCGCAGTGGGGGCAGCGATCGCTTTGTCATCGCATCGCACCCATTCGGCTGATGTGGGTAAGTGCTCTGGGTCGAGTGGGGGGCTACTTGGTAACTGTCTACAAAGTCTCGAAGTTACTTGAGGCGCCTCAAAAGTCGCAGTGGGGGGGGCAGTGGTCACTTCATCATGGCATCACACTGCGACCTCCGTTCGGCCGATGCAGTTAGTTGTTTGTTGAGGTTCGAGTCGGGGGTACATGGTAACGATCGCTAAACTAGTTCTGAGACGTCTCAAAACTGTCGCTCGAATCTCGAGGCCCAACTGGTAACTGTCGCTAAACCCGAAATCCTGCACACTTGACCCTGTTCCCAGGCTCCTTCCCTCTTTTTCCCAGTCTCTCCCTTCGCCCCCCCAACCCTCCTGTCAATATCCTTCCCTTCGTGAGCCCCTCTCTCCTCGGCTCTCTCTTCAACCTCCAGCCCTCCTACCCCGACCTGCTCTTCCGCTCCCTCCTCCACCTCACCCCCACCGCTGCCGCCGCCGCCGCCGCTGCTGCTGCTGCTGCTGCTGCTGCTGCTGCTGCCGCCACCACTGCTGCTGCTGCTGCTGCCGCCACCACTGCTGCTGCTGCCGCTGCTGCTGCCGCTGCTGCTGCCGCTGCTTCTGCCACTGCTGCTGCCACTGCTGCTGCCAACACAAGGAAAGCCACGACTGGCAGCAAGCAGGTATGCTAATGCATCTCTTTTTGTTGCCTTCTTATCTTTCCCTCTCCCCCGTTCCCTTTCAGCATCCTTTCTTTCGTCAACCCGGCTGTCCTCGGCTCTCTATTCACCCTCCAGCCCTCCTCCTACCCAGACCTGCTCTTCCGTTCAGTCCTCCACCTCTCCCCCGCCGCCGCCGCTGCCGCTGCTGCCAGAAGGATAGCCGCAGCCGGCAGCAAGCAGTTGACTGCTGCCGGCCGGTTGAAAGCTGCCCTAGCAGGGAAGAAACGGCGGGGGGCGGAGCAGGAAGGGGTGGGGGAAGGAGACGGGAAGCAGCAGGGGCGTGTAGGGAACAGGCAGCAGAAATTGCAACAGCAGCAGAAATTGCAGCAGATAGGGAGGAAGGAGAAGAGAAGGGGTGGTGGTGGAGAGGTGGCAGAGTCTGGGGGAGGAGGAGGGGTTAGAGGGAAGAAAGGTTGGGATGGAGAGAGTGTAGGTGTGGGTTCAGGGGAAGGGGAGGGGCGTTTTGGGAGGTTGAGTGGGAAGAAGCAAGCTGTAGCTCTGGGGATTGATGAGGTGAGTAGATGGTGATGGTACGAAGTGAAGTGGTATGAGTTGAGTGAGTGAGTGAGTGGTGATGGTGCTCCGTTTCGCACTAACATGACGGTATGAGGGGAGTGGGGATGGCACGAGGGGAGTGGGGATGGCACGAAGGGAGTGCGGATGGCACAAGGGGAGTGGAGATGGTACGAGGGGAGTGGGATGGCATAAAGAGAGTGGGCATGACACAAGGGGAGTGAGTGGGGATGTCACCGGTGAGGACACCGGTGAGGTCGGGTTAGAGACCTCAGAGGGAGATGGTGCGATGGTAGGAGAGGGAGGAGGTGAGGGAGCCTCAGGCGGAGGTTCAGGAGGGGCATCAAAGATGGTGGTCCGGAGGGAGGATCCCCACCTGAGGTGGAGTAGAAGGAGCGAGTCTCATCAAATACGACATCGCAGCTCCGAACTAATTGTTGAGTAGAGGGGTTGAGGAAGAGGTAATCAGGGGAGTCGGCGTTGTGCCCAAGATAGATACACGTTTGAGTCTTGGGGCCGGGCTTCCCACCTTGCTGCCGCCGAGCCTGGGGGTTGAGGAGGACATAGGCGGTGCACCCCCAGACGCGAAGGGGGCGAGCAGTGGGTGTTTTCCCGAACCAGAGCGTGGTGGGAGTGGTATCGGGGAGATGCGGGTGGGGATAAAGATTGTAGAGGAGGGCGACATGGTAAAGGGCGTACCCCCAGAGCGAAAGTGGTGCGTGAGAGTGGCTGAGGAGACAACGAGTGATTTGCACCAAGGTGTGATTACGGCTCTCTGCTATGCCGTTCTGCTGAGGGTGAAGTTTTGCAGAATGTCAAGAGAGGAGCAGAAGGCTTCAAGTTTGGTGTTGCAAAATTCACACCATCCGAATGGAGGCGCTTGACCTTGGTGCCAAAGGTGGTATGTGCCTGGTTAACCCATGCCATGATGGTCTTTGGAGCCTCAGCCTTAGTGTGGAGGAGGTGCACAAAGACGTAGCGAGTGTGGTCATCAACTATCAAAAGAAAATAGCGATGGCCACCTCGTGCGGCAACCGGTGTAGGGCCCCAGACGTCCATGTGCACTAGATCCAGTGGGGCTGTTGCTACTGAGGGTGAGGCAGGGTGGGGCTGTTGGCGTAGCTTGCTCTTGGTGCAGTCAAAGCACGTGGGAGCGGGCGAGTTAGGTGGTGGTGGAAGTGAGGCTGGCAGGCCGAGGAGAAGCTTCTTGGAGGCCATGTCAGCAAGCGTGCGGAAGTTTGGGTGCCCGAGCCGATGGTGGTAGAGGATGGTCGGGTTAGAGAAACTGCGACATGAGTATGGTGTGACAGTGGCCTGTGCTTGGGTGGTTGACACCTGAGGGATAGGTACACGCAGCGTGTAGAGGCCGCTGCTGTTGAGGGTGAAGCGAGCTAGGACTTTGTTGGTGAGGGGGTCGATGATGTCACAATAGTCGTTGTACTCCGAAATTATGGTGCGGACCCCTGCCTCTTGAAGTTCCTTTTGAGCCACTAGATTGTAGCGTAGTGAAGGCACGCACATGCCCGTGACTGTGCCGGATGGGAAAGCGGGGCACGGGACTGTGGACGAACCCTTGGCAAGAGTGGTGAAGCTTGAATCAGATCCTAAGAGGGGAATGGGTGTTGAGTAGGGTTTGAAGGAGAGTGTCTTCTTGAGCACTGTGTGGGTGGCCCCGCTATCGAGTGTGAATTCTTTGTATTGTGGTGCCTGTAATGAGCCGATGTACTGCGAAGTTGCTTCATTAATCATGGCAGCGCCAGGGAACAACAAATTGATGCGTACATCAGCATGAGCACTATCACTAGAACTAGCCTGAGCGGGGTCCTGTGCCTCAACTAAGTTGACTTTATGAGGGCGCATCCAGTTCGGTGGCTTCTTGTCGACTCCATGGATGGCATACCATTCGTCGGCTTTCTTCTTGAAGCACGTAGCGAGGGGGTGGTTAGTGCCACCACACACTTGTCCCTTGCGGTTGCCAAACTTGACGACGTAGGTGCATGGAGGGAAGCGGTTGCGCTGAAAGGTTGCCGAGGCGACACTTGCTTGAGGCACGGGAGCCTGGAGGGCGTAGGCCTTGGCTTGAGCCGTGATGTCTTTTTCAGCGGAGAGGAGTGCGGAAGAGACCTTAGCAAAGGTGAGGTCTTCCGTCGAGATGGTGAGGAGCATTTTTCTAGTCACCTCATATGTCGAGGTGAGGCCGACAAGGAGGGCTACAGCCGGTGCTTGCTCGGGGAAGACTACACCGAGTTCCTTGAGTTTGCCATGAGATGTAGTCCGTCACGCCCGCCGAGTCCTCGAGGTGGACTTGGAACATGCTTGGGATAAGGATGGCGACCCCAACAGCCGTCTTGTTCATGAAGCGGTCCTGAAGGTGCTTCCATATGGCATTTGAGGTGGGGTAATTGTGGTAGGTGTTGACGAGCTCGGGAGGCGTAGTGCCGATGAAAACACTAATAATAGCCGCATCGGCCTTCTCCCATTTACAATAGTTGTCAACATCTTCCTCATACTTCTTGGTAGCCGCAGCATCGGCAGGTTTTGACGGCTCCTTGGGGATGGGGGGCTGTTTTCCCTTGCCATGATTGAGGACATCCTTGAGATCCAGCCCATGCGCCTCACGGCTCAGAAGGTGCTTGTCAACCCCATAGCTCCATGCCTTGAAGTTGGAGCTAGTGCCGTCGGCTTCAAGACGGAGCGGGGTGATAGGGTTGGCGATGGTGGCCGAGGAGAAGGCCATGGTGAAGAATTCCTTGAGTCTTGCGCGAAACGCTGCTCTTAAGTCACCGATAGGAATTTGAGGTTTAGGGTTTTCGAAGGAGAAATTGAAGAACTTGGGGTTTAGGGTTTACGAAAGAGAATTTTGAGATTTAGGGTTTTCGAAGGAGAATTTGAAGGAAACGCCGATTTCAGAACTGTCGACTAACTGCTAACCCTAGTCCCCCCCAGCCCTGTCCCTCAGCTTTGCGGCTTCGCTGCTACACGGCTGCTCGGCTACACCTGTTCAGCTGCGGGGCGATAGAAGTGCCGTAGCGGGGCGACGAGCGGCAGCCCGAAGATGATGTTGCAGGGCGACGGGCGTCAGCCCGATGTGAAGCTGCAGGGCAACGGGCGGCAGCCCGAAGGTGATGCTGGTCGACGGGCGGCAGCCCGAAGATAGATGAGATGGGAGAAATAGGGTTATGTCGAAGCGGGAAGAACAGCGGGACAGAACAGTGGTGATTCGAGGCGAGTGGCAAGAAAACGCTAGTGACGGTTACCTTTAGCGAAGTGCAGAAACCGGTGCACCGTGACTGTGAAAAGGTAGCGCGAGGAAAAATCTGCCCACGGAAGATGTCGCGAATTACGGAGACGAGGTCGGCGCGGGAGAAATTCCGGCCAGGAAGATTATGTCGATGACGATCCTTAACGTCGAGCGATGAATGTTGAAGGCGGCTTCGCCTAATAGTGCGGGAGAGGATTCCGCAAAGGTAAGAGGATCAAGATCCGCGTGTGCGGTTGAAAAGCTCTGATACCATGTCAGAACTTGAGCTTAGAATCCATGCATTAGTAATGAGCTTGTAGCTCTTTAAGTACATCCAGGATGAGCAAGGAATGGATGGGGAGGGGGAATCGAGGGCAATCTCTAGGGATTGGGGGTAATCCCAAGGCAATCTCCAATTGGTGGGTTGAAGATTGCTTGGAGATCCCAATTGGGTTTGGTTGGGATGTGGGTGTACACCCAACCAAACACAAAGTGCAAACTACACTAAACTAGGATATAAAAAGTACAAGTACAAATGTGAGATTGAAGGCTAACACTAACAGATGATGCTTGTTCTCTTCAATCCTCCTCGGCCCTCCTACCACTCCTCAACACTTCAATAATACTCACAGTGCATGGGACCTCTCCTCTGCTCTGTGCCCCTCCTCCCACTCACACTCCCCATCTCCCCACCTCCTCATCTCCCCACCTCCTCATTCCCCACCCCCTCATTTCCCCATCTCCCCGCCTCCTCATTTCCCCACCTCCTCATTTCCCCACCTCCTCATTTCCCCACCTCCTCATTTCCCCACCTCCTCATTTCCCCACCTCCTCATTCCCCCACCTCCTCATTTCCCCACCTCCTCATTTCCCCACCTCCTCATTCCCTCACCTCCTCATTTCCCCACCTCCTCATTTCCCCACCTCCTCATTTCCCCACCTCCTCATTCCCCCACCTCCTCATTTCCCCACCTCCTCATTTCCCCACCTCCTCATTTCCCCACCTCCTCATTCCCCCACCTCCTCATTTCCCCACCTCCTCATTCCCTCACCTCCTCATTTCCCCACCTCCTCATTTCCCCACCTCCTCATTTCCCCACCTCCTCATTCCTCACCTCCTCATTTCCCCACCTCCTCATTTCCCCACCTCCTCATTTCCCCACCTCCTCATTCCCCCACCTCCTCATTTCCCCACCTCCTCATTTCCCCACCTCCTCATTTCCCCACCTCCTCATTTCCCACCTCCTCATTCCCCCACCTCCTCATTTCCCCACCTCCTCATTTCCCCACCTCCTCATTCCTCACCTCCTCATTTCCCCACCTCCTCATTTCCCCACCTCCTCATTTCCCCACCTCCTCATTCCCCACCTCCTCATTTCCCCACCTCCTCATTTCCTCACCTCCTCATTTCCCCACCTCCTCATTTCCCCACCTCCTCATTCCCCACCTCCTCATTTCCCCACCTCCTCATTCCCCCACCTCCTCATTTCCCCACCTCCTCATTTCCCCACCTCCTCATTCCCTCACCTCCTCATTTCCCCACCTCCTCATTTCCCCACCTCCTCATGTCCCCACCTCCTCATTTCCCCACCTCCTCATTTCCCCACCTCCTCATTCCCTCACCTCCTCATTTCCCCACCTCCTCATTTCCCCACCTCCTCATTTCCCCACCTCCTCATTTCCCCACCTCCTCATTTCCCCACCGTCCTCATTTCCCCACCTCCTCATTTCCCCACCTCCTCATTTCCCCACCTCTCATTCCCCCACCTCCTCATTTCCCCACCTCCTCATTCCCCACCTCCTCATTCCCCACCTCCTCATTCCCCACCTCCTCATTCCCCACCTCCTCATTTCCCCACCTCCTCATTCCCTCACCTCCTCATTCCCCACCTCCTCATTTCCCCACCTCCTCATTTCCCCACCTCCTCATTTCCCCCACCTCCTCATTCCCCACCTCCTCATTCCCCACCTCCTCATTCCCCCACCTCCTCATTCCCCACCGTCCTCATTTCCCACCTCCTCATTTCCCCACCTCCTCATTTCCCCACCTCCTCATTCCCCACCTCCTCATTTCCCCACCTCCTCATTCCCCACCTCCTCATTCCCCCACCTCCTCATTCCCCACCTCCTCATTCCCCCACCTCCTCATTTCCCCACCTCCTCATTTCCCCACCTCCTCATTTCCCCACCTCCTCATTTCCCCACCTCCTCATGTTCCCCATCTCCTCATTTCCCCACCTCCTCATTCCCACCTCCTCATTCCCCACCTCCTCATTTCCCCACCTCCTCATTTCCCCACCTCCTCATTTCCCCACCTCCTCATTTCCCCACCTCCTCATTTCCCCACCTCCTCATTTCCCCACCTCCTCATTTCCCCACCTCCTCATTTCCCCACCTCCTCATTCCCCCACCTCCTCATTCCCCCACCTCCTCATTTCCCCACCTCCTCATTTCCCCACCTCCTCATTTCCCCACCTCCTCATTTCCCCACCTCCTCATTTCCCCACCTCATTTCCCCACCTCCTCATTCCCCCACCTCCTCATTTCCCCACCTCCTCATTCCCCCACCTCCTCATTTCCCCACCTCCTCATTCCCCCACCTCCTCATTTCCCCACCTCCTCATTCCCTCACCTCCTCATTTCCCCACCTCCTCATTTCCCACCTCCTCATTTCCCCACCTCCTCATTCCCCCACCTCCTCATTTCCCCACCTCCTCATTCCCCCACCTCCTCATTCCCCACCTCCTCATTTCCCCACCTCCTCATTTCCCCACCTCCTCATTTCCCCACCTCCTCATTTCCCCACCTCCTCATTCCCCACCTCCTCATTTCCCCACCTCCTCATTTCCCCACCTCCTCATTTCCCCACCTCCTCATTCCCCCACCTCCTCATTTCCCCACCTCCTCATTCCCCCACCTCCTCATTCCCCCACCTCCTCATTTCCCCACCTCCTCATTTCCCCACCTCCTCATTTCCCCACCTCCTCATTTCCCCACCTCCTCATTTCCCCACCTCCTCATTTCCCCCCACCTCCTCATTCCCCCACCTCCTCATTCCCCACCTCCTCATTCCCCCACCTCCTCATTTCCCCCCCTCCTCATTTCCCCACCTCCTCATTTCCCCACCTCCTCATTTCCCCACCTCCTCATTTCCCCACCTCCTCATTTCCCCACCTCCTCATTTCCCCACCTCCTCATTTCCCCACCTCCTCATTTCCCCACCTCCTCATTTCCCCACCTCCTCATTTCCCCACCTCCTCATTTCCCCACCTCCTCATTTCCCCACCTCCTCATTCCCCCACCTCCTCATTCCCCACCTCCTCATTTCCCCACCTCCTCATTTCCCCACCTCCTCATTTCCCCACCTCCTCTTTCCCCACCTCCTCATTTCCCCCTCCTCATTTTTTCCCCACCTCATTTTCCCCACCTCCTCATTCCCCCACCTCCTCATTTCCCACCTCCTCATTTTTCCCCCACCTCCTCATTTCCCCACCTCCTCATTTCCCCACCTCCTCATTTCCCCCACCTCCTCATTTCCCCACCTCCTCATTTCCCCACCTCCTCATTCCCCACCTCCTCATTTCCCCACCTCCTCATTCCCCCACCTCCTCATTCCCCCACCTCCTCATTCCCCACCTCCTCATTTCCCCCACCTCCTCATTTCCCCACCTCCTCATTTCCCCACCTCCTCATTTCCCCACCTCCTCATTTCCCCACCTCCTCATTCCCCCACCTCCTCATTCCCCACCTCCTCATTTCCCCACCTCCTCATTTCCCCACCTCCTCATTTCCCCACCTCCTCATTTCCCCACCTCCTCATTCCCCACCTCCTCATTCCCCCCCTCCTCATTCCTCCCCACCTCCTCATTTCCCCCACCTCCTCATTCCCTCCCCACCTCCTCATTTTTCCATCCCCACCTCCCTTCATTCCCCCACCTCCTCATTTCCCCACCTCCTCATTCCCCACCTCCTCATTTCCCCACCTCCTCATTTCCCCACCTCCTCATTCCCCCACCTCCTCATTTCCCCACCTCCTCATTTCCCCACCTCCTCATTTCCCCACCTCCTCATTTCCCCACCTCCTCATTTCCCCACCTCCTCATTTCCCCACCTCCTCATTTCCCCACCTCCTCATTCCCCCACCTCCTCATTCCCCCACCTCCTCATTTCCCCACCTCCTCATTCCCCCACCTCCTCATTTCCCCACCTCCTCATTTCCCCACCTCCTCATTTCCCCACCTCCTCATTTCCCCACCTCCTCATTTCCCCACCTCCTCATTCCCCCCCTCCTCATTTCCCCACCTCCTCATTTCCCCACCTCCTCATTTCCCCACCTCCTCATTTCCCCACCTCCTCATTTCCACCCACCTCCTCATTTCCCCACCTCCTCATTTCCCCACCTCCTCATTCCCCCCCCTCCTCATTTCCCCACCTCCTCATTTCCCCACCTCCTCATTTCCCCACCTCCTCATTTCCCCACCTCCTCATTCCCCCACCTCCTCATTTCCCCACCTCCTCATTTCCCCACCTCCTCATTTCCCCACCTCCTCATTTCCCCACCTCCTCATTTCCCCACCTCCTCATTCCCCCCTCCTCATTCCCCCCCCTCCTCATTTCCCCACCTCCTCATTTCCCCACCTCCTCATTTCCCCACCTCCTCATTTCCCCACCTCCTCATTCCCCCACCTCCTCATTCCCCCACCTCCTCATTTCCCCACCTCCTCATTTCCCCACCTCCTCATTTCCCCCCTCCTCATTTCCCCACCTCCTCATTTCCCCACCTCCTCATTTCCCCCCTCCTCATTCCCCCACCTCCTCATTCCCCCACCTCCTCATTTCCCCACCTCCTCATTTCCCCACCTCCTCATTTCCCACCTCCTCATTTCCCCACCTCCTCATTCCCCCACCTCCTCATTTCCCCACCTCCTCATTTCCCCACCTCCTCATTCCCCACCTCCTCATTTCCCCACCTCCTCATTTCCCCCCTCCTCATTTCCCCACCTCCTCATTTCCCCACCCTCATTTCCCCACCTCCTCATTCCCCCACCTCCTCATTTCCCCACCTCCTCATTCCCCCACCTCCTCATTTCCCCCACCTCCTCATTCCCCCACCTCCTCATTTCCCCACCTCCTCATTCCCCCACCTCCTCATTTCCCCACCTCCTCATTTCCCCACCTCCTCATTTCCCCACCTCCTCATTCCCCCACCTCCTCATTTCCCCACCTCCTCATTTCCCCCACCTCCTCATTCCCCCACCTCCTCATTTCCCCACCTCCTCATTTCCCCACCTCCTCATTTCCCCACCTCCTCATTTCCCCCTCCTCATTTCCCCACCTCCTCATTTCCCCACCTCCTCATTTCCCCACCTCCTCATTTCCCCACCTCCTCATTCCCCCACCTCCTCATTTCCCCACCTCCTCATTCCCCCACCTCCTCATTCCCCACCTCCTCATTTCCCCACCTCCTCATTTCCCCACCTCCTCATTTCCCCACCTCCTCATTTCCCCACCTCCTCATTTCCCCACCTCCTCATTTCCCCACCTCCTCATTCCCCCACCTCCTCATTCCCCCACCTCCTCATTCCCCCACCTCCTCATTTCCCACCTCCTCATTTCCCCACCTCCTCATTTCCCCACCTCCTCATTTCCCCACCTCCTCATTTCCCCATCTCCTCTCCTCATTTCCCCACCTCCTCATTTCCCCACCTCCTCATTTCCTTCCCCACCTCCTCATTTCCCCACCTCCTCATTTCCCCACCTCCTCATTTCCCCACCTCCTCATTTCCCCACCTCCTCATTTCCCCACCTCCTCATTCCCCCACCTCCTCATTCCCCACCTCCTCATTTCCCCACCTCCTCATTTCCCCACCTCCTCATTTCCCCACCTCCTCATTTCCCCCCACCTCCTCATTTCCCCACCTCCTCATTCCCCCACCTCCTCATTTCCCCCCTCCTCATTTCCCCACCTCCTCATTTCCCCACCTCCTCATTTCCCCACCTCCTCATTTCCCCACCTCCTCATTTCCCCACCTCCTCATTTCCCCACCTCCTCATTTCCCCACCTCCTCATTCCCCACCTCCTCATTTCCCCACCTCCTCATTCCCCACCTCCTCATTCCCCCACCTCCTCATTTCCCCACCTCCTCATTTCCCCACCTCCTCATTTCCCCACCTCCTCATTTCCCCACCTCCTCATTTCCCCACCTCCTCATTTCCCCACCTCCTCATTTCCCCCACCTCCTCATTTCCCCACCTCCTCATTTCCCACCTCCTCATTTCCCCCACCTCCCTCATTTCCCCACCTCCTCATTTCCCACCTCCTCATTTCCCCACCTCCTCATTCCCCCACCTCCTCATTCCCCCACCTCCTCATTCCCCACCTCCTCATTCCCCCCCTCCTCATTTCCCCACCTCCTCATTATTCCCCCACCTCCTCATTTCCCCACCTCCTCATTCCCCACCTCCTCATTTCCCCACCTCCTCATTTCCCCACCTCCTCATTCCCCACCTCCTCATTTCCCCACCTCCTCATTTCCCCACCTCCTCATTTCCCCACCTCCTCATTTCCCCACCTCCTCATTTCCCCACCTCCTCATTTCCCCCCTCCTCATTTCCCCACCTCCTCATTTCCCCCACCTCCTCATTCCCCCACCTCCTCATTTCCCCACCTCCTCATTCCCCCACCTCCTCATTTCCCCCACCTCCTCATTTCCCCACCTCCTCATTTCCCCACCTCCTCATTTCCCCACCTCCTCATTCCCACCTCCTCATTCCCCACCTCCTCATTTCCCCACCTCCTCATTTCCCCACCTCCTCATTTCCCCACCTCCTCATTTCCCCACCTCCTCATTTCCCCACCTCCTCATTTCCCCACCTCCTCATTCCCCACCTCCTCATTCCCCCACCTCCTCATTTTCCCCACCTCCTCATTTCCCCACCTCCTCATTTCCCCACCTCCTCATTTCCCCACCTCCTCATTTCCCCCCCTCCTCATTTCCCCCCCACCTCCTCATTTCCCCACCTCCTCATTTCCCCACCTCCTCATTTCCCCACCTCCTCATTTCCCCACCTCCTCATTTCCCCACCTCCTCATTCCCCCACCTCCTCATTCCCCCACCTCCTCATTTCCCCACCTCCTCATTTCCCCACCTCCTCATTTCCCCACCTCCTCATTTCCCCACCTCCTCATTCCCCCACCTCCTCATTTCCCACCTCCTCATTCCCCCACCTCCTCATTCCCCACCTCCTCATTCCCCCACCTCCTCATTTCCCCCACCTCCTCATTTCCCCACCTCCTCATTTCCCCACCTCCTCATTCCCCCACCTCCTCATTCCCCCCCCTCCTCATTTCCCCACCTCCTCATTTCCCCACCTCCTCATTTCCCCACCTCCTCATTTCCCCACCTCCTCATTTCCCCACCTCCTCATTTCCCCACCTCCTCATTTCCCCACCTCCTCATTTCCATCCCACCTCCTCATTTCCCCACCTCCTCATTTCCCCACCTCCTCATTCCCCCACCTCCTCATTCCCCCACCTCCTCATTCCCCCACCTCCTCATTCCCCCACCTCCTCATTCCCCACCTCCTCATTCCCCCACCTCCTCATTTCCCACCTCCTCATTTCCCCACCTCCTCATTCCCCACCTCCTCATTCCCCCACTCCTCATTTCCCCACCTCCTCATTCCCCACCTCCTCATTTCCCCCACCTCCTCATTTCCCCACCTCCTCATTTCCCCACCTCCTCATTTCCCCACCTCCTCATTCCCCAC